>CANXME010002409.1:600000-930000 GCA_948144175.1 Closterium sp. NIES-65
ACACCCGCCCACCCCATGCCACGTCACCCCCCACCCACCTGACACGCGTCGCCTCGTTGAGCGCCGCTCCCTTGTGCCCTTCCAAGCCGCCACGTCAGCACCAAGCCACACATCCCGCCACGTCACACGCCCTTGCGTCCGCCACGTCAGGGATCAGCCAGCTCCACGTGCCACGTCATACCCGCCCACCCCATGCCACGTCACCAAGCCACCCACCGCACACGTGTAGCATCGTCACGCGCCGCTCCCGTGTACCCTTCCAAGCCGCCACGTCAGCACCAAGCCACACATCCCGCCACGGCACACCCTCCTGCATCCGCCACGTCATGGAGCAGCCAGCCCCACGTGACACGTCACACCCGCCCACCCCATGCCACGTCACCCCCCACTCACCTGACACGCGTCGCCTCGTTGAGCGCCGCTCCCTTGTGCCCTTCCAAGCCGCCACGTCAGCACCAAGCCACACATCCCGCCACGTCACACGCCCTTGCGTCCGCCACGTCAGGGATCAGCCAGCCCCTCGTGCCACTTCATACCCGCCCACCCCATGCCATGTCACCAAGCCACCCACCGCACACGTGTAGCGTCGTCACGCGCCGCTCCCGTGTACCCTTCCAAGCCGCCACGTCAGCACCAAGCCACACATCCCGCCACTGCACACCCTCCTGCATCCGCCACGTCAGGGAGCAGCCAGCCCCACGTGACACGTCACACCCGCCCACCCCATGCCACGTCACCCCCCACCCACCTGACACGCGTCGCCTCGTTGAGCGCCGCTCCCTTGTGCCCTTCCAAGCCGCCACGTCAGCACCAAGCCACACATCCCGCCACGTCACACGCCCTTGCGTCCGCCACGTCAGGGATCAGCCAGCTCCACGTGCCACGTCATACCCGCCCACCCCATGCCACGTCACCAAGCCACCCACCGCACACGTGTAGCATCGTCACGCGCCGCTCCCGTGTACCCTTCCAAGCCGCCACGTCAGCACCAAGCCACACATCCCGCCACGGCACACCCTCCTGCATCCGCCACGTCAGGTAGCAGCCAGCTCCACGTGCCACGTCACACCCGCCCACCCCATGCCACGTCACACCCCACCCACCTGACACGCGGCGCCTCGTTGAGCGCCGCTCCCGTGTGCCCTTCCAAGGTGCCACGTCAGCACCAAGCCACACATCCCGCCACGTCACACCCTCTTGCGTCCGCCGTCTAAACCCACCAACCCAACCCACTTGCCACGTCGCACACAGAGATCCGAAAGAGCCACGTCAGCCCCCGCCCACGTGTGGAGTCACGTGTCGCCCTGCACCGCTCCCGCGCACCCTTTCCAACCGCCAGGTCATTCCCAACCCTGCCCTGGTTGCCACGTCAACCCCAACCCGCCACATACCGGGAATGGGTTGGTCTCCTGCAGCACAAGCACACGTGCCTTGTCCACGGCACTCATCGGCGGCGGGGTACCACCCATCGGCACCACTGCGGCCCCCCCGGCATAGCTGGCAGTTGCTCCCCGACGCAGGCCGAGCTGAGCAAACATGGCGTACATCTCATACCGTAGCTGCTGGAACTCGTCTTGTGTAACAAACTGCCCGTGCTCTGCACCTTCAGCCAGCGCATCCATGACATCCGGAAAAGGGTGTGTAGAAACCCCTCTCTGGCCAAGGGGATCAACGTCTTCTGCAGCAGCACCGTGTGCCCTCACACTATCACGCTGGCGGGAAAAGGGAAGCTCAGGGAAGGGATTGGCAAAGGTGCTTGGTTGATGCACACGCGATGGACCGGCGAGGGGGGAGACCGCCCTGCCCCGGGCTGGAGAAGCGTGTAGTGGCCGAAATGGGTATGAGGGAGAGGCGAGTGGGGAGTGCGTGATGGGGGCTGGTGGAGGGGATTCGGATTCCTCGCCTGTTGCCGCGCCGGGTGCAGTCGCAGCGACTTTGCTCGGGCCGGAGTATGGCGTGAAGAACCTTGGTCCTCCTGTGGATAGCGGTGCCACACTCGCTCTTCCGGCCCCTTTCGCTAGCTGCATCCGTTGCACGGTTACCGGTGGCCCAATGCCTGTAACACGGGGGGCTGAGAGTCACACGGAGGATGAGCACGGAGCTGGTGTCTGTAAGGTGCATCTGGACACGTGCAAACATGACGAGCAACCGCATGATTCTAACATGGGTGTAGCACGGAACTGTAGTGTATAGTCACGCCTTACCCGGTTTAGCCGATTCGTCAACCTTCTCCTTCCCTGCGGCGGGAAAAGACGGGTGGAACACGGTGTTGTTAGGGTCTGTTCAGCACAAACCGCGGCAGCTATGCCAGTCGTTTGTGACACGTTGCTTACCACGTTGCTGTCCCTTCGGTTTTGCTGCCTGCTCCTTATCGTTGCCCTGTTTCCGCGGTGTGCTTTGGCGGGTGCTGCCTCGTTTACGGGCAGGTTCTTTCTTTGCCGAACCCACAGGTACCCCTTTCGCGCGCGGTCCCTTTCCGTCTCCATCGCCTTTAGCTCCCTGTCTCACTTGCTTCCTTCCACCCCGGTCAAGTTCAACCTTCACCTTACGCGCCTTCGATTTGCCCGCTGGTCCGCCACGCATTGCGTCACCCGCCCCGCGTTTCCGGGATTGTCCAGACCGGCCCCCCACCTTCCCTGTGCCACTCCCCCGTCCGCCTCGCGCGCCCCGTCCTTTCCCTGCCGGCTCCTCCTCCTCCTCCTCCTCATCCGCCCCTTCCTCCACCTCCTCTTCCTCCTCGTCGTCCTCCTCCTCCTCATCCTCCTCCTCATCATCATCCTCCTCCT
The DNA here is from genome assembly GCA_948144175.1 of Closterium sp. NIES-65. Lineage (NCBI taxonomy): Eukaryota > Viridiplantae > Streptophyta > Zygnematophyceae > Desmidiales > Closteriaceae > Closterium > Closterium sp. NIES-65. The sequence continues at coordinate 602,787 of CANXME010002409.1, forward strand.
CTTCCTCCTCCTCCTCCTCCTCCTCTTGCTCCTCCTCCTCCTCCTCCTCCTCCTCCTCCTCATCCTCCTCCTCCTCCTCCTGCTCCTCATCCTCGTCGTCCCCCTCATCGTCCTCCTCATCGTCCTCATCCTCATCCTCCTCCTCCTCCTCCTCCTCCTCCTCATCATCGTCGCCCTCCTGCTCATCCTCGTCCTTTTCTCCCTCCCCTGCATCCTCGTCCTCCTCCTCCGCATCCTCCTCGGCCTCCTCCTCCCCATCCCCCTCGTCCTCAACATCCGCTTCACCAGGGCCTTCTTTGCCGCGCTTCGGCCTATTCCCCCCCGAAGATTGCTTCCCCCTCCGTCCGCTAGATTGTTTCCTTGGACCGGATCCCACCTTATGCCGCATTGCATGATCTGTCGCCAAGCCACTTGGCGCCGTGGTGCCTCGCATTGTCCCAACTTCAGCACCACCGGCGTCATCACCGCTGGCTGTCGTCTGCCTCCTCTTCGCGCGTATGGGCATGTCCTCAGCCACGGGGGTGTCATTCTCCTCCTCACCATCGCTCTTCCTCTGCCTACGCCTCCCGCGTCCCCCAGAGGGAGGAGATCCACCTACGTCGGCAATGTCGTGTTTCGGCCCCTCCGTGCAATCGTGCGCAGCATCCTTCTCCTAATCTATCACTGCAGCAGATATTTCGACCACGGGCGGGTGGGGCAGCGTCAGATGCTGCTGCTTTGCCTCTGCCACGGACGTCGAAGTTGCGGCCTGATCTTGGCGGGGAGAGTCGCCGTGCTTTCCTCCAGTCGCAAAGCCCTCTCTGTCCCCCGACCGGACGGCAACACTCACGCCGCCACGCCCAGGGTCTTCGTTCTCGCCGATGGTGCCGTCGTCAGAAGGACCGGGCTTGAGGGCAGCAGTGGCAACATCCGCATCGCTCCTGACGGCCGAAACACGCTTGCGTGCCGTTGGTTGCTTCCCCTTGTCCTCTGCCTTCTTCCCGGGCTTCTGCTTTCCCACCTCAGCCTTTTTCCCCGCCGCACGTTTCGTTTGATTGGTTTGCGCGGCGGCCTTTTTAGTAGCCCTAGATCTGGCCCCACCCTCTTGGTCGGTCTGATGCGACATCCTTCGTGTCGTCCGTCGTTTCGCCTCCTCCTTCTGCTTTTCTGTTTGCCGAGTAGCAGGTGTCATGAGGGTGGTACGAATGCAATTTTTAAATTGCGGGATTGGGTAGCTGAGTTTAAAAAAAAAAACCGGAAAGGTTTGTTGCTATTTGACCCCGTCCCGGTGAAGCCAATACTTTTTCACCCTAAATCGGAAGGTACAATTACACCTGAATTAGTAGCTACTAAGCACATGGCGTCAGCCCTTTCCTTCGTCGCTACTCCGTCTAACTGGCGATTTGGAAACTCCTGTGTTCAGCAGCGAGCGGCGTCAAGGTAGTGGGTATGAGGGTGACGGAAGCTGGTGAGTGGGGCATGACGGTAGTTGGGGTGGTTTGCGAGTCTATCGAGAGGACTGTAAGCAGAACACGCACCATCGGACGGTCTACGATTTGCCTCCCGATCAGAAACGCACTACACGCTTGATCACAGTCACTGCTTCCGCGGCGAATGTCCAGCTTGGCTGGTGCGGTAGTGGGGAGGGTCGTTTGAGATGCGTCGGCCAATCAGCGCCAACGCATCAATCTCCACGGAATCTAGTACCGTTTCGACACCACCAATCATCACATCCTGCAAAATACAGTGCCTAGTGCAATGATCAAATTTTAACATAGTAGCTGAATACACTTGCAAAGTACAACTAAGACAATTTGAAGTGAATAGCCATTTATGGTGTCATATTGTGTGAATTTTAGTGAGTGCATGGGGCTTAGGACGCACTCTTTGTGCTTCCAACTCGTGGACTATGGAATGCTATACTGAGCACACATTGAGAATGGGCGACGGATACTGGTCGTTGGAAGTTGTTCAAGCACGACGTGTACTAGTGCCAACTGGAATGGAGATTTAGTGTGGTGTTGGCTTGGGCTCCATTCTTGCGTGGGCCCTCGACATGGTGAATTGAGGGTGTGGGATGAAGCACAGGCCCAACGCACGAGCGTTGATGCGCAATCGACATCGCTGTTTAGTTTGGCGACGTTGCTGCGTTCGCATCCATACAATGCTTGCGCGACCAGGCGAATCCGTTGTGGAATGGTGTTGGATGGGGCTCCATTCTTGCATGGGCCCTCCGCCAGGTGCATTGAGGGTGTGGGATGAAGCACAGGCCCAACGCATCAGCGTTGATGCGCAATCGACATCGCTGTTTGGTTTGGCGACGTTGCTGCGTTCGCATCCATACAATGCTTGCGCGACCAGGCGAATCCGTTGTGGAATGGTGTTGGATGGGGCTCCATTCTTGCATGGGCCCTCCGCCAGGTGCATTGAGGGTGTGGGATGAAGCACAGGCCCAACGCACGAGCGTTGATGCGCAATCGACATCGCTGTTTGGTTTGGCGACGTTGCTGCGTTCGCATCCATACAATGCTTGCGCGACCAGGCGAATCCGTTGTGGAATGGTGTTGGATGGGGCTCCATTCTTGCATGGGCCCTCCGCCAGGTGCATTGAGGGTGTGGGATGAAGCACAGGCCCAACGCACGAGCGTTGATGCGCAATCGACATCGCTGTTTAGTTTGGCGACGTTGCTGCGTTCGCATCCATACAATGCTTGCGCGACCAGGCGAATCCGTTGTGGAATGGTGTTGGATGGGGCTCCATTCTTGCATGGGCCCTCCGCCAGGTGCATTGAGGGTGTGGGATGAAGCACACGCCCAACGCACGAGCGTTGATGCGCAATCGACATCGCTGTTTAGTTTGGCGACGTTGCTGCGTTCGCATCCATACAATGCTTGCGCGACCAGGCGAATCCGTTGTGGAATGGTGTTGGATGGGGCTCCATTCTTGCATGGGCCCTCCGCCAGGTGCATTGAGGGTGTGGGATGAAGCACAGGCCCAACGCACGAGCGTTGATGCGCAATCGACATCGCTGTTTAGTTTGGCGACGTTGCTGCGTTCGCATCCATACAATGCTTGCGCGACCAGGCGAATCCGTTGTGGAATGGTGTTGGATGGGGCTCCATTCTTGCATGGGCCCTCCGCCAGGTGCATTGAGGGTGTGGGATGAAGCACAGGCCCAACGCACGAGCGTTGATGCGCAATCGACATCGCTGTTTAGTTTGGCGACGTTGCTGCGTTCGCATCCATACAATGCTTGCGCGACCAGGCGAATCCGTTGTGGAATGGTGTTGGATTGTCATCTAACCTTGCACGGACATTCAAGTAGGTGCCTCAAAGGGGTATGAAGTAGAGCCACTGTTGGAAACAAAGGAACTTAAACGCTTCAGCAGTGTCAAAACATTGCACCAGAAGCGAGGCAACCTACACCGAAGCACCTGCGAGTCAACCCTCGGAGGTTGAATCGGCTGCAGGAAGTTACGCGAAAGTCAAAGGTCGCTGACCCTTGACCTGACAAGAACAGCGCGACAGTTAAGGACACACAACTGACTCGTTACAGAGCAGTTGCCCGAGTCGCACTGTATCGAACCCCAACAGCAACAGTAAAAGTAGTTATAACCGTATCTCTTCATATTCCCTATATTATTATATAAGCTTGTATCCTTTCACTATAATTCAATCTACTTTGCTCTCACACACTAGTGCAAGGTCGGTTCACAAAGCTTCATTAAACGCTTCCGCTATTACAAAAGTATTCTACCCAGAGTTATCCTCTGAAAAAGATCCTTAGGGCCTTTTCAGCCCAACAGCCACAACGCACAATCGGCGATGCGTTATCGTGAGGGCACGAAGTTCTTGTGTACTTCCCGTATGTTGCCAGACCACACTAGAGATCTTGTATGGTTTTTAGAATGTCACGTTGTCAACTACGGATCTCGAGCAGGCATTTTCATGTGACCGTGTAGTAGTTATCATCAACGAGTTTAGTGTATAGATTAAATGCAACTGTACAATGTAATATCCTGCGCTGTATTTTGTCCGTTGTCGAGCTCACCACTGTGAGCTCACTAACGTGAGCGCGATCTCCCCCGTATAACAATTCGCAACTGAACTACAGATCCAAACGGATCTCTTCCCGCTCTTCCTCATCCCACTCGACTCTCACGCACCAAGAGTGCGTGAATCCACAGGCACGTCCTTCTCACCGAGCTCGCAACGCACACACAAGACCTACCGTCTTAGAATCAAGCGCATTCTCCGCTGCTCCATGTGCCTTGTCACGACCGCGCGGCGCGCACATCGTTAGGCACGTCCAAACATAAGCTGCCCGCTCAAGTGCCAGTCGTGCAGTGATACAAGCCGCCTTGAACAGTGCGCGGTTTGGCGATGACCGTGTTGCATTACCAGCCTTCTTGCACGGAGTACTTAATGCCTTCTCAAGCTTCCCACGACGCTCGTTGCTTCACAGGCCATTCCTCAACACTTAGACAGATCCGTACCGCATGGGCTCCTTACCTGGCGTCGTCTGCGAGTTTTGCAATAGATGGTTCCCCAACGCCCAAGTTTATGGCGGTCACAAGTCACGGCGGACCCCTTGCCAAGGCCTTTCCGCCCTGGCAAGGCCCTCGCAATCTGCACCATCCGCCGGACTACACACACTGCTATTCGTGCAAGAGATTCTGTCGGACGCTCCCGCTGCTCCCGCTTCACCTACCGCGTCTAATGCGTCCAACACCGACGCTGTGAATGGTCCTCCTCGCGTGCATGAAGCTGAAGATGACGCAACACCCTCGGCTGGGAACGTGGGGGCTTCTGAATCTGAGCATCAGCCGCCACCCGGAACACCTTCAGATGACACGAGTGCGGATCCGGGGTGCCGCCCTGGAGTGAGTCACGCGGCCCCGCTGACAATCATCTCCGGGGAGAGCAATGCGACGCCCCTCAATCCGATTGCGTTGAAGCTGCTGCACTTCGTGAGGCGTGTAAATGGCGGAATGGGCATGGCGGAGATCGACATCAATGGCCTGCTTCAGCTCGTGGTGGAGCCCGGCCTTGCGCCTCTTGTGATCTCAGAGATCCGGAACTGCAAGGATCTGGAGAGGTTCGAGATGGAGCGCTTGGTAGGGCTCAATCGCGGATGGTCAGTGGCGACCTTCGAGATTGAGGGTCATCCTCCACAACGCCTCCTCTTCCAGAACTCTGCGCAGGTAAGCCGGCCGTGGATGCGTGGCTGCGAAATGCAGATTCCGCCTCCATTTGGTCCATGTGTGCGATCCGACCCTTCCCCGCTCCCGCCACTAAACCCCTGTTTGGTTCTCCCCCGCTCTTGATGCCGTACTCCAGGCTATTGCTGAACTGTTTGGGCACACCAACAACGCGCCCGGCTTCAAGCTCAAGGCTCGTGTCGATGAGTACCATGGCACAGGCGAGCGTCGCTATAACACGCCAGAAACTGGAACGTGGTGGAACGATGCTCAGGTATGTAAATACCCCGCTGCCACCCAAAACCACACGCGTGCGCCGTCCTCCGTTGACGCGCTGATGTGTAGGGAGCATCTTCAGTGCGTCATGTTAGTGGGGAGTGTTATGTACCATGCTTAATCCGCCAGGCGACACATTACCTTGGTGGTGTTTGACCATGGGGGTTTTCCGTCTTTGTCGTGCATGCAGGAACACTTCGGATGGTCCGAAGTCGTGGGGGGTATCATCCTATATTCGGATGTGACGCACATGAGCAACAACGGCCGGAAGAAGGCGTGGCCGCTCATGATGACGCTTGCCAACATCTCCCAGGCCAAGCGATGGGGGAAAGCCGGGCACACGCTACTTGCTCTCCTTCCTATCCCCCCTTCGGCAATGTTTGCTGTTGAGAAGGTGATGCTCTTCCAGAGATGTGTCCTCACCGTGCTGCAGCCGCTTCTGGATGGCATGGACAGGTCCGTACTCGATTTCCGTCATGCTATGTCGTCACCGTGTGCACAGCATAATGTGCGCAGCGCTTTTGTATGTTGCATTACCCTTTGCCCCTCCTCGCTGATGCACAGAGTCGTCATGGCTGTTGACGTTACCACTCTACCCGTTCCTTGCAGCGGCTTCCGTCTCAGGGACCCTTTCGGTGATTGGCAAACAGTGCGGCCACTGCTGTACGCCTGGGTGTGCAACTACCCCGAGAGCGGCAAGATTAGTTGCACACTCTCGCATGGATCGCGGATGCCGTGCAGCATCTGCTATGCTGCAAAGGTGAGCAAACATGCCATGTGAACGCCTTCAGCGCCATCGTCATCTGACTGTCACATGACGGACCTCCTAATTTTTTCACCCTTACCAGTTCATCCCATCCCACCCCCCGTGCTACACCAGGAGCATTTAGTTGCTGTCAAGGCACGGAACACGCCGCGCACGACTGAACAGCAGCAATGGATCGTGAATGAGGCGGCTGGGTTGACATCAAGCCAGGCCGACCCATGCAAGACCTACTCGACCTACCCGGTTGAGGTGAGCGACCTGTCCACCGCGCTACTTTCCTGTCTAAGCACTCCGTGTTGAGAAGCCCTGGGGGAGATGTGCACTGCCATTGCACTGCCCCACATGTTGGCCGAGTCTCTCATATACCTTTCTCTACCATTCCCCACCACACCCCCTCCGCCAGTGTGTGCTCTGGAAATGGGATGTCCCAGGGACCGTGTGGGGCAATCCCTACCTCGTTATCATGCCTGACATCATGCACCAGGCGGACCTGGGCATGATGAGCCACATTGTGGCTGTCGTGCGCAAGATGAAGAAGCGGCGCGTCAAGCAGATGGACAGGTCAGTGCCTTGGGGGATTACTTTCGTGTCAAGAACACTCCAATACGCACTCTCCTCCTACTTACATGCCCATGCATTTGTGCCGGCCTTGAACTCGGATGTATGCGCAGGAGCCTGTCCCTCATTCGCGACCGCACGCGCCTGAACCACCTGCGCCTGCCAGAGAGCGCCTACTTCGAGAGTGGAGCATGTGTCGCGGCCTATGAGCACAGGGCCGTCATGCAGGTGAGCAAGCCATGGTGCATGTGATCCTCGTGAGCGACAGCATGCACCATGCTGAAACAGGATGCTGATTCCAGGCTACAACACCCCCCCTGCTGCATCCTAATACCCATTCTACCGCTCTCATCAATTCCGCCCCCTAACCTGTTTGTTAATCGGCACACGCATGTCCCAACTACTCATGCCCACCTGCCGTCCTTAACCCTGAAATTTGCAGGTCATGGTGTTCGTATTTGCTGGCCTGCTTCGCCAGCCCCAGATGGATGCTGTTCGTACCTATCTTGGCTGGTACCTCTTGTGTTGCCAGCCAACGGGGCACACCGAGCGGTCCCTGCGGGATCTCAAGAAGAAGACCTCCCGGTACTATTGACATGCATGTACAACCCTGGGGATTGCATGAATGCCTGGCCACGGCACCTAAGCTGTTGTAGTAACATATCTTCTGAGGTTGTTGCTGATAAACCATGATAGTATATCAAATAAAGTAGGCTGCAGTATGCTGTAGTAGACTCTGATGTCCTTGCATGCTGTCAACTCCCACTCCCATCAGGCTGGTTGAGCAGTTGCAGGCTGCTTTTCCAAAGCAGCCATCCTCTTGGTGCCTTGTGAAAACCCATCTCATGTCGCACTACATCGACTCCATTCGCCATGCGGGACACGTCACGGAATTCAGCACCAACATGTTCGAGCACTTGCATGGCCCGTTGGTAAAGAGGATCTACCGGCGGTCCAACAAGCGCAATGTAGATGGGCAGATTATGAAGTTCCATGCTAGGCGCATCCCGGACGTGGTGCCGGTGGACAATCCCCTTGGCCGGGACACTGCCATGCGGCAGGTAAACCTGTCTAGTGATTGAATTGCAAAGATATGCATGCATAATGTAATAAACTCGCCACTGTTCGTTGGCAGGCCATTGAGACAGGCACAAGGACTCTTATCAAAGAGTCCTACTTTCTCCCTGTGGAGTTACTAGAAGAACCCACCTCCACCAACTGGTTTGCAAGGAAGTGGGCCATGCAACACCCAGTTGCACAAGCTGCCCTCAAGGATGCGCTAGTACGTTATGCTGGATGCGTCCCCAAGATCAGAGTAAGTACTTCGTGGATCATACAATCATTTTTTTCTTGCCCCAAACCCTAAACTGATTACACACTGCAATTGTTATGCAGGCCCATGCATCGTTGGCCATCCCAGCGGCAGATGATGCCAGCTTCTCAAGAGTTTCTCACTTCGTTCGAGCGACCCCTGACTATTTTGAGAGGCCGTGGTACTCGGATGTTGCAGTGGAGGGTGTAAGGCATTGTCGGAGAGAGGAGTGGTATGCAAGGTTGCTCCTGTTGTTCCATACAAAAATACGTGGAGAGAGGGAGGAGCTAGCCTACGTTAGATATTGGAACGCAAGCGGAGAGGATGCTGCAACCGGATGCCTTCGCCTCAAGTGGACAACAGGAATGTACGCATACTCTGTGATTCCGATGGAAGCGCTGCTCCGTCACGTCCATGTGGTGAAGGCATTCCATCTGGACAGTACCTATCTCCTTAATAAGTATCATATGTGATGCATTTATATTGTAATAAAATGGCCTGTTAAGTTATCCAGCACTCACATTTTACATAAGTCAAAACAAACAAAACCAATTACAAATGAATCCCAAATTTGGCACGGTCCAAATAAACAACAATGTAACGGAGTCGCGGATTCGATTTAGACTCGGACAAATAAACGCGGTCCGAATTCATTCCGTGATTGGTCGCGCTTTTGTTTCGGAACTTCGCCAACCAAAACACCTGAACTGTACCCCCCTCCGAACCCCCTTTAAAAACCAAGGTTTTTTGTGATGTACCGCTAGCCAAACTGTAACCACGCTACACTATGCACTATCATTTGCTTCTATTTGTTTATGCATTAAGTGCCTTTACCGTTATCCTATGTAGTACTTCCTATACCCGTCTACTCCTGTTATTGCATATGCATGAAATGCTTATGCAGTGACAACACGAACAATGCAATATGCAATAATGTGGATGGCGTGCCGCGTGGAGATGACGTGTCGCATGGAGGCATTGATCGTTAGCCACCGCGTGAATGTCACCTGCTTCTGCCACTCCGCCTCTGCACTTGCCTCCTCCTTCAATGCCGCCTTGTAAGCTTGGGTGGTCACGTGTGCCCGGATACTTCTGATCTGTAGATCACGTCCGCTCCCACCTTCATGCTCTAGCCGGTGTGTGCTGTAGGATTGCCACATTTTAAGCATATCTGTCATTTCAATGATGGCACACTTTTGTTAATGAGATGCAGTCTCAATTATGTGAACTTCTCTGACCGTTAAGTGGCGAAGCAATGCTTGATGACAAAGCCTTCTCCGTGTCATCCTCGACTGGAACTGTCGGGCATGGTGGTGATGCTGGCATACGAGGTGGAGACGCGCCCCATAGACACTGCTAAATGTATTTCACAGCCACTCCTCGGCGTTTTATGGGCGCACTGTTTGCTGTCGACGGTGTCGAAGTGTCACATTTGAAACATTCTTCGCCACCTCCTGGAACAATAACGTTAGAGGGGTCTGGCTCGAAAGCGGTGGGTGACTTAGTCGGATCAAATAGGTACACGATACCGATGTTTGGCACGGGAGAGGGAGCATGATGCACATGCTCGACGGGAACTCTGTAATCCTGAGACAAGGGAGGTAGAACGTTGAGAATGAAGAGCCCGTTTCGGCGACCATCAGGCGTGTGTGGTTGCTGCTCGGCAAGCTTGACTAGGACATAAAAGAAAGACCTAGACGTGGAGGTGGAATGAACTCACAAAGTAGAAAAATAGGGTGAAGACGATGGGTTTTCTAGATGCTGCAAGACGCAGTGGACGTCAAGATTTTGCGTTGGCAAAAGAATGGGCGGCTGTAGTTTGATTGCAGCCTTATCTGCCTTGGTGGATCCTTTTTTTTTTTTTTTTGGTGCTGCTCGATAGTGGTTGCTCACACCATCTGATGGGGACTAAGGAGGTCTCTATCAAAATGGCGCCGAGCGGCGACGTGAAGCATGTGCGTGGCTTCAATGGGGCGTTGCAGACGGTCGAGGGCCAGGACACTGTCGCTCTACAATGGGAGGCTGAGAAGTGGGTTCTCATCTCAAGCGTGCTCTACGTCCCGGAAATGATTCGAATGTGCTGTCAGCCGGTCAGCTGCAGGAGATCGATGTGAAGCTGCAGGAAGACGACGACGAGCAGCTGTTTGTGTCGAGTGCAGGTAGGGATGAGCAATATGACGAACTCCTGTTCGGTTCGCCTCGAACAGCTTTTTTTTGGCCTAAATTGTTCGGGACGAACGTGTTCGGTGTTCCCCCAAACACGTTCGCCGTTCGCTCGGCTCGGCTGGCCGAGGCGCGTCAAACATCGACACGGGCCTTCGACAAACACCAATGTGTTTGTCGACGAATAGGCCCGCGACCAATTTTTGACAAGGTGTTTGCCTTCACAGGCGAACAGCGAACACCACTGTTCAGTTTGCCAAATGGCAGCGTTCGTGTAGGGGCGAATGCGAACACGTTCGTGTTCGCCTTTTGCTCATCCCTAAATGCAGGGGAGGTACTCGGTCGAGCACGCTACACCGGTCGCGTCCTCTGCACCGACCTTTGCCCCTACTCGACGCAGTCACCGTTGACCGAGGTGGTGGCACTGCGGGCGATTGCCTCAGCGACAAAGTCGACCCCCGACCGTTGGCACGCGCGGCTCGCGCACGTCGACGTCGAGACGATCAAGAGCTCAGCGAAGCATGAAGTCGCCACTGGCCTCGATATCAAGTCGTCGACCAGAGCGGGCTTGCCGTGTGTTTCGTGCGTCGGAGGGAAGCTGGCACGACACACATTCCCCGACAAAGGCTCGGATGCCAAGGAGACTCTGGCTGTCGTGCACATTGATTTGTGCAGGCCATTTCGGGTGGCTGCTAAGGACGGTAGCTTGTACTTCCTCCTACTGAAGGACCGCCACACTCGGTTCGTGTGGGTGATACCGGTTGCTAAGAAGGGCGACGTGATGCACGAGTTCGAGAAGTGGCTTGTGCTAGTGGAGCAGCAGACGAAGAAGTCGGTGCTGATGCTCTACGGAGGGGAGTCCCTTGAGAAGGAGTTCACCAACTTCGTCGTGCAACAGAACGACATGGCAGAGCGGGAGATGCGGACGGTATTCGAGTCGGCGCGGGCAGATTGTTCTTGCTTTCCACTTGCCTAAAGGCCACAGAAACCCCTCCGCCAACCAGACGAAGCAAGCGACTCATGGAGCAGGAAGCGCTCAACAAGATGAGGCAGCAAATGGCAGATATGCAGAAGAACATGCAGGCGGAACTGCGTGAAGAAAACGGTGGACTACGCTAGGCGCGAGGTGAATCGCGTTAGGAGTTGCCCGTCAAAGAAGGCGATACCACCAGCCGTGGAGGGAGTGGTGCATATTGCATGAGATGTTGTTCGAAAAAAAGTCGGACCTTACGCTAGCGTGCGTGTGGGACTGCATGGTGCAGTTCATGGTCCCGGAGCAGTAGCGCAACGGAAAGTTGGCAACGAAGGCATGCTGGGGAATTCACCTCAATGGTTCGCTGGAGAGAAATTGTGAGAGTATGACGGCTTTGCTGCACTTTGTCAAATTATAATATTGTGTAGGCTATAATGGGGGTTGCACATATGGGGTACACATTTCTAGGGTTGCATATTTGTATCACTTCCATTCCTTAGTCACTCATTCTCGTTCTACTTTCCTCATGGTATCGAGCAGGTTCCCCATTGGGAACTGTGCCCACCACATCGAGTTTCAAAAAAAAAAAAAAATTCTTCCCGGCGGCCCCACCCTTCTCCTCAGCGGCCCCGCCGCCCTACTCAGCGGCCCCGCCGCCCTTCTCCTCAGCGGCCCCGCCGCCCTTCTCCTCAGCAGCCCCGCCGCCCTACTCAGCGGCCCCGCCGCCCTTCTCCTCAGCGGCCCTGCCGCCCTGCTCAGCGGCCCCGCCGCCCTACTCAGCGGCCCCGCCGCCCTTCCGCAGCGGCCTCGCCGCCCTTCTCAGCGGCCCAGCCGCCCCTCGCACCAGCGGCCCTGCCACCCTACACCGCCCGCGCCGCCCGAGCCGCCCGAACCGCCCGAGACTACCGAGCCGCCCGACCTGCCCGAGCTGCCCTAGCCGACCGAGCCGCCCGACTCTCCTGAGCCGCCCGAGCCGCCTGACCAGCCCGAGCCGCCCGAGCCGCCCGAGCCGCCCGAGCCACCCAAGCCGCCTGAGCCGCCCGAGCCGCCTGAGGAGCCGAGCCGCTGGTGCCACGGAGCCGCAGTTGTTGCAGTGCCGTCCGAGCAGCCGTGTTGCCGTGCTGCTGTACCGCTGAGCTGCCCGACCCGCCCTGCCTGGTGAGAGCAGCGCTTCTGTCACAGCACTGCCCCTGTCCTACAGTTGGTACTGCTAGTCCACTGTTGTCATGGCTACCCCCAGTGTTCTCGCTTTTGACGCTGAGGGTCGAGCCATTGACTTTGAGGTTTGGGTGGATGACCTGCAGCTTTTCCTACAGTGCGATAGGGCAGACGGTCTTTCCCTCTTTGACCTCACCTCTGGTGCTTCCCCAGCCCCTGCTGCCGATGCCGACGCCACTGTTTGCTCCCAGTGGGCCACTCGCGATGCTGCTGCACGTCTTGCTGTGCGCCGCCACCTGCCTACCACTGAGCGCGCGCACTTTAGCCAGTACAAGAGTGCTCAGAACTTGTACGACGCTGTCGTTGCACGCTACTCCTCCCCTGCCATTGCTGCACTGAGCCGCCTCATGCTACCGTACCTCTTTCCTGACCTTGCTGCCTTTCCCACAGTCGCTGACCTCATTACGCACCTACGCACTAGTGACACTCGCTACCGCGCCACGCTTCCTGCTGAGTTTTGCGCCAAGAACCCCCCCCCATGTACATCACTCTCTATTATATAGTCACCCGCCTCCCTGACTCCCTTCGTGTAGTCAGAGACCACTTCCTCTGAGTCTGTCCCACCACTCTCACTGTTGACCTCCTAGAGAAGGCCCTCCTATCAGCGGAGAAGAGCATAGTCGTTGTAGGAGCCTCTCGTGGTGACCCTCGCACCCCCATCTTTGAGGGGTGTTCCCCTTCCCCCCTGTTGCCCTCTGTCGCCTCTGCTGTTGCGGCCGACCTCGTTGGTCTTGAGTCGGTCGGTGCGGCGTCTGCCCCTAGCGGGAGATGCCGCTTTGGCAAGGGCAAGGAGGGCAAGGGCGCGGGTGGGGCTAGCGGGGGTGGTGGAGGTGGCGGTGGGGGCGGCGGGGGGAGTGGGGGTGGCGGTGGGAGTGGTGGCGGGGGTGGAGGTGGCGGTGGCAGCGACGGAGGCGGAGGCGGCGGTGGCGGTAGCGGTGGGAGCGGAGGCGGCGGTGGCGGCGGAGGTGGAGGCGGCGGTGGTGGAGGAGGTGGAGCTAGTCGGGTTGGTGATTCTCAGCGGAGCGGCTCCAAGAGTGGTCAGCGCCAGCAGCAGCAGCAGCGTTCTCGGGACATCCCCCCTCCTCAGCAGCTCCGTGAGTGGTACACGCAGCGTCAGCGTGGTGGGGGTTTTGGCCCGTGCACCTACGTCCTCCGCTCCGGCGACCGCGCGGGTGAGCAGTGTGGGGGTGCTCACCCCACCCAGCGCTGCTTTGGCCGCCTGACGGACGCTTGGCGTCAGCAGTTCCCGGAGGCTAGTGAGATCCCCCGCTAGGGAGAGCTGTCTAGGGCAGGCGTAGCTATCTTTGATCTTGACTTTGATGCTATCCTTGCTGCCATGTATGCTGTGACTATTAGTGATGAGGGTGACTGTTACCGGTGTTTCCAGCCTGACCCCGGCATTGGTACTGCTGCTCTAGGTACTGGTGAGGGTGCTGCTCTAGGTGCCAGTGCGTCCGCGCCCTCAGGTGCTGGTGAGTCTGCGCTCCCAGGTACCACCTCGGCTTCGGCCTCCCTCACCTTCACACTTGACTCAGGGGCTTCTCGCTCCTTCTTTCGAGACCGCACCACACTCACGCCGCTTGGTCAGCCAGTTGCAGTCTCCCTGGCAGACCCCTCTAGGGGTCCTGTCCTCTCTCACTTCTCCACTGTCCTCCCGTGTCCGGCTGCCCCCTCTAGCACCTTGTCTGGTCTTTACCTCCCCTTGTTCTCTACAAACTTGGTGAGTGGTGCAGACCTGCAGGATACGGGGGTTCACCAGTTCACTCGTGCGAGTCAGCGGGTGACCCATTGCACGGACGCTTGGACAGGCCGACACCTGGCCACGTTTACACGTCGGCCGGGGTCAAGCCTGTACACACTGACCACTGCGTCTCCTCCAGTCACTGCGTCCGGTCAGGTAGCTGCGTCAAGTCAGGTGTTTGCTGCAACTTCCAGGTCTATTCGTGAGTCTGCCCCCTGCTCGTGTCGCCTCCTGTCTCACGAGACTATCCTCTGGCACCACCGTCTTGGTCACCCCTCCCTGCCTCGTCTCTGAGGCATGGCTTCCCGTGTCCTTGTCTCTGGTCTTCCCCGGTCCCTCCCTCCCCTTCCTCCGGGGCCTGGTCCTTCCTGTGTCCCTTGTGTCGAGGGGCGGCTCCGAGCTGCCCCTCACTCCTCTCAGTTTCCCCCGACAGAAGCCCCGCTACAGACACTTCACATGGACGTGTGGGGCCCGGCCCGCGTCCGTGGACAGGGTCACGAGCGCTACTTCCTGCTGGTGGTTGACGACTACTCGCGTTACACCACAGTCTTCCCCTTGCGCAGCAAGGGTGATGTCGCTGAGGTGTTGATCGACTGGATCCGCGCAGCTCGTCTCCAGCTCAGGAGGAGCTTCGGCTCGGACTTTCCTGTTCTGCGTCTGCACTCTGACCGAGGCGGAGAGTTCTCCTCTGGCCTTCTGCGAGCCTACTGTCGTGCGCGAGGCATCCGCCCGACCTTTACGCTTCCAAAACTCTCCACAGCCAAATGGGATTGCTGAGCGCCGCATTGGCATGGTCATGGACGTCGCTCGTACGTCCATGATGCATGCGGCTGCCCCCCATTTTCTGTGGCCGTTTGCAGTTCGGTACGCGGCGCATCAGATCAACCTTCACCCCAGGGTCTCCAGACCGGAGACCTCCCCAGCCTTGCTGTGGACGGGGAAGGTCGGCGATGCGTCTGCGTTCCGTGTCTGGGGATCTCGGGCGTTTGTCCGCGACTTGTCTGTGGACAAGCTATCCCCTCGTGTTGCTCCCTGTGTCTTCCTTGGCTTCCCCCCCGACGCCCCGGGGTGGCAGTTCTACCACCCCACATCTCGTCGTGTTCTGTCCTCCCAGGACGTCACGTTCGACGAGTCAGTTCCCTACTACCGCCTCTTCCCCTACCGCACTCCTTCCCTCCCCCCGCCACCGCACTTCCTTGTGCCAGGTCCCCCCCCGGTAGACCCCCTCCCCCCTCAGGGTCCTGCCCCTTCAGGTGTGTCCCAGGTAGATGCAGTCGAGCCGGTCGAGGTTGCTGGTGACTCTGGTACTGCTGCGGGTGCTGAGCCTGGGGGTGCTGACTCTGGGGGTGCTGCGCGCGTGGGTGCTGAGCCTGGGGGTGCTGCGTCTGGGGGTGCTTCGACTGGGGGTGCTGAGCTTGGGGGTGCTGAGCCTGGGGGTGCTACGGCAGGGGGTGCAGAGCCTGGGGGTCCTTCGCCTGGGGGTGCTGCGTCTGGAGCTGCTGAGCTTGGGGGTGCTGAGTCTGGAGCTACTAAGCCTTGGGGTGCGGAGCCCGCGACCGCTGGACCTGCTCGTGTGGCGTCTGGCGGTGCTGGGCCTGTTGGTTCTCCGGGTGCTTCGTCTCGGCGGGAGCCACTCTCTCCACAGGAGCTGCGCGAGTGGTTTGCCCGGCGCTGGAGGCGTACTACTGGAGCTGGTGCTTCTTCGGCTGCTGAGGGTGCTGGTGCCGCCGGTCTCGGAGGTACTAGTCCTGCGAGTGCTACTGGAGTCGGAGCTGCTGAGGGTGTTGGCGCTGAGGATACTACTCTCAGTCCTGGCGGCGGTCCTGCTGCGGGTGCTGCTGGTGCTGCTAGAGGTACTGGAGCAGGAGGTGGTGTTGATGCTGGTGCTGCCGCTGGGGGTGCTGGTGCTGTCCCTGCTGTGTCTGGAGTCGCCGCGCGGCCTCAGCCGTACTTTGTTCCGCTCCTTCAGCAGGTTCTTGGTCTTTCTCCTCCCGCAGAGTGTCCACCGCCTGTCCAGTCGCAGTCACAGTTACCGCCGGCCTCCCCTCTGCCTTCTCCTTCTCCGTACACTGGTCCTTTTGGAGGTCTTGCTGAGCGTCGTGAGCCTGCGTCTCGTCCTGCGTCGCCTGTTCGTGCTGCTCGCACTAGTGGTCGGAGTTCGCGTCAGCGTCCTCCTCGTGTCCTTGGCATGCACCGGATGTCTCTGCGTCCGTCCACTGCTCCTCTGCGTGCCCCTTTGCCCCCTCCTCCTGAGTACTCTCTTCCTGCGCTTGCCGACCCTGAGTCGGACTCTCTTCGTGCTGCCAGTCCTACTGTCACGCGTCTCCTTGCTACTGTCGTCACTGACCCCTCCTTTGAGTCCACTGCTGAGTCGGCTCTTGTTGCTGAGCTCGTCGACTTTGCTGCTCGATGTCGTCTAGACTACGCTGCTAGTCTTGTTGCGGAGTCTGCGTCTGTCTGTCCTCCGTCCGTCGGGGGTGAGTGTGCTCTTGGCACGGACGTCCTTGAGGACAGGCAGGAGGAGTTCCAGTGTTTGGCTGCTGCTTCACCTCATCTCGCGTCCGTACTGCTTACCCCTTAGGGAGACCCGGATGCACTAGACATCCCGACTCCGCGCTCTTACGCGGAGGCCGTAGAGGGTCCCTACTCCTCTCAGTGGCAGGCAGCTATGGATGCAGAGATGGCTTCCTGGAAGTCCACAGGCACCTACGTTGACGCGGTTCCCCCTCCTGGGGCGAACATCGTCAGTGGCATTTGGATCTTCAGGGTGAAGCGGCCGCCGGGCTCTCCACTTGTCTTCAAGGCGCGGTACGTGGCTCGTGGCTTCAGTCAGCGGCAGGGAGTTGACTACTTTTAGACCTTCTCTCCCACCCCGAAGATGACCACTCTTCGGGTGCTGCTACACGTAGCCGCTCACCGTGACTACGAGCTTCACTCCCTTGACTTCAGCACTGCTTTCCTGCAGGGTAGCCTGCACGAGGAGATCTGGTAGCGCCGTCCACCTGGCTTCACTGGGACTTTCCCTCCTGGCACCCAGTGGAGCCTCCGACAGCCAGTCTACGGTCTCCACCAGGCACCGCGCGAGTGGCACGACACACTGAGGACTACACTTGCGGCTCTTGGGTTTGCTCCCTCTACTGCTGACCCGTCGCTGTTTCTACGCACCGACACCTCTCTGCCGCGGTTCCACATCCTCGTGTACGTCGACGACTTGGTCTTTGCCACAGCTGACACTGCTGGACTCGCCCACGTGAAGTTCGAGCTGTAGAAGAGACACACGTGCAGAGACCTGGGTGAACTGCGCAGCTACCTTGGCTTGCAGATCACCCGGGACAGAGCACGCCGCACCATTACCCTGACTCAGTCACACATGGTGCAGCAGGTCCTTCAGCGCTTCGGCTTCACGTACTCCTCGCCTCAGGCCACTCCTCTGTCTACTCGCCACTCGCTTTCAGCTCTGCCTTCGGATGAGTCCGTAGAGTTGAGTGGCCCGTACCCAGAGCTTGTTGGCTGCCTCATGTACCTGATGACCTGCACTCGACCTGACCTTGCATACCCTCTTAGCATTCTTGCACGCTATGTTGCTCCTGGGAGACACCGACCAGAGCACATGGCTGCAGCGAAGAGGGTGTTGCGCTACTTGTGCAGTACGTTGGGCATGGGGCTAGTGCTTGGAGGGCGGAGTCCAGTGGTCCTCAGTGAGCACGCGGACGCTTCTTGGGCAGACGACCAGGTTACGCAGCGGTCGTCACAGGGTTACACCTTCAGCCTTGGTTCCGGCTCTGTTTCGTGGCGGGCTACTCGCTCGTCTTCTGTTCTCGGCTCCAGTTGTGAGGCTGAGATCTATGCCGGGGCCATGGCTGCACAAGAGCTTCGCTTGCTTACCTACCTGCTGACTGACCTCGGAGAGCCGCCTCGTTCTCCTCCGGTGCTGTACGTAGACAACAAGGCCATGCTAGCCTTGTGTCGGGAGCGGCGCCTGGAGCACAGAACGAAGCACATTGCTCTCCGCTACTTTCTTGCTCGTGAGTTGCAGCAGCGTGGTCAGTTGCAACTTGCGTACGTGGCATCTGAGGCCAACACTGCTGATGTTTTCACCAAGGCACTTCCGCCTTGTGATCATCAGCGCTTCTGCACTCAGCTGGGTCTTGTGCCTGTCTTGCCTCACTTGCTCACCCCTTAACCTTGCTTGTACTCTTACATATATATATACCTTCTCTTGCTTGTTTAGCCTTATATATATGTGTGTACTCCTGCATGTGAACTGGCCTTGTGGCCTTGACCTTGTGCTCGGACTGTGTGGTGACGTTGTGATCCACCCTGAGCTTTGTCTGCTTTGCTTGACTGGTCTTGTGACCCCTTGTTCTCCCCCACTTTGCCTATGGGGGTGTGTCAAATTATAATATTGTGTAGGCTATAGTGGGGTAGCCTATATGGGGTACACATTTCTAGGGTTGCATATTTGTATCACTTCCATTCCTTAGTCACTCATTCTCGTTCTACTTTCCTCAGACCTTACTTGCTTGATTCTGCTTTATTACGCATTATCTAGCTTAGCTTTATTTCATCTTGCATGCGTTTGCTTGATTTCCTAGGTTTGTTGCTTTTACTATAGTTATTATAGTTATAGGCACTGAACTAGGTTGGGTGCACCGAATTCTAGGCTTTTCGGTTGCCACCGAATTGCCTTCTACCGAAATGGAAGGACCCGTTTGGGACGCTTCGCGACCCGCGGAACCTTTTAGTAACACCCGGATAACAGCCTTTGTGGCGAGCCTATACATAGCCTCCCCTTGTGCCCAGGTGAAACATAGAATTGATTGTTCTTTCCTGAACCAGATCCTCACACTTGGTAATCAGAGCAGATTTACAGCGAGGTATTCAGCCGTTTAGTTCCGGCCTTAAAAAACAGCGGGGGCGACGACGAACTTGCCGATACAACGGGCGAGATCGAACGCGAATTTCAATTAAGGGAGATTTATGCAACCTACAGAATTTGCGCTCGTTGATTTTACAATCGACTCTACTCGTAGTAAGTCGACCAGCACCTTGAATTCTATTACTTTCGTCGCACATCTTCCTGCAAATCGCCAAATGGAGGGAATTAGAGACAATTTTGTACGGAAAATTACGGAGTTACATGCCGAGCATAAGCAGATACGTGCGGCGCTCCCACGACTCAAAAAAATCCTTGCAAACGAGTCAGCAACCGCCACAGAAGTAGCGACAGCAGTAGCAGCAGCAGCGGGGACATCGACAATTCTACCTGCGACAACGGCAGCAGCTATAGTTAACCTCGGAGCAGCAAAGCCAAGGCAACCAGAGGCGTTTGATCCTATAGTTAAAGGGAGCAACGTTCGTCGATTTGTTGCTGAGAAGGATTTGGTTTCAGTGTAACTGTGAGCCTACCCTATCTAGTCAGGGAAACAAAATTTGTACGTTTTTTTTCAAAGGGACCACTTCGTATGAGAAAGGGTAGCAATCCTGTTAATATATATATATATATATTGATAAGTAGAAATAAGGGGCAAAACAAATGGTAATACGGGTCTTTTATCCTGACATTTTGGGCCGTGGCCGTTACCCCCCCCCATAAGGTACCCAAAGAGGGAGGGGAGGGAGGGGGGGCAAGGAGGCTGTTTTTAACAACACCCAATGGGTGTTACCATATACTATGATATAAAAAAAAAGGTCCCACAACTGAACGACTTCAGTGGATCATGCGTGGACGAAGGCGTGGATCCTACGACGAGCATGGGGAGCCGCGACCTTTCACCTGCACCACTACCAAGGAGGATTTTTTTTTAATGTACCCCCACTTGCACGGCACAATAAAGAAACTCAGCGTCAAAGAAGTAGAGGAGCTGACGCGTCGTGAAGGTGAAAAATATCAATGCAAATGCATTGCAGAAGCACGTGGCACTTTCGCTTGCAGTGCCTGGGGCGAAGCCGGCGGAGAAGGGGCCTCCAATGAACAGGAGCGGGGAAGCAACAACGGATGGGGAACCAGCAACGGCGGAATCTAGGGCAACACCTGTCAAGCTATATATTTGTATGTTACATTTCCATAGTTATACATGCTAGATTAGGGTTAGTTCTTAGTGAGCGTAGCAGTAGTACTTTGTACTCTCGATTCTACCCTAGTGCTCACTTTTTCTCTCGATACTTAGAGCTAGCATCCAAAACATACATGCTCGTTCAGACATACTACCTACATTGAACCAGGGTTGTGTTTACGCATTCGACACTCCACACCCAAGGGGTATGGCCAAACATATTCTAAATCATTGTGGTTACCCCCCCCTGGGAGCCGAAGTTGTGAAAATGTTCCGACAACAAACCGACTCCTCATCCGTCGGGAGTATTCAATGTGTGGGCACTTGCAGCAGACTCTGAACCTTGGAACACACTCTGTACAAGGTGCAGACAATATTGAGAGAATTGAAATGAGAATGAATGAACTAAGAATGAATTGGGTAAAAGTACTAACCCTAATTGGGTTGTACCCCTTATGGGCTACCCCACTATAGCCTACACAATATGCATGAGCTATAATGTTCTGACACACCCCCATAGGCAAAGTGGGGGAGAACAAGAGGTCACAAGACCAGTCAAGCAAAGCAGAGCAAAGCAAGCTCAGGGTGGATCACAAAGTCACCACACATTCCGAGCACAAGTTCAAGGCCACAAGGCCAG
Source organism: Closterium sp. NIES-65 (assembly GCA_948144175.1). Lineage (NCBI taxonomy): Eukaryota > Viridiplantae > Streptophyta > Zygnematophyceae > Desmidiales > Closteriaceae > Closterium > Closterium sp. NIES-65. The sequence continues at coordinate 623,671 of CANXME010002409.1, forward strand.
TTCACATGCAGGAGTACATACATATAAAAAGGGCTCGACAAGCAAGAGCAGGTATATATATATGTAACAGTACAAGCAAGGTCAAGAGGTGAGCAAGTGAGGCAAGGTAGGCACAAGGCCCAGCTGAGTACAGACGCGCTGATGGTCACAAGGCGCAAGCGCCTTGGTGAAGATATCAGCAGTGTTGGCCTCAGAGGCCACGTATGCAAGACGCAGCTGACCACGCTGCTGCAGCTCACGAGCAAGAAAGTAGCGGAGAGCAATGTGCTTCGTTCTGTGCTCCAGTCGCTGCTCCCGACACAAGGCTAGCATGGCCTTGTTGTCTACGAACAGCACTGGAGGAGAACGAGGCGGCTCTCCGAGGTCAATCAGCAGGTAGGTGAGCCAGCGAAGCTCCTGTGCAGCCATGGATCCTGCGTAGATCTCAGCCTCACAACTGGAGCCGAGACCAAAAGACGCGCGAGTAGCCCGCCACGAAACAGATCCGGAACCAAGGCTGAAGGTGTAACCCTGTGACGACCGCTGCGTAGCCAGGTCGTCAGCCCAAAAAGGGTCTGTGTGCCGCGTAAGGACGACTGGACTCTGCCCTCCAAGCACAAGCCCCATGCCCGACGTACTGCACAAGTAGCGCAACACCCTCTTCGCTGCAGCCATGTGCTCCGGTCTGTGTGAGGAAAGTAGAACGAGAATGAATGACTAAGGAATGGAAGTGATACAAATATGCAACCCTAGAAATAGGCTACCCCACTATAGCCTACACAATATTATAATTTGACACACCCCCATAGGCAAAGTGGGGGAGAACAAGGGGTCACAAGACCAGTCAAGAAAAACAGACAAAGATCAGGGTGGATCACAACGTCACCACACAGTCCGAGCACAAGGTCAAGGCCACAAGGCAAGTTCACATGCAGGAGTACACATATATATATAAGGCTAAACAAGCAAGAGCAGGTATATATATATATATATGTAAGGGTACAAGCAAGGGCAAGGGGTGAGCAAGTGAGGCAAGACAGGCACAAGACCCAGCTGAGTGCAGAAGCGCTGATGATCACAAGGCGGAAGTGCCTTGGTGAAAACATCAGCAGTGTTGGCCTCAGAGGCCACGTACGCAAGTTGCAACTAACCACGCTGCTGCAACTCACGAGCAAGAAAGTAACGGAGAGCAATGTGCTTCGTTCTGTGCTCCACGCGCTGCTCCCGACACAAGGCTAGCATGGCCTTGTTGTCTACGTACAGCACCGGAGGAGAACGAGGCGGCTCTCCGAGGTCAGTCAGCAGGTAGGTAAGCCAGCGAAGCTCTTGTGCAGCCATGGCCCCGGCGTAGATCTCAGCCTCACAACTGGAGCCGAGAACAGAAGACGAGCGAGTAGCCCGCCACAAAACAGAGCCGGAACCAAGGCTGAAGGTGTAACCCTGTGACGACCGCTGCGTAGCCTGGTCGTCTGCCCAAGAAGCGTCCGCGTGCCCAGTGAGGACCACTGGACTCCGCCCTCCAAGCACTAGCCCCATGCCCGACGTACTGCACAAGTAGCGCAACACCCTCTTCGCTGCAGCCATGTGCTCTGGTCTGTGTCTCCCAGGAGCAACATAGCGTGCAAGAATGCTAAGAGGGTATGCAAGGTCAGGTCGTGTGCAGGTCATCAGGTACATGAGGCAGCCAACAAGCTCTGGGTACGGGCCACTCGACTCTACGGACTCATCCGAAGGCAGAGCTGAAAGCGAGTGGCGAGTAGACAGAGGAGTGGCCTGAGGCGAGGAGTACGTGAAGCCGAAGCGCTGAAGGACCTGCTGCACCATGTGTGACTGAGTCAAGGTAATGGTGCGGCGTGCTCTGTCCCGGGTGATCTGCAAGCCAAGGTAGCTGCGCAGTTCACCCAGGTCTCTGCACGTGTGTCTCTTCTACAGCTCGAACTTCACGTGGGCGAGTCCGGCAGTGTCAGCTGTGGCAAAGACCAAGTCGTCGACGTACACGAGGATGTAGAACGGCGGCAGAGAGGTGTCGGTGCGTAGAAACAGCGACGAGTCAGCAGTAGAGGGAGCAAACCCAAGAGCCGCAAGTGTAGTCCTCAGTGTGTCGTGCCACTCGCGCGGTGCCTGGCGGAGACCGTAGACTGGCCGTCGGAGAATCCACTGGGTGCCAGGAGGGAAAGTCCCAGTGAAGCCAGGTGGACGGTGCAACCAGATCTCCTCGTGCAGGCTACCCTGCAGGAAAGCAGTGCTGAAGTCAAGGGAGTGAAGCTCGTAGTCACGCTGAGCGGCTATGTATAGCAGCACCCGAAGAGTGGTCATCTTCGGGGTGGGAGAGAAGGTCTGAAAGTAGTCAACTCCCTGCCGCTGACTGAAGCCACGAGCCACGTACTGCGCCTTGAAGACAAGTGGAGTGCCCGGCGGCCGTTTCACCCTGAAGATCCACATGCCACTGGCAATGTTCGCCTCAAGAGGGGGAACCGCATCAACGTAGGTGCCTGTGGACTTCCAGGAAGCCATCTCTGCATCCATAGCTGCCTACCACTGAGAGGAGTAGGGACCCTCTATGGCCTCCGCGTAAGAGCGCGGAGTCGGGATGTCTAGTGCATCCGGGTCTCCCTAAGGGGTAAGCAGTACGGACGCGAGATGAGGTGAAGCAGCAGCCAGACACTGGAACTCCTCCTGCCTGTCCTCAAGGACTTCCGTGCCAAGAGCACACTCACCCCCGACGGACGGAGGACAGACAGACGCAGACTCCGCAACAAGACTAGCAGCGTAGTCTAGACGACAGCGAGCAGCAAAGTCGACGAGCTCAGCAACAAGAGCAGACGCAGCAGTGGACTCAAAGGAGGGGTCAGTGACGACAGTAGCAAGGAGACGCGTGACAGTAGGACTGGCAGCACGAAGAGAGTCCGACTTAGGGTCGGCAAGCGCAGGAAGAGAGGACTCAAGAGGAGAGGGCAAAGGGGCACGCAGAGGAGCAGTGGACGGACGCAGAGACATCCGGTGCGTGCCAGGGACAGGAGGAGGACGCGGACGTGAACTGCGACCACTAGTGCGAGCAGTACGAACAGGCGACGCAGGACGAGACGCAGACTCACGACGCTCAGCAAGACCTCCACTAGGACCAGTGTACGGAGAAGGAGAAGGCAGTGGGGAGGCCGGCGGTAACTGTGACTGTGACTGGACAGGCGGTGGACACTCTAACGGAGGAGGAAGACCAAGAACCTGCTGAAGGAGCGGAACAAAGTACGGCCGAGGCCGCACGGCGACTCCAGACACAGCAGGGACAGCACCAGCACCCCCTGCTCCTGTACCTCCAGCAGCACCAGCAGCACCCGCAGCAGGACCGCCGCCAGGACTGACAGCAGTAGCCTCAGTGCCAACACCCTCAGCAGCTCCGACTCAGCACCCCCAGGCTCAGCACCTCCAGACGCAGCACCCCCAGGCGAAGGACCCCCAGGCTCAGCACCCCCAGTCGTAGCACCCCCAGGCTCAGCACCCCCAGTCGTAGCACCCCCAGGCTCAGCACCCCAAGGCTCAGCAGCCCAAGTTGCAGCACCCCTAGACTCAGCACCCCCAGGCTCAGCACCCACACGCGCAGCACCCCCAGAGTCAGCACCCTCAGGCTCAGCACCCGCAGCAGTACCAGAGTCACCAGCAACCTCGACCGGCTCGACTGCATCTACCTGGGACACACCTAAAGGGGCAGGACCTTGAGGGGGGAGGGGGTCTACCGGGGGGGGACCTGGCACAAGGAAGTGCGGTGGCGGGGGGAGGGAAGGAGTGCGGTAGGGGAAGAGGCGGTAGTAGGGGACTGACTCGTCGAACGTGATGTCCTGGGAGGACAGAACACGACGAGAGGTGAGGTGGTAGAATTGCCACCCAGGGGCGTCAGGGGGGAAGCCAAGGAAGACACAGGGAGCAGCACGAGGGGACAGCTTGTCCGCAGACAAGTCGCGGACAAACGCCCGAGATCCCCAGACACGGAACGCAGACGCATCGCCGACCTTCCCCGTCCACAGCAAGGTTGGGGAGGTCTCCGGCCAGGAGACTCTGGGGTGAAGGTTGATCTGATGCGCCGCGTACCGAACCGCAAACGGCCACAGAAAATGGGGGGCAGCCGCATGCATCATGGACGTACGAGCGACGTCCATGACCATGCCAATGCGGCGCTCAGCAATCCCATTTTGCTGTGGAGAGTCCGGAAACGTAAAGGTCTGGCGGATGCCTCGCGCACGACAATAGGCTCGCAGAAGGCCAGAGGAGAACTCTCCGCCTCGGTCAGAGTGCAGACGCAGAACAGGAAAGTCCGAGCCGAAGCTCCTCCTGAGCTGGAGACGAGCTGCGCGGATCCAGTCGATCAACACCTCAGCGACATCACCCTTGCTGCGCAAGGGGAAGACTGTGGTGTAACGCGAGTAGTCGTCAACCACCAGCAGGAAGTAGCGCTCGTGACCCTGTCCACGGACGCGGGCCGGGCCCCACACGTCCATGTGAAGCGTCTGCAACGGGGCCTCTGTCGGGGGAAACTGAGAGGAGTGAGGGGCAGCCCGGAGCCGCCCCTCGACACAAGGGACACAGGAAGGACCAGGCCCCGGAGGAAGGGGAGGGAGGGACCGGGGGAGACCAGAGACAAGGACACGGGAAGCCATGCCTCGGAGACGAGGCAGGGAGGGGTGACCAAGACGGTGGTGCCAGAGGAGAGTCTCGTGAGACAGGAGGCGGCACGAGCAGGGGGCAGACTCACGACCAGACCTGGACGCTGCAGCAAACACCTGACCCGACGCAGCTACCTGGCCACAAGCAGGGACAGGAGGGGACCCAGTGGTCAGGGTGTAGAGGCTCGACCCCGGCCGACGCGAAAACGTGGCCACGTGCCGGCTTGTGCGTGCGTCAGAGCAGTGGGTCACCCGCTGACTCGCAGGAGTAAACAGGTGAACCCCCGCATCCTGCTGGTGAGCACCACTCACCAAGTTCGTCGAGAACGAGGGGAGGTAAAGACCAGACAAGGTGCCAGAGGGGCCAGCCGGACACGGGAGGACAGTGGAGAAGTGAGAGAGGACAGGACCCCCAGAGGGGTCTGCCAGGGAGACTGCAACCGGCCCACCAAGCGGCGTGAGTGTGGTGCGGTCTCGAAAGAAGGAGCGCGAAGCCCCTGAGTCAAGTGTGAAGGTGAGGGAGGCCGAAGCCGACGCGGTACCTGAGAGCGCAGCCTCACCAGTACCTGAGGGCGCAGACGCACTGGCACCTAGAGCAGCAGCCTCACTAGCACCTAGCGCAGCAGTACCAATGCCCGGGTCGGGCGGGAAACACCGGTAACAGTCACCCTCATCACTAATAGTCACAGCATACATGGCAGCAAGGATAGCATCAAAGTTAAGATCATAGATAGCAACACCTTCCCTAGACAGCTCTCCCCAGCGGGGGATCTCACTAGCCTCGGGGATTTGGTGACGCCAAGCGTCCGTCAGGCGGCCAAAGCAGCGCTGGGTGGGATGGGCACCCCCACACTGCTCACCAGCGCGGTCGCCGGAGCGAAGGACGTAGGTGCACGGACCGAAACCCCCACCACGCTGACGCTGTGTGTACCACTTACGGAGCTGCTGAGGAGGGGGGATGTCCCGAGAACGCTGCTGCTGCTGCTGCTGGCGCTGACCACCACCGGAGCCGCTCCGCTGCGAAGCACCACCCCGACCAGCTCCACCTCCTCCATCACCGCCGCCTCCACCTCCGCCACCACCGCTGCCTCCGCTCCCACCGCTACCGCCTCCGCCGCCTCCGCCTCCGCTGCTGCCACCGCCACCTCCACCCCCGCCGCCACTCCCACCGCCACCCCCACTCCCCCCGCCGCCTCCACCGCCACCTCATCCACCCCCGCTAGCTCCACCCACGCCCTTGCCCCCCTTGCCCTTGCCAGAGCGACGTCTCCCGCTAGGGGCAGACGCCGCACCGACCGACTCAAGACCAGCGAGGTCGGCTGCAGCAGCAGAGGCGACAAAGGGCAACAGGGGGGAAGGGGAACACCCCTCAAAGATGGGGGTGCGAGGGTCACCACGAGAGGCTCCTACAGCGACTATGCTCTTCTCCGCTGCTAGGAGGGCCTTCTCGAGGAGGTCAACAGTTAGAGTGGTGGGACAGACTGAGAGGAAGTGGTCCCTGACTACGCGAAGGGAGTCAGGGAGGCGCGTGACTATATAATAGAGAGTGATGTACATGGGGGGGTGGTTCTTGGCGCAGAACTCAGCAGGAAGCGTGGCGCGGTAGCGAGTGTCACTAGTGCGGAGGTGCGTAATGAGGTCAGTGTCTGAGGGAAAGGCAGCAAGGTCAGGAAAGAGGTACGGTAGCATGAGGCGGCTCAGTGCAGCAGTGGCAGGGGAAGAGAAGCGTGCAACTACAGCATCGTACAAGGTCTGAGCACTCTTGTACTGACTAAAGTGCGCGCGCTCAGTGGTAGGCAGGTAGCGACGCACAGTAAGACGTGCAGCAGCATCGCGTGTGGCCCATTGGGAGCGAACAGTGGGGTCAGCATCAGCAGCAGGGGCAGGAGAGGCGCCAGAGGTGAGGTCAAAGAGGGAGAGACCGTCTGCCCTATCGCACTGTAGGAAGAGCTGCAGGTTATCTACCCAAACCTCAAAGTCAATGGCTCGACCCTCAGCGTCAAAAGCGAGAACACTAGGGGTAGCCATGACAGCAGTAGACTAGCAGGACCAACTCTAGGACAGGGGCAGTGCAGTGACAGAAGCGCTGCTCTCACCGGGCAGGGTGGGTCGGGTAGCTCAGCAGTGCAGTAACACGGCAACACGCCTGCTCGGACGGCACAGTAGCGACTGCGGCTCCGTGGCACCAGCGGCTCGGCTGATCAGGCGGCTCGAGCGGCTCGGGCGGCTCGGGCGGCTCGGGCGGCTCGGGCTGGTCGGGCGGCTCGGGCGGCTCGAGCTGGTCAGGCGGCTCGGGCGGCTGGGGCAGCTCGGGCAGGTCGGGCGGCTCAGGCGGCTCAGGTGGCGCGGGCGGTGTAGGGCGGCAGGGCCGCTGGTGAAAGGGGTGGCGGGGCCGCTGAGGAGGGCGGCGGGGCCGCAGTAAAAGGGCGGCGGGGCCGCTGAGAAGGGCAGCGGGGCCGCAGGAGAAGGGTGGCGGGGCCGCTGATTAGGGCGGCGGGGCCGCTGAGTAGGGCGGCGAGGCCGCAAGAGAAGAGCGGCGGGGCCACTGATTAGGGTGGCGGGGCCGCTGATTAGGGCGGCAGGGCCGCTGAGTAGGGCGGCGGGGCCGTAGGAGAAGAGCGGCGGGGCCGCTGATTAGGGCGGCGGGGCCGCTGCAGAAGGGCGGCAGGGCCGCGGAGTAGGGCGGCGGGGCCGCTGAGTAGAAGGGCGGCGGGGCCGCTGAGTAGGGCGGCGGGGCCGCTGAGTAGGGCGGCGGGGCCGCAATGCGGGGCGACGGGGCCGCTGAGAAGGGCGGCGGGGCCGCTGAGACGGGCGGCAGGACCGCACGAAAGGGCAGCGGGGCCGAAGCGATGGGCGGCAAGGCCGCTAGGGGAAGGGACCGCTAGGGCGATAGGGCCACTAGGGCGTAGGGGCCGCTAGGGCGGCTCGACGAGGTGAGAGCCCGAAGCGCAACTCGGGCGGAGCGCGCTTCGGATACGGGCAACAAGCGAGGCAGCCAACAAGCTCTGGATACGGGCCACTCGACTCTACGGACTCATCCGAAGGCAGAGCTGAGAGCGAGTGGCGAGTAGGCAGAGGAGTGGCCTGAGGCGAGGAGTACGTGAAGCCGAAGCGCTGAAGGACCTGCTGCACCATATGTGACTGAGTCAGGGTAATGGTGCGGCGTGCTCTGTCCCGAGTGATCTGCAAGCCAAGGTAGCTGCGCAGTTCACCCAGGTCAGTGCACGTGTGTCTCTTCTGCAGCTCGGACTTCACGTGGGCGAGTCCAGCAGTGTCAGGTGTGGCAAAGACCAAGTCGTTGACGTACACGAGGATGTAGAACGGCGGCAAAGAAGTGTCGGTGCGCAGAAACAGCGACGGGTCGGCAGTAGAGGGGGCAAACCCAAGAGCCGCAAGTGTAGTCCTCAGTGTGTCGTGCCACTCACGCGGTGCCTGGCGGAGACCGTAGACTGGCCGCCGGAGGCTCCACTGGGTGCCAGGAGGAAAAGACCCTGTGAAACCAGGTGGGCGACGCAGCGAGATCTCCTCGTGAAGGCTGCCCTGCAAGAAAGCAGTGCTGAAGTCAAGGGAGTGTAGCTCGTAGTCACGTTGAGCAGCTATGTGCAGTAGTACCCGAAGAGTGGTCATCTTCGGGGTGGGAGAGAAGGTCTGAAAGTAGTCAACTCCCTACCGCTGACTGAAGCCACGAGCCACGTAACGCGCCTTGAAGACAGGCGGAGACCCCGGCGGTCGCTTCACCCTGAAAATCCACATGCCACTGACGATGTTCGCCCCAGGAGGGGGAACAGCGTCAACGTAGGTGCCTGTGGACTTCCAGGAAGCCATCTCTGCGTCCATAGCTGCCTGCCACTGAGAGGAGTAGGGACCCTCTACGGCCTCCGAGTAAGAGCGCGGAGTCGGGATGTCAAGTGCATCCGGGTCTCCCTCAGGGGTAAGCAGTACGGACACGAGATGCGGTGAAGCAGCGGCCAAGCACTGAAACTCCTCGTGCCTGTCCTCGAGGACGTCCGTGCCAAGGGCACACTCACCCCCGACAGACGAAGGACAGACAAACTCAGACTCAGCAACAAGACTGGCGGCGTAGTCTAGGCGACAGCGAGCAGCAAAGTCGACGAGCTCAGCAACTAGGGCAGACGCAGCAGTGGACTCAAAGGAAGGGTCAGTGACAAGAGTAGCAAGGAGACGCGTGACAGTAGGACTGGCAGCACGAAGAGAGTCCGACTCCGGGTCGGCAAGAGCAGGAAGAGAAGACTCAGGAGGAGAAGGCAAAGGGGCACGCAGAGGAGCAGTGGACGGACGCAGAGACATCCGGTGCGTGCCAGGGACAGGAGGAGGACGCTGACGCGAACCGCGACTACTAGTGCGAGCAGCACGGACAGGCGACGCAGGGCGAGACGCAGGCTCACGACGCTCAGCAAGACCTCCAGTAGGACCAGTGTAGGGAGACGGAGCAGGCAGTGGGGAGGCCAGCTGTAACTGTAACTGCGACGGGACAGGCTGTGGACACTCTAAGGGAGGAGGAGGACCAGTAGAAGAAGGGAGAGCAAGAACCTGCTGAAGGAGTGGAACGAAGTACGGCCGAGGCCGCGCGGCGACTCCAGACAAAGCAGGGACAGCACCAGCACCCCCAGTGGCAGCACCAGCACCAGTAGCAGCTCGAGCTCTAGTACCTCCATCAGCACCAGTAGTACCCCCAGCAGGACCGCCTCCAGGACCGACAGCAGTAGCCTCCGCGCCAACACCCGCAGCAGCTCCAGCTCCAGAAGTACCCGCACGTCGAGCAGCTCCAGTACTCCCAGTACGAGCACCTCCGGGACCCGTGGCACCAGCTCCCTCAGCAGCAACAGAACCTCCTGTACCCGCAGCACCTCCAGCTCCAGCAGCTCGCCTCCAGCGCCGGGCAAACCACTCACGCAGCTCCTGTGGTGAGAGTAGCTCGCGGCGATAAGAAGCACTCGGAGAACCGCCAGGCACAGCACCAGCACGCCCAGCTCCCTCAGGCTCCGCACCCCCAGGCTCAGCACCTCCAGTCGTAGAGCCCCCAGGCTCAGCACCTCCAGGCATAGCACCCCCAGGCTCAGCACCCCCAGACTCAGCACCCCCAGGCTCAGCACCCCCAGTCGTAGTACCCTCACGCTCAGCACCCCCAGGCGTAGTACCCACACGCTTAGCACCCCCAGAGTCAGCACCCCCAGGCTCAGCACCCTCAGCAGCACCAGAGTCACCAGCGATCTCGACAGGCTCAACAGCGTCTACCTGGGACACACCTGAAGGGGCAGGACCCTGAGGGGGGAGGGGGTCTACCGGGGGGGGACCTGGCAAAAGGAAGAGCGGTGGCGGGGGGAGGGACGGAGTGCAGTAGGGGAAGAGACGGTAGTAGGGGACCGACTCATCGAACGTGACGTCCTGGGAGGACAGAACACGGCGAGAGGTGGGGTGGTAGAACTGCCACCCTGGCACGTCAGGGGGGAAACCCAGGAAGACGCAAGGAGCAGCACGAGGGGACAGGTTGTCCGCAGACAAGTCGCAGACAAACACCCAAGATCCCCGGACACGGAACGCATACGCATCGCCAACCTTCTTGGTCCACAGCAAAGTTGGGGAGGTATCCGGCATGGAGACCCTGGGCTGAAGGTTGATCTGATGCGCCGCGTACCGAACCGCAAACGGCCACAGAAAATGGGGGGCAGCCGCATGCATCATGGACGTACGGGCGACGTCCATGACCATGCCAATGCGGCGCTCAGCAATCCCATTTTGCTGTGGAGAGTCCGGAAGCGTGAAGGTCTGGCGGATGCCTCGTGCACGACAGTAGGCTCGCAGAAGGCCAGAGGAGAACTCTCGGCCTCTGTTAGAGTGCAGACGCAGAACAAGAAAGTCGAGCCGAAGCTACGCCTAAGCTGGAGACGAGCTGCGCGGATCCAGTCGATCAACACCTCAGTGACATCACCCTTGCAGCGCAAGGGGAAGACTGTGGTGTAACGCGAGTAGTCGTCAACCACCAGCAGGAAGTAGCGCTCGTGACCCTGTCCACGTACGCGGGCTGGGCCCCACACGTCCATGTGAAGCGTCTGCAGTGGGGCCTCTGTCGGAGGAAACTGGGAGGAAACTGGGAGGAGTGAGGGGTAGCCCGCTGCCGCCCCTCAACACAGGGGACGCAGGTAGGGCCAGGCCCCGGAGGAAGGGGAGGGAGGGACCGGGGAAGACCAGAGACAAGGACACGTGAGGCCATGCTTGGGAGACGAAGCAGGGAGGGGTGACCAAGGCGGTGGTGCCAGAGGAGAGTCTCGTGAGACAGAAGGCGACACGAGCAGGGGGCAGACTCAGGACCAGACCTCGACGCTGCAGCTAACACCTGACCCGACGCAGCTACCTGACCAGACGGAGGGACTGGAGGAGACGCAGTGGTCAGTGTGTACAGGCTCGACCCCGGCCGACGTGTAAACGTGGCCAGGTGTCGGCCTGTCCGAGCGTCCGTGCAGTGGGTCACCCGCTGACTCGCAGGAGTGAACGGGTGAACCCCCGCATCCTGTAGGTCAGCACCACTCACCAAGTTCGTAGAGAACGAGGGGAGGTAGAGACCAGACAGGGTGCTAGAGGGGGCCTCCGGACAGGGGAGGAGAGTGGAGAAGTGAGCAAGGACAGGACCCCCAGAGGGGTCTGCCAGGGAGACTGCAACTGGCCGACCAAGCGGCGTGAGTGTGGTGCGGTCTCGAAAGAAGGAGCGAGAAGCCCCCGAGTCAAGTGTGAAGGTGTGGGAGGCCGAAGCCGACGAAGTACCTGAGAGCGCAAACTCACCAGTACCGGAGGAAGCAGACGCACTAGCACCTAGAGCAGCAGCCTCGCTAGCACCAAGAGCAGCAGCCTCACCAGCACTTAGAGCAGCAGTCTCAATGCCCGGGTCGGGCGGGAAACACCGGTAACAGTCACCCTCCCCACTAATAAACACAGTATACATAGCAGCAAGAATAGCATCAAAGTCAAGATCAAAGATAGCTACCCCTGCCCTAGATAGCTCGCCCCAGCGAGAGATCTCAGTGGCCTCAGGGAACTGGTGACGCCAAGTGTCCGTCAAGCGGCCAAAGCAGCGCAGGGTGGGGTGCGCACCCCCACACTTCTCACCCGCACGGTCGCCGGTGCGCAGGACGTAGGTGCACGGACCAGTACCCCCACCCCGCTGGCGTGCAGCGTACCACTCACGAAGCTGCTGAGGGGACAGGGTCTCCCAATTGCGCTGCTGCTGCTGGTGCTGACCACCACCGGAGCCACTCCTCTGCGAAGAGCCAGGACCTCCTCCTCCTCCTCCTCCGCCACCGCCTCCTCCACCTCCGCCACCTCCACCACCTCCGCTCCCACCGCCACCGCCGCCGCCGCCTCCGCCTCCACTGCCGCCGCCGACACCTCCACCCCCGCCACCACTCCCACCACCACCCCCTTCCCCTCCACTGCCTCCACCGCCGCCTCCACCGCCCCCGCTAGCTCCTCCAGCGCCCCTGCCCCCCTTGCCCTTGCCAGAGCGACGCTTCCCACTAGGGGTAGACGCCGCACCGACCGACTCTAGACCAACGAGGCCAGCCGCATCAGCAGAGGCAACAGAGGGCAATAGAGGGGAGGGGGAACACCCCTCAAAGATGGGGGTGCGAGGGTCACCACGAGAGGCTCCTACTGCTACTATGCTCTTTTCTGCTGCTAGGAGGGCCTTCTCAAGGAGGTCAACGGTGAGAGTGGTGGGGCAAACTGAGAGGAAGTGGTCCCTGACTACGCGAAGGGAGTCAGGGAGACGGGTGACCATGTAGTAGAGGGTGATGTACATGGGGGGGGGGGGTTCTTGGCGCAGAACTCAGCAGGAAGCGCAGCGCGGTAGCCAGTGTCACTAGTGCGGAGGTGCGTAATGAGGTCAGCAACTATGGGAAAGGCAGCAAGGTCAGGGAAGAGGTACGGTAGCATGAGGCGGCTCAGTGCAGCAGTGGCAGGGGAAGAGTAGCGTGCAACTACAGCGTCGTACAAGGTCTGAGCACTCTTGTACTGGCTAAAGTGCGCACGCTCAGAGGTAGGCAGGTGGCGAAGCACAGCAAGACGTGCAGCAGCATCGCGCGTGGCCCACTGTGAGCGAACAGTGGCGTTAGCATCAGCACCGGGGGCAGGAGAGGCACCAGAAGTGAGGTGAAAGAAAGAGAGGTCGTCTGCCCTATCGCACTGTAAGAAAAGCTACAGGTCATCTATCCAGACGTCAAAGTCAATGGCCCGACCCTCAGCGTCAAAAGCGAGGACACTAGGGGTAGCCATGACAGCAGTAGACTAGCAGCGCAAACAGTAGGGTGAGGGCAGTGCTGTGAAAGAGGCGGTGCTCTTACCGGACAGGGCGGCTCGGGCGGCTCGGCTGCAGGGCGACTCGGCGGCTCGGCAGCTGGGCGGCTCGGCGGCTCGGCTGCTAGGCGGCTCGGCGGCTCGGCTGTTGGGCGGCTCGGCGGCTGGGCGGCTCGGCTGCTGGGCGGCTCGGCTGCTGGGCGGCTCGACTGCTGGGCGGCTCGGCTGCTGGGCGGCTCGGCGGGGCCGCTGAAAGGGCGGCGTCCGGGGCCGCTGGGAGGAGGCGGCGGGGCCGCTGAGAGGAGGCGGCGGGGCCGCAAAGGTAGGTGGCGGGGCCGCAGGTAGGTGGCGGGGCCGCTGATAGGTGGCGGGGCCGCAGGTAGGTTGCGAGGCCGCAGGTAGGTGGCGGGGCCGCAGGTAGGCGCCAGGGCCGCACAGGTAGGTGGCGGGGCCGCGGGTAGGTGGCGGGGCCGCAGGCAGGTGGCGGGGCCGCTGGTAGGTGGCGGGGCCGCAGGTAGGTGGCGGGGCCAGCAGGTAGGTGGCGGGGCCAGCAGATAGGTGGCGGGGCAGCACAGGTTGGTGGCGGGGCCGCGGGTAGGTGGCGGGGCCGCTGGTAGGTGGCGGGGCCGCAGGTAGGTGGCGGGGCCAGCAGTTAGGCGCCGGTAAGGGCGGTGTCAGGGCCGCAGGGCGGCGCGAGGGCCGCTGGGTGGGCGACGAGGCCGCAGGGCGGCGGATCGGGGCCGGGAAAGGGCGGCGTGATGGCCGCGGGGTAGGCGATGAGGCCGCCGGGCGGCGGGTCGGGGCCAGGAAGGGCGGCGCGAGGGCCGCAAGGCAGGCAACAGGGCCGCTAGGGCGGCGCGACGGGGCGAGAAAAAAAGGGGGAGCGCGACTCGGGCTAGGGCTGAGCGCGCTCCGGGTAGGAAAAAAAAGTCGAATTCGTGGGCGCTAGGAACAGTTCCCACGAGGGAACCTGCTCGATACCATGAGAGAATTGAAACGAGAATGAATGAACTATGAATGAATTGGGTACAAGTACTACCCCTAATTGGGTTGTACCCCTTATGGGCTACCCCACTATAGCCTACACAATATGCATGAGCTATAATGTTCTGACAAGTAATTGTTGTAGGGCGAGGGTTGGGATGGTAGGGTTTGACAAACTCGTCGGTTTTCGGATCTGAACTCTTGACATGGCTATGCTCTGGATCTAATCTGTGGCAGCCGAGTAATTACATTAGGATACCCCGTCGCACTTGAATCGCGATAGAGATCAGCCTGCGTGCTTTATCATTCTAGAAAGTATTCAGATATTTTCAAAGTGCATTTGCTCATATTTTAGGTTACGTGAGCTGCACGCAATGGTTCGTTGAAGTCAGCGGACTTAATCTGTTTCATCGCTCTCTAGATTAGCCCGCTTTCCATCAGTGCTATCAGAGCCAGTTAGGCCAGCGACGTTCCCTCCTATTATCATATTTTGAATTGGTCAAGGACCTCTAGATATAGGGTTGGTCATGGCCCAGATGCCCCTCCTAGGTTCACCGGCTCATATTTTTTGCTATGGCGGTTCCAGTTTGCACTTTGTCTAGGTATTAAAGACCTAGAGGGCGTTTTGGATGGATTGGAGCAAAGACCTGAAGCTGATGAAGGAAAGTCATCTAATGGAGGATCTAGCTAAGTGGGAGAAGGGGCTCGGGGAGCCTCTAGATCATCCATAGGGAGGTAGAGGTGGATCAGCAGCACCGCGAACCGGAAGACAACGGCTTAGTGCGGAGGAGCTACTTAAGGTTCAGAAAGCTTGGGATCGCAAGGACAAGCAAGCATTCCAGTACCTGTGTTGGGCCTTGGAATTCCAATTAGAGCTCTTGAAGATGCTGATTGACCTGAAAGGGAAGCAAGGAGCTACTGCCCAAGCATGGACGAGAGTTCAAGATCGACATTTGCAAAAAGGGTTGCTAAGCATACTCACTTGGAGGAAGCGATTCTACACCATGGAACGCAACTATGGTGATGGGGAGACCATGGTGCAGTACCTCAAGAGGGTGGATGAGTATGTGAGAGCCTTGAAGGAGTTGAATTACAAAGTATATGAGAAGGAGATCATTTACACCGCACTCCAAGGGCTAGACCAAGAGGCAAACGAGACTCTGCTACAATACCTTCACCTAGAGCAGCAGAACTGGACCAAGGCCTGGATATGGAAGGTGTTCTCTGATGAGGCTCACAAGCGTGATGATGGTAGAGGATTTGAAGGGGGAATGGGGGCAGGTGATAGGGCTGCCTCCAAGAAGTACCAGCAGCGGCAAGCAGGGCTCTGGTTATCAGACCAAGTCGGTCTGATGGTCTGAAAAACAGACCTACTTTTTTCGTTGCATATGATTTTCAAGACCATAAGACAAAGATTTTATTTCATCTTAAAAATAAGACAGCGCGTTATATTTTGTCTGACATTTCAGACATCGAGTATGCTTTCATCTGATACCGACAAAGTATCGAGGTACCCCCCCCCCACCCTTCTTTTCCCCTCCCGTCTCCTTCTCCCCTGCCCCCTCGAGTCCCTCACCCCTCCTGCAAACCCCCACCCCCACCCCCCCCCCCCCAAGTCTCTCGTTCCTCGATTGTACAGTACCAGGAGCCTCCCCGAAGTCCCTCGCTCTTCAAGCAGTCCAGCCCCCCCGCAGTCAACCTCGCTCCTCTACCAGTCAACACCAGCCCCCCCCCCCCCCCCCCCCAACTCTTCCCCAGTCCCTCGATCCTCTCCCAGCCCTAGTTCATTCCCCCTGGTCGTCGCACAGATTCAACAGAGCACGGTCCTCCCCCTGTACCAGACCCCCTCGCCACCTGGCTGGTCACGCCTGTCATGTTAGTCAGCGACTTATTCATTTCGTACTTAGTGAACTCAGATTTCTACCGTATTATGGCCGGCCAGTGTAGAGTGCAATCATACCATGCAACAAAAATCGTCTTAAAAAATAGACATAGCTCCAACTTTCATCTGAAAAAACAGACAAAAATAAATTGCCCGTCTGAAGGTCAGACGAAACAATTTTTGAGGAGGGGGATGTCAGACGGGCCTGAATCCTAGCAAGAGCCCTGGCGGCAAGGAGGTAGGGAAAATAAGGAGCTTAACAAATGCATCGTCCCTGGATGCAACCAAAAGCACTCGTGGAAGGAGTGTTGGAGCCGGCCAGATGGGTGGAAGCATCGAAAGTAGAGGCTCCACCTGTCACTAGGCCTGAGTGGGTGGAGAGGAGGATGAAAAATAGAGCCTGGAATAAGGACAGCAAAGGAAAGGCGGCAGCAGTGGCGGCAAACGAGGATAGGAAGGGAAAGGAGGACTCATCGGATGATGAATTCTCCTTCCTATCCTTGGAGAAGGAGACGGCGCTTGGTGGTCATTTGTTGGCTGACCCCAATTACCTTATTCTATACTCTGGTGCAACTTCTGGAATGGAACCTTGGCGTGACCTCTTCACCACCTGTCATCCACTCCAACCTAACTCAAAAAATAAGATCGTTGAGAGCGGGGATACGCTGCAAGCGACCGGCATCGGCACCATCATTATCAAGAGGGAGGAGGGGGAGGTGCTGAATGTGAAGGGTGTGCTTCATGTTCCTGGTTTGGCAGCCAACCTTCTCTCATGCTTTCAGCTTGCTAGGCGAGGAACGTATGCACATTCACTATGGGAGGCTGCACATTTCGCAAGGGTGGAGCGGTGGTGATGGAGGCCAAGTTAGACTAGTATTTATACCTTGTTCCACTGTGTGAGCCTCATGTGAAGAGGACATATGGGGATGAAGCTGAGGAAGCCGCTTGTAGCACCTGTTGGAGGGACGTGGAGCAGGAGACGGCAGATTTGCTGCACCTAAGCATAGGGCATGTGGGGAGGCAGCAGCTTGTGGAGTGTATGAAGAAGTTGGAGCTGGAGGGTGTGGGCAGCCAAGCAAGTGCTCTGATTGCACGATCGGGAAGTTGCCAGAGAAGCAAGCTCCCCTTCCTTGTCGACGTCCTCGTCATCGACCAGCTGCTTCGACCCTTCGACCGGCTACTCGTCTACTGCTGACTTCGAGAGCTCCTCCGTCGACCGCCCCGGCTGCTGCTCCCCTGTCAAGTGTACCCCTGCTGTTGCCTCCTGTTCGACCAGCTCCCCTGTCTTGTGCTCCCCTGTCATCGACGGCTTCCCATCCTGGTCGATGGGCTTGGCGCCTTGTCGACTGCCGGCGATGCCACTGGTCGGCGCCACAAGCAACGCCTCAAGGCTCCCCTTATCGCCGGTGGCCGACACAAGTGTCGGAGTAGGCCGATCTGCGACAGGAGAGGGAGGAGCAAGAACAGGGGGAGGTTGAAGAACCTCCACAACACCCTCATCAGCAGGCTCGTGGACTTCGGCGAGCAGTGGAACCATCACCGTCGAGGTGTCCGTCGGCAGGTGTGCCTGCGTCCACCCCGACCCCGGCCCATACTTCGCCTTCCACACCTCCAGCGACAGCATCTCGTAGAAGATCACCTCGACCGACGTGACCACCTTGTTGTCGGTTAGGTCGAGCACCTCCCAGCCCTTGCTCTCCTGCAACACACCCAAGTGAAGGCCCCAACGAGCCTTCGGCGCCAGCTTCCCACCGCGCTGCTGCTCGGGAACCATGAACTGCACCATGCAGCCCCACACCCGCGCCAGCGTAAGGTCGGGCTTCTTCCCGGTCAGCAACTGGTACGGCGTCGTCGACCGCTCCAAAGAGCTGCACACCCAGACAGCCTGTCGTAGAGCAAGGTGCCCCCAGTGGTGCTCCATGCCCATGTGCAGCAACATCGTCCTCACGGACTCGACGACCGTGCGCATCTCCCGCTCAGCCATGCCATTCTGTTGCGGAGTGTAGGGGCACGTCAGGTCGTGGACGATGCCCTTTCCGTCGACGAAGTCGGTGAGTGACTTCCCGAGGAACTCCCCTCCTCGATCTAAGCAAAGCGACAGCACCGACTTCTTTGTTTGCCGCTCCACCAGCACCAGCCACTTCTGAAACTCCCGCAGCACGTCGCTCTTCTTAGCGACTAGCATTGCCCACACGAACCGAGTATGGAGATCCTTCAGTAGCAAAAAGTACAAGCTGCCATCCTTGGCAGCCACCCGAAATGGCCCGCACAAATCAATGTGCACGACAGCCAGCGCCTCCTCGGTGTCCGAGCCCTTGGCGGGGAAGGTGTGCCGCGCCAGCTTTCCTCCGACGCACGAGACACACTGCGGGTCTGCGGAGAGTAACCCTACAACGGGAGTGGACTACGAAGGAGGGCACGGGGTTGTGTGGGTGATCGCAGTGCTCTAGTAGCGTTCTTACAGAGTTCTCACTACTTGCTCTATTCACAGAGAGATTTGGCAAGACTTTCCACTAAGGAAATTGAAAAAGAACATTGAAATTGAGAATTAGAGTACAAAGAAGAGCATGCAGGTGATATCACTGGAATGGCATTGCAATCCCTACCAAGCATCCTGCAAGGCGAATTGCCAGCACTGCATCAGAGCGGTTTGCCAATGCTGAAACAGGGCGGTTTGCCAGCGTAGCAAAAGGGCGACATGCCAGCGCTGCAGCAGGGCGGCCTGCCAAGTAGGTGTAGGCAAACGGTTACATCCTCAGAGACATTGCGCAGGTGCCAAGTAGAAAACGTTCTGATGGTTTTGTCAGATGTCTACCGTCGAGCACGTGATGCCATTCCGCATGTGAAATTTCGCTACGAACCACCTGAGCAAAATTCGCATGCCTTTGCAGAGTTCCGCAGTCGCGCGAATTCGGCCCACCAGTTCGCCGAAACGAGGCTCGTCGAACGGCGCCCTTCAATCACAGAAGGAGGCTCTTCGGACTGCACCCCGTCCGTCAGAGATCGCGCCACTCACTAGCAGATCAGAGGACGAGCTCGTCGAACAGCACCCTGTCAACCAGAGCTCGTTGATAGGCTAGTGAATCAGAGGACCATCTCCTCGATACCCACCGCGGTTTCAGAGGACGGGCTGATCCAATGCGACGATCACTTCGTCGAATTCACCACGTCGTCGCAGAGAATGCCTGCGCCCAAGCAAGGGTGGGGCCTTTCACTTCGACAGGGTCTGCTCCGGTCGACGACGTGACGAGCCCAGTAGCAACGTCATGCTTTGCCAAGCTCTTGATCGTGTCGACGCCGACGTGCGCGAGCCTCGCATGCAGCCGATCAGGGGTCGACTTCGTCACCGAGACGATCGTCCGCAGAGCCACCACCTTGGTCAACCGCGACTGCGTCAAGCAGGGGCGAAGGTCGGTGTAGAGGACTCGTTCGGTGTAGCGTGCTCGACCGAGCACCTCCCAGGTCGCAGCAACCTAGAACCTAAGTAGTAGAATACAAGGGGATATTTCTCTGGCATGGACACCTCTGCACGCCGATCACCGCACCAGCCATGTTAGAGGACATGGCACCTACTGCTGTACGCCGTCATTGACGTCGCCGATTTCGGCAAGGCGAACCTGGCCGATCGCGACAGTGCACCAGTTGAAGGCCGGAAAATGCAGCGTTTTAGTGAGAAAGTCCGCCGGCTGTTCGGAAGTTGGGATATATTCCAGCGCAATCTTCTTGCGCTTCACCATCTGCTGCAGCCAGGCGTAACGTCGCTCCATGTGCTTGAGATTGCCCTTCAGCCCCAAGCCTTTAGCGATTGCGGACTGATTGTTCACGTTCAGAGTAGTTGGCGTCCCAGCGTCGAGGAGCTGGAACTCGGCAAGGAGTAATCAAAGTCGACGAGCCTCCTTGCCGGCTTCGGTGGCCGCGATGCACTTGGACTCCGTCGAAGACAGGGTCACGCACTTGATGCGTTGGCTTGTCCAGGAGACAGCTGCACCGCCGAAGGTGAAAACGTAGCTATTCGTGCTGATGCATGTCTGCTTTTCACCAGCGTCGTCCGCGTCCGCGTAGCCGATCAGTTTCAGAGTTTCGGGTCCGCCTCCAAACTCCAGAGCAGCATCGCGTGTGTCAGCGAGATAGGTGAGGCAGCGATCGGCCTCGCGTCAGTGCTGGTCGCTCCTCACTGTCAGTCCGGACCCCAACTTGCTGCACGCGAAAGCAATGTCGGGCCGAGTTGTTGTGGCAGCGAACTACAGTGAACCGACCTTCTGACGGTACTCCTCTTCTTCGCGCGACTGAAAGTCATCGTCGTCAGAAATCAGCTCCGCGTAAGCGTCCACGGAAACAGGCGTCTTCGGACGCCGACCAGTCTGCTCCTCGTCGATGAAGCGCCTACGCAGCTTGTCGACGTAGGACTGCTGGTGCAACCACAGCTTTCGCGCCGGACGATCGCGCACAATTTCGAGCCCCAAATACTTCTCGATCGGACTGATCTCGCGTAGCTCAAAAGCGGCCTCCAACAGCTCCTTCGGCATCGCGGTGCTGCTGCTAGCGGCGAGCAGGTCTTCGACGTAGACGAGCACCCAGCACGCCACTCCGTCGTCACCAACCCTGAAATAGAGAGCCTCGCCCACCTGGCTCTTGCTCCAGCTAGCGCCCGTCAGCACAGCGTCGAGCGCCGAGTACCACAACAGAGGGCTTTGCTTCAGCCCATACAAGCTCTTCAACAGCTTGCATACGCGGCCAGTGCCATTGTTGTAGTAAGCCGGCTGGTCCATGTAGAGCACGCGGTCGAGCTTGCTCTGCAGAAAAGCATTCTTCATGTCCAGCTGCATGAGGTGCAAATCGAAACGGCGACGATGCTGAGAAAAATCCGCAGCGTGATGTAGCTCCTGACCGGTGCGTACGTCTCGTCGTAATCAGCTCCATAAATCTGCGTAAAGCCCTTCACCACCAGGCGGGTTTTTCCGCGGGCGACCGTGTCGTCGACGTGATACTTCGTCGTCAGAAACCAGCGGTTCTTCATAACATTGACGCCGCGCGGGCGCTCCACCAGCTCCCGAGTGCCGTTGGTGATGAGACTTCGAATCTCCTCGTCCATCGCTGCTTTCACCGCCTTGCCCTTCTAGCTCGCCAACGCCTCTTTCACCATTATGTTGGCGATGTCCTAACGGTGCTCTAGGTCAGTGTGCATATCAGGGTCAAGCTCAGGCACATCAACGTCGAACTGCGCATCGTCGAGCAGAGTGCTGTAGGAGATCGGCAGGAGGCATGCATGGTAACTCAGCCTCTCAACAGGCTTGCCAAAGTTGGAGCGGGTGGAACATCGAACTGCAGGCTTGTCGGCAAAGACTTCCACCACGTCGGTGTCGCTCGACTGCTCTCCGGTCGAGAGCTCCCCATCAGCGTCGCTGATGACTTCAACAACATCGTCCGATGTGCCATCGTCAAACTACTGCCTCGTCGTCCGCTCCTCTGAAGCGTACTCCTTGTTTGACGGCTCCTCTGAATCGCGCTTCTCGTTTGACGGCTCCCCTGTCAACAGCTTCTCTGAAACGCGCTTCTCGTTCGACGGCTCCCCTGTCAGCAGAGACTCCTCTCCAACGTCAACTTGCTTGCCGATCAGATTACGTTGACCGCTAGCGATGCCGATGGGCGGAGCCGAAGGCAACGCACCAATGCTCCCCTCATCGCTGGCGGCCGACGTAGATGCCGACTTAGGCAGATCGGCAGTGAGCGATTGGGGGGGGGGGGGGGCGGAAGAGGAGGAGGAGGTTTTGACGAGGGCGGAATGGAGGAAGAAGGAACTTCAGAAGGACCATTGTCCTCGGATTCGAGCAACAAAATCACCGCTGGCGACGGGCCCGTCGGCGGAGAAATCTGCATCCGCTCTGACGCGGGCCCGTGCTCCACATTCCACTCCTTCAGAGACATTGCCTCATAGAAGATTGCCTCCACGTTTGTGACAATGCGGTTGGCAGTGAGATCTAGCACCTCCCATCCCTTGCTCTCTAGCGAAACACCGAGGTGAATTCCCCAGCGCGCCTTCGGTGCCAACTTTCCGCCGTGCTGCTGCTCCGGGATCATGAACTGCATCATACAGCCCCACACGCGCGCCAGCATGAGATCGGGATTCTTCTCAAACAGTAGCTCGTACGGCGTCGTCCTCGGAGGAAGTGAAGCCCGTTCGAGGCTGTTGCGCACCCAGACACAGGAGGTACACGGCATATCGGCTCCAGTTGACATCTCAATGTCCAGGCCGATGGCACCTTCATGTTTCACCGAACTCATAATCGTGTCAATGTCGACATGCGCGAGCCTCGCGTGCCACTTAACCAGCTTGGACTTCGTCGCCGATACGATCATCTGCAGAGCAACTGCTTCTGTCGCAGATGTAGTCGATTTCGAGGAGCAGGGGCGGAGGTCGGTGCAGAGTGTTGTTCAGGATCCGTCATTTTGAGAGCTTATGACGAACTCATTACTCAACTAAACGCAAATCCGCTCGGTATGATTGTGCGCCTTAGGCTTAGCTACCATCTCCAATTTTAATCAGTCGTTAAGATGGTCTATAGAGTGAGAACCAAGTAAAAACGTCCAGCAGTCGCATGACTAGAATGATGGAAGAAGTACAAGCATGTAGACATAGAAAGTTGAAGTTGGGGACTCCAAGAGAGCCATGAGAGGGAAGGGGTTCTCCAAGAGCTAGGGAAGGATGGTAGGAACCTTCCTAGCAGCAAGGATGCAACCCTCATCATGAGGTCCTTGAGGTGTCACATGCAAAATCCAATCTAGTTGGATTTTGCCTAGGTGTTGCAACATTTGCAACCCATGCTAGAAACTTCTAGCCACCCCAATCCAAAAGTCAAAGTTGCCTTCCCTAACCACCCAACCAAAGATCCCTTTATAGTCATGTCCCAAGTAATCACCCAAATTAGATATAACCCCAAAAGGTAATAAGAAATCCAAGTCTTGGAAATCTTGTAACTTGGGCGATCTTGGTCGGAATAAGGTGATCTCGGTATCGTTGGAAAGCTCTGGATTTCTCCAACAGCCATGCACAATGAAATACGCTCATGCACACAATGCACGCATGAATAGCACGAGCACTCGGCAGGACGTTAGGATGACATGCACTCAGAATGACGTGCATCCAACAAACTCCCCCTCAGACTAATGGACTGCATGCACACACACTCACACAAATGTAAACTCTCATGCACACAATCAAACATGCACTCATGACACTGCTGCCCACACTAGTGCAATGCCATGCCACACATCTTAGCACACTTCCAATGTGCGCTCTCGGGAAGTCTCTTGGTGAGAAAATCTGCCGCCTGCTTGCTAGCCTTCACATGGTGAAGCTCAACAGCTCCCTCCTTCACCATCTGCCTCACCCAGTGCCACTTTTCAGCCCATTCTGGATAGGATTATTGGCCATGCCAATAGCAGCCTCGCTGTCGGAGAAAAGTGGTGTAGGTCCTTGCTGTTCAGCTCCCATGTCCTCCAGCAGCTTCCTCAGGAGCACAATCTCCTTGATGGCATGGTACATCTCCATGTACTCTGCCTCTCCGGAAGACTGAGCAGTCTCACTCTGCTTCTTGGACCTCCAGCTCACTGGTCCACCTCCGACCATGCACACAAAGCCGCCAACCGATGACTGATCCTCATCCTATGAGGCCCATGTGGCATCGGTGAAGCACGACAGCTTCAAGGTTCCAGGCATAACCCCATCTGCTCCAATCTGTTTGAGCTGGCCGCTAGCTGAAAACTAAACACCAGCAGATGCTGTTGATCCGAGGTAGCGCACCAAGCGCTTTGCCACCTCCAACTGCTCCTCAGTGGGCCGCTGCACAACTCTGGCCAGCTGCCCCACTCCGAATGAAGCATCAGGTCGCGTATGCACAGCATCATACATCACACTCCCAATGAGTGACTGGTACTCATTCTGCTGCTTATCCTCGAGTACATCATCCTCCTCAGCTGCCTTCTTCAGTTTGAAGCCCGCAGGGAACGGTGTCATCACAGTGCGACCCCAAGTCACACCATACCGCTCCATGACACCAGAGATGTAGTGTGACTGATGCACCTTCAGCCACCTCCTCTCAACATCCCTCTCAATCTGCAGCCCTAAGTAGTAGTGGACATCCCCCAGTATCTTGCACTTGAAGTTGTCCATCAGCAGCTTCTGTGTCCTCTCAATCTGCTCCATGGAAGGTGAGAACAGCAGTATGTCATCGACATACACCAGCAGCAAAAGCAACTATTCCCCTTCTCCAAGCAGAAACAAGCTGTGATCCGCCTGGAACATCTTGAAGCCTCCACCCAGCAGCACCTCCTCCAGCTTCTCGTACCAACACCTGGGCGCTTGCTTAAGGCCATAGATGGCCTTCTTAAGCTTGCACACCCGGCTGGTCCCATCCTCATAGCTGTGAGAGTACGACGGCTTATGCCAGCTTTGCTTGCTTGCCTTTACTTTATTATGCTATTTCTAGCATAAGATAATTACATGCATGCATGAATTGCTTGATATCCTAGTCTAGGTGCTTTCCTATGTTTTGTTTTAGTTATAGCACCAAGCTAGGTTGCGTGCACCGAATTCTGGGCTTTTTGGTTGCCACCGAATTCAGGAAGGATCTGTTTGGGACGCTTCGCGACCCGCGGAACCTTCGCGTAACACCTAGTTACTGGGCCTTGTGTTGAGCCTATATTTAGCCTCGTGTTGTACCCAGGTGATCATTCAATTAAATTCAATCTCTCTTTTCTGAGCTCGATCCTAGATCCTCACAATAGCCGTGGGGCTGCGCCATGTAGATATCCTCCAGCGACACTCCATTGAGGAACGCACTAGTGATATCCATCTGCTTGACGTGCTATCCCTTCACAGCTGCGCCAGCCATCAAAGTCCTCAGTGTCACTGACTTAGCAACGGGAGCAAAGATCTCTCCAAATTCGACCTTCTCTTTCTGCTAAAACCCCTTGGCGACCAAGCGGCTCTTGAACCGCTCCAACGCACCATCAGCTCCACTCTTCACCTTGAAGACCCACTTGCTGCTGATCGGCCGTCGCCCCTCGGGTAACTCAACAAGCTCCCAAGTCCCATTCTCAATGAGACTGTTGAACTCTGCATCCATGGCAGCCTTCCACTCCTTCTTCTGGGGTCCACTCAGTACCTCCTCCACTGTAGCTGGTTCTCCAGGTGTCGTGAATCTTCCTCTGTCCACCCTCATTCCCTTTCTCCCCTGTGTATCCTGCTGACTTCTCCTTCTCTCCTTCCTTCCCTGCCACCCGTACTGCTGATCAGGTTCATCCCTTCTTCCTCCTGGCGTATGTAATCACTCTGTCCTGCACTCCTCCTGGTACCTCAGGCTTCCCTGTAGCAAGCATAACACTCCCCCTCAGGGGCTCCGTCAAATTGCTTATAGCTTCTCCTACTGCTAGTTCCCTCTGGATTAGGAAAACAAATTGCAGTAAATGAGAAACATACAAGCAAAAAGCAAGAAGCCCGAGTGCTACTCCTGCCTACATCTATTCCCACCCCCTGCCTAGGTTGCTTCCTCCACAAGCAAGCTCCTGTGCACCAAGCGAGTCAGCCGGGCTGCTCGCGATGTCTCCAAGGTGCTAGCTGTGTTCCCACTGGGCCCACTAGGCATGCACTGCCTTCCAGCCTGGTGACTTCGAATTCAATTCCCAGGCTGGCATTGAATTCGCCTTCCAGCCTGGTGACTTCGAAATTGAATTCACAGGCTGGAATTGAATTCGTCTCCACCAACCTCCTTGAATTCGCCTCCCACTAACCACCTCAAAATCCCCAGCTACTCGGCTCTGCAGTACAGTACAATACACTCCAAGCACACAAATGAAATTAGAGTACAAAAGCGGTAAACTATAGTATACCCTCACCTTGGCTGCTGTGATATTCACACTTAGTTGCCAGCTAAGTGTTAATAACGCGACAGCTGTCGTGAATCTTCCTCTGTCCACCCTCATTCCCTTTCTCCCCTGTGTATCCTGCTGACTTCTCCTTCTCTCCTTCCTTCCTTGCCACCCGTACTGCTGATCAGGTTCATCCCTTCTTCCTCCTGGCGTATGTAATCACTCTGTCCTGCACTCCTCCTGGTACCTCAGGCTTCCCTGCCCCCTCCCGTGTCTCAGCGCCCATCTTTGCCGCTTGAGTCACGGGACCCACTGCCTGAGGCTTCCCTTGTCCCGCCCTGGCCACGTTGGTGATGTGTTCCTTGATGAGTCCCCCTCGAATATCTTCCAGCACTAACACTCCCGAGCCTCGTATCTCTTTCACCTTCCATCGCTCCGATCCCACCGCTAAGTCCAGCGTGTCGCGCTTAGCTTTGCGAAGGTATACCTCCTGCCCTGCCTCCACCTTATCACCCTTTCCCCCTATCCCTGATGCTTTACGCTGCTGGTATCGTCTTGCGTCACGCAGCTGCGCCACATGGAGGTTGTCCAGAGCTGCCTGAGTCAGCTCCTTCAAATACTTTGCTCTCCTCTGGGCTAACTCCGCCCACATGTTTGGCTCATCTGCCTCTATAACCGCAGAAAGCAGCTTCGGAGCATCGACCGGCAGCACAGGATCCCGCCCGAACAGTAAGTGGTATGGGGATAGGTTTCTCAGAGCCGCCTGCTTTGCGAACCTGTACCCCGCCAGCACCCACCAGAGATCTCGGTCCCAACTCCTTTTGTGGGACTCACTGTAGGCCCGTAGTCCTTTCTTCAAGGTCTGTATGAGCCTCTCAGTCAGTCAGTCTGATTGAGGATGGTACCTAGAGGTGACCCTGTGCGTGATACCCATCTCTTCCAGCAGCTCGTCGAAGCTCCCTTGAAATTCCGTCCCTTGATCAGTGAGTATCTCCCCGCATGCCCCATACCTGGTGAGCACCAGCTCCTCAAAAGCGTCAGCTATCAGTGCGCTGTTCTTGCTTGGTAACGCTCGCGCCTCCACCCATTTACTCGTGTGCTCAACCATCACCAGAATGTACTGCTTCCCTCCTTTCGATAGTGGCAGCTCTCCCGCGAGGTCCAACGACCACCTGTAGCCCAACCCGCGAATTGGTAAAGAATGCA
Source organism: Closterium sp. NIES-65 (assembly GCA_948144175.1). NCBI lineage: Eukaryota > Viridiplantae > Streptophyta > Zygnematophyceae > Desmidiales > Closteriaceae > Closterium > Closterium sp. NIES-65. The sequence continues at coordinate 650,551 of CANXME010002409.1, forward strand.
GCTCATCTCTCTCTTTCTCTAGCCTTGCTTTATTCCTCTGACATGCCTCGCAGCTCGCCACTAATCCTGCCACATCCTTTCCCATGCTCACCCACCAGTACATGGTGCTCAGCAGCTGCCGTGTTGTGGTTATGCCGAAGTGCCCCAGCTTCGCGTGCACATTCCCCATCATCTTGGCTCTCTCCTATGGTTGAGGCACCACCTTCCACCCTTCGTTGGTTCTCAGCTGCAGCTGTTCCTGAAACCACCTGAAATGCTGCCCTCGGGCCCTGGCTCTCTCGCTCACTCCTTCCTCTTCTAGTGGCTCCCCTTTGATCCAGCTCAGGGTCTCCTCATCCTCCCATATATCCCCTAACCGCTTCTTTCCTTTCTCCTGCCCCTTGGGTATCGCTGCTACTTGAGCCAGGGCTGCCACCTGCGCTACCGGCTGCATTGGTGGCGGATTCCTTGATAGCCCATCTGCGTGCTGCAGCGTTTTCCCAGGCCGGTGTCGGATCTCAAAGTCGAATCCCAGCAGCTTAATGGCCCAGCGAGCGTTTCTTCCCGTCAGCTCCTGATGAGTCATCAACCATAGCAACGGCTGGTGATCAGTCACAAGTGTGAAGCGCCGACCCTGCAGGTACACCTTGAAGTGAGTGATACCCCATACAGCTGTCAGGCCCTCCCCCTCGTAAGAGCAGTAGTTAGCCTCGGATGGGCTGCAGCTGCGGCTGGCGAAGGCTACCACTCTCTCCTCTCCTTCTATCTCTTGGCAGAGTACTGCCCCCATTCCTGTGCTGCTCCAGTCGGTGTATAAGATGAAAGGGGCATCTGCCCTCGGTATCTGCAGCAGCATTCCCGTTCGTACTGCTTCTAACAGGTCCTGCCTTGCCGTTTCCTCCAGCTCTCCCCACTGCCAGCTCCTCCCTTCCTTCAGCAGCTGATTCAGTATGTAGGCTCAAGTTCGGTACGAACTTCCTGTAATAATTCAGGAAGCCGAGTAACGCCCGCAGCCCGGTCTTATCCTTTGGTGCTGCCAGGTTCTCCAGCACCTTAACTTTTGCTTCCTGTATCGCCAGCCGACCCCCTTTCACTTCAAAGCCCAGGTAAGCCACGGTCTGCCTTGCTATCTTGCACTTGTCTGGATGGCACGTCAGACCCGCAGGTGTTATAGCCTCTAGCGTCTGCTTCAGATCTTGCACGTGCTGCTCTTCACTGCTGCTGAAAATCAGTATATCATCTATGTAGCAGGCTGCTGCTGGAATCCCCTTCAGCACCTGATGCATGGCCCGCTGGAACACTGCAGGGGCGTTGCGTATCCCGAAGGGCATCACATTGTACTCATACAGCCCACCCACCCCGTGAAACGCCGTTTTCCGTTTGTCTTCCTCCCTGATGGCTATCTGGTTGAACCCCTGTCGCAGGTCCAAGGTGGTGAAGATGATGGCACCTTCTAAGCGATCAAAGATGTCTTCTGCTGTTGGCATGGGGTACCTGTCCGGGCTGGTAATCTTGTTCAGCTCCCGAAAATCTCCACACATCCTTTTCGCCAGCACTTTACCCGTGATATCCTTCCTGGCAGCTACCACTGTGGCTGCTGCGTAGCTTGACTCGGACGGGCGGATAATCCCTGCTGCTAGCAGCTCCTCACACTTCTCCTTGCAGATAGCCGCATCCTCTGCATTCATTCTCCTTCTTCGTTGGTAAGTGGGTATCTCTGTGGTAAGGTTTAGCTCCAGCTCTCTTCCCTTGTACCTCCCCAATTCCTACAGGTTATAGGCGAAAGTGCTCATGTGCTAGTGCAGCACCTCTCTGATTGCTTCTGCCGTCTGCTCCTTGATGTCCGTACCTAGCTTCCATTCCTTACCCTGCTCAGCTTCTTTGCCCCCTGCTAGTGCCGCAACATTCTCCTTTCCTCCCGTGCCCTGCTCAACAGCTGCATACGCCGCCTGCTTCTCTCCTTGTCCTTGCCTTTTTCCGGTCTCTCCTCCTTTATCAGCTGCCCCCTTTCTCATCTCTTTGATTAACCATCTCAGCGAGTGCTGGTCTATGGCTCTTCCTAAAGCTGCTCTGCGCATCCCTTCCTCTACCCCTTCTGCTGCGGTTGCTCCTGGCAGGTATCCCATGGCTAACTCCCGCTCCAAAGCCGTCGGTTCCTCCCACTTCTTCTTCCGGTGATTGTACACCATCCCTGGTCCTGGTATTCCGTCCACCTCGATGAAACCTTGTGCCCTGGTGTATGCCACTAATGTAGGCCATGCCCTGCGAGCTTCCCCCACCCGGTTGCACTGGTACTACCGCGGATGATCTGGTTTTACCACTGGGGCCGCCACCCTCCCTGGTTCTAAAATATCCTCAACTATCCTGCTTTCGTCCCTCTCCACTCTTGCTAGTCTTGCCCTCAGTTCCCCGTCTGGTAAGACGTTTTGCCAGTACTGCCGCACCCTATGACAGCGTGCCCCCAACTGTGCCCCATCACAGCTCACTCCTCTCCCCAGTTCTGCCTCCACCAGCTCCCTTACTGCCCTGAACGGCTCGCGTACGTCATTCCTCATATCCACATGCTCCAGGATGTAAGCATATTCTCCATTCACTTCACTCGTCCACTTCATTATGGTGAATAGCTTGGTCACCATCCCCGTGCGCTCGTCCTGTAAGCCTTTCCCCTTTCCGGCCCTAGAAGTACCCTGACACTCCCATCCCGCCACTAACAAATCCACTTTACCCCAGCTGCTCACGTCTTCTTTCGTGAGCTGCCCCACGTCCCATTTCTTGTTCTGCATGGCCTCCCGTAGTACTTCTTTCGTCAGCTGCGCGGGGTACTGCTGCTGTAACATTTGAGCATGCTTCCATGCCATTCTCCTCACCTTTGGGTCCAATTCTACGTATACCCACTTCTTCACCCTCAGGCCTGCTTCCAAGGCTGCTGCCAAGCCCGCTCCTATTCCCCCGAACAGCTCCACTAGTGTAATACTATACTGATCCAGGTGAGCGCTGCCATTGCTCTTCCCCACACTTCCTCCCCTCCTACTGTTCTTCCTCAGTCCTTCTGCTCTCCACGCCTTCTTGGGTTCTGTCTTAACAAACCGTACTGGTAGTTCACTCAGCTCCTTCCCTTCCTCCCAAAAGTCCGAACGGTAGAGCACCTGCTCCTGCCAGGTACAGATAGTGGTGCCTATCTTGAACAGCAGCTCCATTCCTAGTAGGATATCATAGTCTTCTGATTCTGTCAACCCACACTGCACTCTGATAGTGGTCTCCCCCTTCTCTCCCGGCTGTAAGGTTATCTCTATCAGGTCCCGTGTGCATGGCATCCACTTGGGGGCCCCTCCTTCTGCTGTCATGATCAGTATGCCCTTGCTTACGGTCTCTAGGTTCCCTTGCGCTCGCAGTTGTGCCGTCAGCTTCTTCCCGATTAGGACGCTCTGTGCTCCTGTATCCACTACCGCGTTTTCTACCAAGATTCCTCTGACCGCCACGGCTTTCGGTTCCACCACTAAGGCTGTGGGCTGACAGACTAGCCTTTCCTCGGGGTGACGCCGTGCGGTGCTGACTTTCCCTTGATTCTCCTACCGCATGGAAATTCTTCGCTCTTGTAATTTCTGCTCTGCTCTGCCATCTGCCCCTCCGCTGCGCAGCCCCAGGTTTCCCCTCTCCCTTGGTGGCATAGCCATGGTCCCGTATTCTAGTTCCCCTTCCTCAGAATCTTCCCCTTCGTCATCCCCCCAAGCCAGCAGAGCTTTCTCGGGGTCTTCACTGATCCTTGATTTCTCCATCTGAGCTTTCAGTTTCGCCAACTCTTGTTCTAACTGCAGCTCCCTTGCAGTTTTCCCTTTCGCCCTGTCTCCCTTGCTGTAGCATCTAGCTTCGGTATGGCCTTTCTTCCCTCACCCCGTGCAGGTCGGCGCCTTGGAGCAGTCACGCCTGAAATGTCCCTTTGCTCCACAGTTGTCGCAGATTATTCCCACCGTACAATCCCTCCGAAGATGTCCTTGCTCTCCACATTTATGGCAGCGTCTCGGGTCTTCCGATGGCCTCTCTTTCCGCTCTTCCTCTCCCCTTCTTCCTTCCATAGCTGCCCAGGCCGGCCGTTTCCGCTCGTTCGGTCGGCTGGAACTCGACCCCTGCATGCCATCATAAAATCTCTTCCCTTCCTCCACTTCTTTCGCCACCTTGTAGACTTGCCGCAGCGTGGCGCGTACTCCCAGGACGTACAGCTGACTCCTCATGTCGCCTATCAGGTCCTTGTCCAGACCGTTGACAAATTTCGTCACCAAGAGGCGCTCCTCCATACACCCCATGTCCTCTGCCAGCTCCAGCAGCCTGTTGTAATAGGCTAGCAGCGACTCCGAAGTGGCACGCACGAAGTTCTGAAATTCCGCCATCCGTTCCGCCGAGTGCCCCGGGAATTGCTCCTGCAAACTCTCCAAAAATCGGTCCATTATCATTGCTGGTGAGAAATCGCCTCTCTTGCACTGCATCAACAGCCCCTGCCTTTCCACGCGGTAGTGAGTCAGGGCCTCGCCTTTCAGAGTCCGTCCCAAACCTCTAAAGAACTCGATAGGGTCTAAGCCCTCCCTCTCCCAAAGGTAACGCAGGTCGTCTATCATCATCAAGTAGTTCTTGAGCGTGGGCTCCTCCCTTGATGTCCCCGAGAAACGGTCCGGCACTTCAATTTTCGGTAGAGCTGCGTTCATCGTGCGGCCCGTCCCCCAGCTCGTGTTCCCTCTATCCCCACTGTCCACCGGCCGACCACCTTGCCTAGCTTCAGTAGCCTCGTATCCACCCGCCGCTAAGCTGTGGTATGCTTCTCCTCCTCTCTGACGGTGTCTTTCTTCGTGATGTTCATCTTCCCCGCGCTGACTGTGCCGTTCTTCCCGAAACTCTTCTCTTCCTTGAGCAAGATTATCCCCTCGAGATCCACTCCTCACATGGCCGATTCCACTCCTGCCAGCGGCTGATCCACCAGTAGCGCTAGGCGGCGGCTCCCCTTGTCGGTCGTCCTCCCTCTCTCGATCTGATCCCTGACCCCCGCGCGCGTTAGCATCGCCCTCTTCAGCACGGAATCCAGGTGTCCTGATGGGTAGTCCTTGTCCCTCCATCATCCTTGCAGGGAAACGGAGTCCCGAGCGCAGCTGATGAGTGTGCAGTTCTTGATCGTGCCTACTCATTCCTCACGGCGCATCACCGTGAGCGACTCGAGGCTACTAGCTTATCTCCTGTACTTAAGACAGTCAACAACCTTTTTGCTTGTATGTAGCAAGCGTAACACTCCCCCTCAGGGGCTCCGTCAAATTGCTTATAGCTTCTCCTACTGCTAGTTCCCTCTGGATTAGGAAAACAAATTGCAGTAAATGAGAAACATACAAGCAAAAAGCAAGAAGCTCGAGTGCTACTCCTGCCTACATCTATTCCCACGCCCTGCCTAGGTTGCTTCCTCCACAAGCAAGCTCCTGTGCACCAAGCGAGTCAGCCGGGCTGCTCGCGATGTCTCCAAGGTGCTAGCTGTGTTCCCACTGGGCCCACTAGGCATGCACTGCCTTCCAGCCTGGTGACTTCGAATTCAATTCCCAGGCTGGCATTGAATTCGCCTTCCAGCCTGGTGACTTCGAAATTGAATTCACAGGCTGGAATTGAATTCGTCTCCACCAACCTCCTTGAATTCGCCTCCCACTAACCACCTCAAATTCCCCAGCTACTCGGCTCTGCAGTACAGTACAATACACTCCAAGCACACAAATGAAATAAGAGTACAAAAGCGGTAAACTATAGTATACCCTCACCTTGGCTGCTGTGATATTCACACTTAGTTGCCAGCTAAGTGTTAATAACGCGACACAGGCAAGGGTGTGAAGAATCAGAACGCCATCTCCTCATCCTCTCCCTCATCCGCCTGAACCGCCATGGCACCTTGCTTGGGTCCTCCCAAACGGCTATATTCAGCCTTGAAGGTGCTGCTGCCACTCTCTTCTCGTGGGTTGCAGTCTGCTGCCCATGTGGTGAAGCTCCTTTCTGCACACTCCTCTTGGTGACCTTGGCATTTGCAGCAGGCTCGGGCTGAGTTGGTGAGTCCACACACGCAGACTCATCCTCCAACCCCTCCTCTGCAGCAGAACCAGAAAATTGCTGCTCTCCACCGCCACTATGGTCAGTGGTCAGCTCTGAACTAGGGAGATCCTCAAGGTGCAGCTGAACCTCCTCCACTGCAGACCGCTCAATCTCCTGCAAACGCAAGCCAATCTGCACCTGCTGCTGCTACTGCCAGTCCTTGTACATGACGTCCTCCACAAACTTGACGTCACGGCTGACCATTGTCCTCTTGCTCTTAGGGTCCCACATCAGCCACCCCTTCAAGTCAGGAGCCATCCTAAGATGGACAGCCCACACAGCAGCAACTTCCAGCTTGTACCTCTGCTCCTTAGGCACCATCACAAGCCCCATGCAGCCCCACACCCGCAGCATGTGAATGGATGGCTTCTTTCCAATCCAGCGCTCGTACGGCACCCAATGCTTGTCGCCAACATGCGTCAAGACACTGTTCTTGACCGTGATGACATGGTAAACAGCTTCAGGCCAGAACTTGTACAGCATTCGTGCAGCCCCTAACAGAGTCTTACCCGCCTCGCCAATGGTTCGGTTAGCGCGCTCAGCTATGCTGTTCTGCTGCGGTGTTCCAGGGCAGGTCAGTTGGTGTCGGATGCCATTCCTCTTGAGAAACTTGGTGAATTCCACTCCAAGGAACTCTCCACCACGGTCGCTCCTCAGCACCTTCACCAGCCGCATCGCTTGCCGCTCCACCATCGGCAACCAATCCTCCTTGATCGCCGCTGCAGCATCGCTCTTCTTGGACAAGGGACGAGCCCATGTGAATCTGCTCCATTCATCCACCTTGGTGAGGAAGTACAGCACTCCCCCAGTCCCCTCAGTCCTCATAGGACCCACCAGGTCCATGTGCACCACCTCCAATGGTGCCTTCGCTGATCCCTCCACACGTGGAAATGGGAACCGCGCGAACTTGTTTTGCATGCACGTCTCGCAGCTGCCATAGTGAGCCCCATCTCCTTGCAGTTGCAGCCCATGCACGTACTTCTCCTTGTGCATCACCTCCAATGTAGAAACAGCCACGTGTGCAAGCCGCCGATGCCAAGTCTCCCAATCCGCTTGGCCCGAGGTAGCCGACGCCTTCACCGCCGCGCTTCCTCCAATCAGCTCCTCTCCTTGCACACCTTGCTGCTCCTCCTCGGCAACGCTCTTCTCCATGGATAACGCCGCTGCCGCCTTGCCCGATTTCCGCCAAGGGAGGACCGGGATCTGCGACATGCGCTTGTGGAAATCTCCCTTCCAGTGCAGGTCCCAAATGAGGTGTTCATCGTTGTAAACACGATAGCGCTCCGAGCCAATCGTCTCGGTGTTCACACCCGCATCTCCCAACCGGCCGGTAGAAATCAGGTTCGCGCACAAGTCCGGCACCCAAAGCACGTTCTTCAGCCCCACGAGCTCTCCATCCGCTCCCATGAACTTGGCGCATCCCATGCCCATGACCTTGGCCTTGGCGCCCGTAGCGGCTGTGACTGTAGAGATGGGTGCGGGCTGAATCTCATCGAGTAGGTCCGCACGAGGAGTTATATGCCAGGAGTTTCCCGAGTCAATCATCCAATGGGTGAGGGGATGTAGGAGAACCTTGGCAGCCATAGCGAGGTCGGTTGCACCTTCGTTCACGAAGAAGAAGAACCCCGCCTTCCGCTCCTCAGATTTGCCGCCTTTCTCCTCCTCCTTCTCCTCTCCACTAGCTCCCATGACTCCCCCACTCCTCGTGCCACCACGCTGGTTGCTTGATGAAGGCGGTGTCCAATCCTTGGGTCGTTGGTAGCACTTGCGCCAACGATGTCCGCACTTCTTGCAGTAGAAGCACACCTCCCCTTGACCCCCGCCGCCATCCTCTTTAGGGTTATCCTTGTTCTTGCCCTTTCACTTCTTCTTGAAGCCACTCTTTCCACCTCCAACTCCATAGCCAGCCCCTTCCTCCGAGCGCTCCACACTCTGCCGCCGCAAGTCCTCCTCTACGATGCACGCGCGAATGTACTCCACGCTCCATTAGGGCTGTTGGGAGTTGAGGTTGATCGCTAGGGCAGACCATGACTCCGGCAGCCGTATCACAATCTCCACGCATTGCACGAGCTCCGGGTACACCACACCGCCGCCTTGGAGCTTCGTGAAGATGCTCCGCATCTCATCCAACACCGGTTGTATCGGCTCTCCATCAACGAACTTGATGTCGCGCAGCCTCCGCGCAAGTAGCACGATGCCGGTAGCATGTGTCGGTGAGCGCACATCCAGAAGCTTCCTCCAAGCTTTGGGGCCACACTCTGGATCACCCAGAGGTCCTTGATGTGGTCAAGTTGTCGCCCGCCAACCGCTTGCACCATGAGCATGTACGCGTCGAACGATCGCTTCATCCATGCTCCTTTCAACTCCGCGGCCTCCGGCATCTTCTCCTTCCCGTCCACCAGGTCCAATAGCTTGTATTGGGTGTACATCAGCCTCATGCGGAAGTTCCAGTGCTCATAGTCCTCCCGCATAAGTTTCTCAATAGAGAAAGCCTTCACAGGATCCACGGTAGTAGGAGATGGTGTAGAAGTAGTAGGTAGCGTAGGGTTGGCTGGGTGGTGAGTTCCCACTCCTCCACCAGCAACTCCCCCTTGTTCTCCAGCCTCTCTACTTCTATCCATCTCGCCACTAGCACCTCCAGAGTTCGTACCAACCATATTGAGGCTTTATACACGTTGGAAACTTGAGAAATCATTTGGAGAGAATTCTGCCAGAAAATTAGATTCTACAAACATCGCCATCGCGGAAAAGATACTTCGAATTAGAACGCAGTTTGACCACCAATCAAAAGTTCGCGAGCAGAGCTACTAGAAAATGGTCTCACTTGTCAACATTGGTTGAGTATTTACGACAATTCGTCGTCTCAAAGTTGACTACTCGCTCTGATACCACTTGTTGTTCAGGATCCGTCACTTTGAGAGGTTACGACGAACTCATTACTCAACTAAATGCAAATCTGCTCTAGGATTGTGCGCCTTAGGCTTAGCTACCATCTCCAATTCGAATCAGTCGTTAAGATGGTCTATAGAGTGAGAACCAAGTAAAAACGTCCAGCAGCCGCATGACTAGAATGATGGAAGAAGTACAAGTATGTAGACATAGAAAGTTGGAGTTGGGGACTCCAAGAGAACCATGAGAGGGAAGGGGTTCTCCAAGAGCTAGGGAAGGATGGTAGGAACCTTCCTAGCAGCAAGGATGCAACCCTCATCATGAGGTCCTTGAGGTGTCACATGCAAAATCCAATCTAGTTGGATTTTGCCTAGGTGTTGCAACATTTGTAACCCATGCTAGAAACTTCTAGCCACCCCAATCCAAAAGTCAAAGTTACCTTCCCTAACCACCCAGCCATAGATCCTTTTATAGTCATGTCCCAAGTAATCACCCAAATTAGATATAACCCCAAAAGGTAATAAGAAATCCAAGTCTTGGAAATCTTGTAACTTGGGCGATCTTGGTCGGAATAAGGTGATCTCGGTATCGTTGGAAAGCTCTGGATTTCTCCAACAGCCATGCACAATGACATATGCTCATGCAAACAATGCACGCATGAATAGCATGAGCACTCGGCAGGACGTTAGGATGACATGCACTCAGAATGACGTGCATCCAACACAGAGGACTCGGCCGGTGTAGCGTGCTCGACCAAGCACATCTCATGCAGCGGAAACGAGCAGCATCTCGTCACCCTCGGTCTGCAGCTTCACGCCGTTTCCCTTCAGTTGACCAGCCGACATCAGATTTGCCCGCACGCCCGGGACATACAACACGTCGGGGATTAGAATCTGCTTTCCGGTCTCCCCTTTCAGAGCAAATGTGCCACAACCTTCGACATTCTGAAGCGCCCCGTTGAATCCGTGCGCGTGACGGATTTCACCTCCTGTCTTCATGTCGACGAAGGCCTCTCGCGTTCCCATCAGATGATGAGAGTAGCCGCTGTCGTGGAGCACCACGCTCGAATTCGCCTGCACCGCTGCAGCGACCGCCTGGAAGTCTTCTCCAGCCTCTGCCGCCAGCGAATTAGTTGGCTCAACCACTCCAACCATCGAACAGGGGGCTTCCTAGCCACTCGAGGTGTCTTCCTCTGATTTTGACGGCGTTTCCGACAACGCTCTCCTTGCGCGGCTGGTGTTCTCGACAACGACTCTCGCTGTCAGAATTCTCACGGCTTCTTCTCTAATCGTCGTTGGACTCGTCGCGATTAGGGCAGTCGTACGAGAGATGGTCAGGGTCTCCGCAGATGTAGCAGCGACGTCCTCCTCGACGCGAACCACTACTACCGCGATCATTGCCCTTCGTCGACTTCCCGCGGTCGGCGCCCTCCGTTGACTTCGTGTTCGACGACTTTCCGCCACCGCCTCCACCTCCGCCCGACTTCCCACGCTGCCCTGTCTGATGTCCCTGCTTTGTCGGAGCGATGTAGTTGGCCTGCGGAAGGAGCTCTGAAGACCACTTCGACTCCTGCATGAACTCATCCTGGATGATGTGTCTCGAAAGCGGATCCTTGTTTAGATTCTCGCGCGCGCTGGGCATGATCAGCATCTGTCGCATCAGATTGTAGCTTGAGGGGAGGCCATTGATGACATGCGTGACATACAACGCCACCAAGTACTCGAAGCCAACCATTTGCATGTCGGCCAAAATTCGTCGCGCTCGATTGCAGTACCCGGTCGCCGATTCGTGCTCACCCATACGAATGGTGGCCAATTTCTTCTCCAGTTGGGTGATGTAGAGGTGGTCGCTTTGTAGGTTCGAATGATGTACTGCCACGCTTGGTAGCCTGCGTCCACACGAAGTCTGCACGGCTTTAATGTGACTTGCACCAGTGGCAAACAGCACCGCGAAAGGACCATGAAGGTCAAAAGATGAGCGGCGCAAAATTCCGCCCACAATTCCTCCGGCGTCTCCACCTTGCCGTCAATGAACTTCTTCAATCCGGCGATCTCCAGCTGGGGTTCGATTGACTCAATCCATGTGATCAAGTCATGTCGTCCTTCGAGCGGCTTCGGCACATCGATCTTGTCCGGCGAAAATTTGAAGTAGCCGTACGCCGGCGCGATGCCTCCATTTCGACCTGCCGACATGTGAGTCGCCGAAGTCTGTCTGGCTCCACTACACTGGGAAGAAAGTCGTCGACCATCGATGTTGCCGTTCGAACTTCCCGCTGCCGTTGAACGCTGAACGCGCGCCGGATATCACTTGCATGCTCAATTGGAGTACAAAGAAGAGCATGCAAGTGATATCACTGGAACTGCATTGCAATCCCTACCAAGCATCCTGCAAGGCAAATTGCCAGCACTGCATCAGAGCGGTTTGCCGACGCTGAAACAGGGCGGTTTGCTAGCGTAGCAGAAGGGCGACATGCCAGCGCTGCAGCAGGGTGGCCTGCCAGCGCTGCAGCAGGGTGGCATGCCAACGCTGCATTCACAGGTGAATATCTGCGCAGGTGTGCACTTGCCGAGTAGGTGCAGGTAAAGGGTTACACTGTCAGAGATATTGTGCAAGTGCCAGGTAGAAAACGTTCCGACTATTTCGTCAGATGTCTACCGTCGAGCACGTGATGCCATTCCGCATGTGAAATTTCGCTACAAACCACCTGAAAGAATTTCGTATGCCTTTGCAGAGTTCCGCAGTCGCGCGATTTCGGCCAACCAAATTCGCCGAGACGAGGCTCGCCGAACGGCACCCTTCGATCGGAGAAGGAGGCTCTTCGGACTGCACCTCGTCCGTCAGAGATCGCGCGACTCACTAGCAGATCATAGGACCAGAGTTAAGAATGAGGAATGAATGAATTAGCAAGCAGGTGGGTACAAGTAGGAAAACCTAGAAGTGTTGTACCCCATAGTGTCTACCCCACTATAGCCTACACAGACTATAGCATAAGAGTTTGACACACCCCCATAGGCAAAGTGGGGGGGAACAAGAGGTCACAAGACCAGACAAGCAGAGCAAAGGAAGCTCAGGGTGGATCACAACGTCACCACATAGTCCGAGCACAAGAGCAAGGCCAGAAGGCCAGTTCACATGCAAGATCATATATAAAGGTAAACAAGCAAGTGCAGGTATAGAAAGATCACAGTACAAGCAAGGTCAAGAAGTGAGCAAGTGAGGCCAAGTAGGCACAAGACCTAGCATCGTACAGAAGCGCTGATGATCACAAGGCGGAAGTGCCTTGGTAAAGATATCAGCAGTGTTGGCCTCAGAGGCCACGTAAGCAAGGCGTAGCTGACCACGCTGCTGCAGCTCACGAGCAAGGAAGTAGCGAAGAGCAATGTGCTTCGTTCTGTGCTCCAGTCTGTGCTCCCGACACAAGCCCAGCATGGCCTTGTTGCCTACGTACAGAACTGGAGGAGAACGAGGCGGCTCTCCTAGGTCAGTCAACAGGTAGGTGAGCCAGCGTAGCTCCTATGCAGCCATGGCCCCCGCGTAGATCTCAGCCTCACAGCTGGAGCCGAGAACAGAAGACGAGCGGGTAGACCGCCAAGAAATAGAGCCGCAGCCAAGGCTGAAGGTGTAACCCTGTGACGACCGCTGCGTAGCCTGGTCGTCGGCCCAAGAAGCGTTTGCGTGACCTGTGAGGACCACTCGACGTCGCCCTCCAAGCACTAGCCCCATGCCCGACGTACTGCACAAGGAGCGCAACACCCTCTTCGCTGCAGCCATGTGCTCTGGTCGGTGTCTCCCAGGAGCAACATAGCGTGCCAAGATGCTAAGAGGGTATGCAAGGTCAGGTCGTGTGCAGGTCATCAGGTACATGAGGCAGCCAACAAGCTCTGGGTACGGGCCACTCGGCTCTACGGACTCATCCGAAGGCAGAGCTGAGAGCGAGTGGCGAGTAGGGAGAGGAGTGGCCTGAGGCGAGGAGTACGTGAAGTCGAAGCGCTGAAGGACCTGCTGCACCATGTGTGACTGAGTCAGGGTAATGGTGCGCTGTGCTCTGTCCCGGGTGATCTGCAAGCCAAGGTAGCTACGCAGTTCACCCAGGTCTGTGCACGTGTGTCTCTTCTGCAGCTCGGACTTCACGTGGGCAAGTCCAGAAGTGTCAGCAGTGGCAAAGACCAAGTCGTCGACGTACACGAGGATGTAGAACGGCGGCAAAGAGGTGTCGCTGCGCAGAAACAGCAACGGGTCGGCTGTAGAAGGAGCAAACCCAAGAGCCGCAAGTGTAGTCCTCAGTGTGTCGTGCCACTCACGGGGCGCTTGGCGGAGACCGTAGACCGGCCGCCAGAGGCTCCACTGGGTACCAGGAGGAAACGACCCAGTGAAGCCAGGTGGGCGGCGCAGCCAGATCTCCTCGTGCAGGCTGCCCTGCAAGAAAGTTGTGCTGAGGTCAAGAGAGTGAAGCTCGTAGTCACGCTGAGCGGCTATGTGCAGCAGCACCCGAAGAGTGGTCATCTTCGGGGTGGGAGAGAAGGACTAAAAGTAGTCAACTCCCTGCCGCTGACTAAAGCCTCGAGCCACGTATCGCGCCTTGAAGATGGGCGGAGAGCGCGGCGGCCGCTTCACCCTGAAAATCCACATGCCACTGACGATGTTCGCCCCAGGTGGGGGAACCTCGTCGACGTAGGTGCCTGAGGACTTCCAGGAAGCCATCTCTGCGTCCATGGCTGACTGCCACTGAGAGGAGTAGGGACTCTCGATCGCCTCAGCGTACGATCGAGGAGTCAGGATGTTTGGTGCATCCGGGTCTCCCTCAGGGGAAATCAGCGGGGACACGAGATGAGGCAAAGCAGCAGCAAAACACTGGAACTCCTCCTGTCTGTCCTCAAGGACGTCCGTGCTAAGAGCACACTCACCCCCGACGGACGGAGGACACACAGTCTCAGACTCAGCAACAAGACTAGTGGCGTAGTCGAGACGACAGCGAGCAGCAAAGTCGACAAGCTCAGCTAGTAAGGCAGATGCAGCAGTGGACTCAAAGGAAGGGTCAGTGACAACAGTAGCCAGGAGACGCGTGATAGTAGGACTAGCAGCACGAAGAGAGTCAGCAAGAATAGGAAGAGAGGACTCTGGAGGAGACGGCAACGGGACACGCAGAGGAGCAATGGAAGGACGCAGTGCCATCTGGTGGGTGCCTTGGACCGCAGGAGGACGCGGACGCGGAACACGACGACTAGTGGGAGCAGCACGATCAGGCAACGCAGGACGAGACGCAGACTCACGACGCTCAGCAAGACCTCCAGTGCGACCAGTGTAGGGAGAAGTAGCTGGAAGAGGGGAGGTTGGTTGTAACTGTGACTGCGACTGGACAGGCTGTGGACACTCTAAGGGAGGAGCAAGACCAGCGGAGGGCGGGAGTCCAAGAACCTGCTCAAGGAGCGGAACGAAGTACGGCCGCGGCCGCGCAGCGCCTCCAGAACCAGCAGGGACAGTACCAGTACCCAGAGCGCCAACAGCACCTCCAGCTCCAACAGCGCCAACTCCAGCACCCTTAGACGCACTAGCGCCAGCAGCACCTCCAGCGCCAACACCCCCAGCAGCTCCAGCTCCAGTAGCACCAGTAGCTCCAGCAGCACCAACTCCAGTAGGACCGGCAGCTCTAGTACCGTCAGCAGCTCCAGCAGTACCTCCAGCAGGACTAACTCCAGTAGCCTCAGCAGCACCCCCAGCCCCAGCAGCTCCAGCACCGCCAGTACGAGCACCTTCGGGACTAGCAGCAACAGTAGTACCTCCAGCTCCAGCAGCATGGCTCCAGCGCCGGGCAAACCACTATGGAGAGAGCAGCTCCCGCCTCGATGAAGCACCGCCGGCGGCCACACGAGCAAACCCAGCACCCCCAGGCTCCGCACCCCCAGGCTCCGCACCTCCAGGCTCCGCACCCCTTGACTTAGCACCCCCAGGCTCAGCACCCCCAGACGCTGCGGAGATTCACTCTACAACGGTAGTGAGCTAGACTACAGGGGGTTGGCACGAACTACTAGGAGTGATCGTAGCTTTGCTTTGTTCCTTAGTGTTTGCACATTCACGGGAGAAATTGGCAAGAGTTTCCACTAGCAAAGTTGGAATTCCAGAATCAGTCCAACAAGAGATGGCAACAATGACTATATCAGGCACCTAGCAACCCTGCTGCTAGCCTGGTCGACCGCCAGCACAGCTCGGTCGACCGCCTGCCAGCGTTGCGTAGAGGAGCCGCGCCAGCACTGCAGAAAGGCGACCTGCCAACGGAGCAGGTCGACGGCGTGCCAACGCTACAGCAAAGCGGCTGTCCAGCGTTGCCTCGTAGAACACAGCAGTGTGCACGCTCGCAGGTGTGCGCGGACGATTGGCCCGACTTGCCTCGTTGGGCATTCGTCGACTGTTGTCTGCGCCTGACGAGCCATATCGACTCCGAGATACCAGCCCGCAGTCGCCTGCGCCATCGCAACCTCGACGACGTTCGCGTGCCTCCGCAGAACTCGTCGAGCAGGTTACCCAGTCGACCCGGTCGACCACCAGGTGCTTCCGGTCGACCACCAGGTCCCTCTGGTCGACCACAACTCCCGTCGAGCTACCCCCTGGTCGACGGACCCCTTCCGTTGACTAGAGCCATCAGCGGTTGTCGCCGAGCTCCCCTCGTCGACCGCTGCTCACTTGTTAGGTCGACGGACTGCTCCGTCGACCTCCCGGTCGAACTGCAGGTCCTGGTCGACATCCCATCCGTCGCCCAGACCAGTCAGTTGCAGCTGTCGAGCTCCCTAGTCGACACCAACACCACAGCGGTCCCCTGCAGCTCGACGAAGCCTGACGAGCAGCTCTCCCACTGTGAACGGTGGGTTGCTACTCCCGTACATCCGACCAAGTCGTCGGCGTTGCCCAAGCGAGGGCGCGGCCAACAATCCATTCCTGTTAACACTCCCCTGCCGCGCTCACGCTTGGGCCTCCAGCCCACACGGCAGTACTCCACGGAGAAAACTCATCCTTGGCGTGCACCCCACACACAGCACGCCGTCACCGCACCAGCCGTGCAGAAGGGCACGGCACCTACTGCTGCACCTCATCGTCGCCGTCGCCGATGTCGGCCAGACGAACTTGGCCGATGGCGACCGAGCACCGGTTGAAAGCCGGAAAATGCAGCGCCTTCGTCAGGAAGTCCGCCGGCTGCTCGGTGGTCGGGATGTACTTCAGCACAAATTTCCCGCGCCTCACCATGTGTTGCAGCCAGGCGTAGCGTCGCTCCATGTGCTTGAGGTTGCCCGCCAGCCCCAAGCCCTCAGCGACCGTGATTGCCGACTTGTTGTCGATGCGGAGGATGGTCGGCTTCCTTGCGTCGAGGAGCTTGAATTCCGCAAGGAGGAAGCGGAGTCGACGCCCCTCCTTGCCAGCATCCGTGGCCGCCACGTACTCTGACTCGGTCAATGACAATGTCGCGCACTTGATGCGTGAACTCGACCAGGAGACTGCGGCTCCATTGTAGACGAACACGTAGCCTCCCGTGCTTGTCCGGTTCTGCTTGTCGCTTGCGTCATCGGCATTGACGTAGCCGATCATCTCCAATGATTCTGGTCCACCGCCGAACTTCAAGGCGGTATCGCGAGTGTCGGCGAGGTAGGCGAGGCAGCGGTCTACCTCGCGCCAATGCTGGTCGCTCCTCACCGTGAGGCCACTTCCTAGCTTGCTGCAGGCAAACGCGATGTCCGGCCTTGTCGTCGTCGCCGCGAACTGCAGCGAGCCGACCTTCTGCCGGTACTCCTCCTCTTTGCGCTCCTGAGCCTCCTCGTCATCGAACGTCAGCTGAGCGTAGGCGTCGACCGAGACCGGTGTCTTCGGGACTCGACCACCCTGCTCTTCGTCGATGAAGCGCCTGTGTAGCTTGTCGGTGTAGCCCTGCTGGTGCAGCCACAACTTCCTGGCCGGCCTGTCGCGCACGATCTCCAGCCCAAGGTACTTCACCACCGGCGAGATCTCACGTAGCTCGAAGGCGGTCTCCAGCAGCTCTTTCAGCTCCTTAAGCATCGCGGTGCTGCTGCCAGCAGCAAGCAGGTCGTCGACGACCAGCACCCAGCAGGTCACTCCGTCATCGCTGGCCTTGAAGTAGAGCGCCTCGTCGACCTGGCTCTTCTTCCAGCCAGCGCCCAGCAGCACACCGTCGAGAGCCATGTACCACAGCAGCGGCGACTGCTTCAGCCCGTAGAGGCTCTTCAGCAGCTTACACACCCGGCCGGTCCCGTCATTGAAGTAGTCCGGCTGGTACATGTAGAGCACCCTGTCGAGCTTGCTCTGCAGGAAAGCGTTCTTCATGTCGAGCTGCATCAGGTTGAGATCAAGGACGGCGACGATGGTGAGGAAGATCCTCAGCGTGACGTAGCTGCTCACCGGTGAGTACGTCTCGTCGTAGTCGGCGCCGTACACCTGCGTGAAGCCCTTCACGACTAGCCTCGCCTTCTCGCACTCGACGGTGTTGTCGATGCGGTACTTGGTCGTCAGCACCCATCGGTTCTTCATGATGTTCACCCCGCGTGGGCGTTCGACCAGCTCCCAAGTCCCCATTGCGATGAGGCTACGGATTTCTTCTTCCATGGCGGCCTTCACCGCCTCGCCCTTCCAGCTCGACAGCGCCTCCTTCACCGTCATCGTGGCGATGTCCCAGCGGTGTTCGGGGTCGGCATGCACGTCAGGGTCGAGCTACGGCGGGTCTTCATCCTCGGCATCGTCGTACAGCAGGTCGTCGTCGACCTCGTCGTACACTGTGGTGAAGGCAGCTGGCAGTAGGCAGGCATGGAAGCTCAACCTCTCCGGCGGCCGTCGGGCTCGACCTGTGCGTCGCAGCTCGGGCTTTGTGATCGGCACTTCCATTACATCGCTGTCGGTGGACTCCTCACCCGCCGACTGCTCCCCCTTCTTGTCGACGAGAACGTCATCGACCAGCTGCTTTGACCCTTCGACCGGCTATTCGTCTGCTGCTGCCTTCGACAACTCTCCTGTCGACCGCTCCGGCTGCTGCTCCCCTGTCGAGTGTACCCCTGCCGTTGCCTCCTGTTCGACCGGCTGCCCTGTCTGGTGCTCCTCTGTCGTCGTCGGCTTGCCATCTTGGTCGACGAGCTTGGCACCCTGTCGACCGCCGGCGATGCCATGGGCCGGCGCCACAGGCGACGCCTCAAGGCTCCCCTCATCGTCGGTGGGCGACACATGTGCCGACCCAGGCCGATCTGCGACGGGGAACGGAGGAGCAAAGATAGGGGGAGGGGAAAGAACCTCCACAATATCCTCATCACCGGGTTCGTCGACTTCCACGAGCAACGGAACCGTCGCTGTCGATGTATCCGTTGGCGGGTGCGCCTGCGTCCACTTCGACGCCGGCCCATACTTCGCCTTCCACACCTCCAGCGACAGCGTCTCGTAGAAGATCACCTCGACCGACATGACCACCTTGTTGTCGGTCAGGTCGAGCACTTCCCAGCCCTTGCTCTCTGGTGACACACCCAGGTGAAGTCCCCAGCGAGCCTTCGGCGCCAGCTTCCCACCACGTTGCTGCTCGGGAACCATGAACTGCACCATGCAGCCCCACACCC
Source organism: Closterium sp. NIES-65 (assembly GCA_948144175.1). Classification (NCBI taxonomy): domain Eukaryota; kingdom Viridiplantae; phylum Streptophyta; class Zygnematophyceae; order Desmidiales; family Closteriaceae; genus Closterium; species Closterium sp. NIES-65. The sequence continues at coordinate 669,123 of CANXME010002409.1, forward strand.
GCGCCAGCGTAAGGTCGGGCTTCTGCCCGGTCAGCAGCTGGTACGGAGTCGTCCCCGGCGGCATCGTCGACCGCTCCAAGCAGTTGCGCACCCAGACAGCTTGTCGTAGAGCAAGGTGCCACCACTGGTGCTGCACGCCCATGTGCATCAACATCGTCCGCACGGACTCGACGGCCGTGCGCATCTCCCGCTCAGCCATGCCATTCTGTTGCGGAATGTAGGGGCACGTTAGGTCGTGGACGATGCCCTTCCCGTCGACGAAGTCGGTGAACGCCTTCCCGAGGAACTCCCCTCCTTGATCGGAGCAAAGCGACAGCACCGACTTCTTCGTCTGCCGTTCCACCAGCACCAGCCACCGCTGGAACTCCCGCAGCACGTCGCTCTTCCGAGCGACCGGCATTGCCCACACAAATCGAGTATGGCGATCCTTCAGCAGCAGGAAGTACAGGCTGCCATCCTTGGCAGCTACTCGAAATGGCCCGCACAAGTCAATGTGCACGACAGCCAGCGCCTCCGCTGCGTTTGAGCCCTTGGCAGGGAAGGTGTGCCGCGCCAGCTTTCCTCCGACGCACGAGACACACGGCGGGTCTGCTCCGGTCGACGGCATGATGTCGAGCCCAACAGCAACTCCATACTTTGCCGAGCTCTTGATCGTGTCGACGCTGACGTGCGCGAGCCTCGCATGCAGCCGATCAGGGGTCGCCTTTGACGTCGAGACGATCGTCCGCAGAGCCACCACCTCGGTCGACGGTGACTTTGTCGAGCAGGGGCGAAGGTCGGTGCAGAGGACTCGTCCGGTGTAGCGTGCTCGACCGAGCACCTCCCCGCTCGTAGCAACGAGCAGCATCTCGTCGCCGTCACCGTGCAGCTGCACTCCGCTCTCCTTCACTTGGCCGGCTGACAGCAGGTTCGCCTGAACATCTGGAATGTAGAGCACGTCGGGGATGAGCACCCGCTTCCTGGCCTCCCCTTGCAGAGCGACAGTTCCACGACCCTCGACAGACTGTAATGCCCCGTTGAACCCACGCACGTGCTTCACTCCGTCGCTCGGCCCCATGTCGACGAAGACCGACTTCGTCCCCATATGGTGGTGGGAGCACCCGCTGTCGAGTAGCACCGCCATCGAGTTGGCCTGCACAGCTGCTGCCACCGCTTGGAAGTCCTCGCCAGCCTCCGGTGCTAACGAGACTGTCGGCTCCACCACGTCGACCATCGAGCACGACGCCTCCCCGTCGCCTCGGCTCTTGCCGCTGGAGCTGTCGACGTCCTTCGTCAAGGACGTCTTCTTCGACGCTTGCTTCTCCTTGCGCGGCTTCTCAACTCGACAGGGGCGACGACTGGCCGATCGACCGCGGCCTTCCTTGTTGTCGTCCTTGTCGCTGTCATCGCGGTCGGGGCACTCGAAGGAGAGATGGTCGGGGTCGCCGCAGATCCAGCACTCCCGACGTCGACCACCACCTCCTCGACCCTTGTCCCGCGTCGACCTCTTCTCGTCGACGTCCTTCGTCGACCGCCCACCTCCGCTACCACCTCCGCCTGGCTTCCCGCGCTGCTCCTGCAAACTATTCGGCTTCGTCGGGGCACTGTAACTCGCCTGCGGAAGGAACTCCGTGGGCTGCTCTGCCTCCTGCATCGCCTCATCCTGGAGGATGTAGCTGGTAAGGGAGTCCTCGTCGAGGGACTCACGTGTGCCGGGCACCATCGTAAACCTCTTCATGAGGTTGTAGCTGCGCGGCAGGCCCTTGAGAACGTGGGTGATGTAGGACGCCGTCAAGTATTCGGCGCCCGCCATCCTTATCTCGGCTAGGATCCGTCGAGCTCGGTTGCAGTAGTCCGTCGCCGACTCCTGCTCGCCCATTCGAATGTGAGTTATCTTCTCCTCTAGCTGTCCGATGTACAGGTCGTCCCTGGCCTGGTACGTCGACATGATGAAGTGCCATGCCTGGTGACCAGCATCCAGTCGCTCTCGAGAGCTCCTGAGCGCTAGCTGCACCACTGGCGAGTAGCACTTCGAGATGACCATGAAGGTGAGCAGGTGAGCAGAAAAAACTCCCCGCGTAGCTCGACATCCTCCTCAGGCGGAAAGGGCACGGTGCCATCGGCGAAGCCCTTCAGCCCGGCGACCTCTAGTTGAGGTTCAATCGACTCCCTCCAGAAGATGAGGTCCCGTCGACCTTGCAGCGGTGCGACAGCGATCCGGTCCGGCGAGAACTTGAAGTAGCCATACGCCGGTGCAATCCCGCCCGCCGTCACGTGTGTCGTCACCGAGAGCCCTCCACCCCTTCGAGGAGGAGAACAGCGTCGAACATCGACGTCGGCACGCGAGCTCTCTGCAGCAGCCGTCGACCGCTGCACTTGCGCCTGGATTCCGTCGACACCACCGTCGACCTTGATCACTCCTCTCTGCCTCGTGCCTTCGCTGCCGCTGACTCATGCACCACCGTCGACCTCGTGGTCGACGCCCCCTTCGTTGCGCACCGGTCAAGGAGAAGTAGGACGGGAAGGGTGTTCCGTCGCCCACTGCGACTGGATGCCCAACTTGGCGATCACCAAGGGGATCGTCCCGTACTCGCCATCCGCGTGGCTTCTCCTCGCGTCAGCCAAACGTGCCTCCAAGGTGTCCGCTACATCCGCATCAACTACGGGGTCGACCATGGCGACTATCGCTGCTGCCGGCCTACGAACGACTTAGTAGGTGCAAAAGTCGGCTCCTATCTGAAGGTCGCGTGTTCGATCCACGCTCACCGCACCATGCGGAGATTCACTCTACAACGGTAGTGAGCTAGACTACAGGGGGTTGGCACGAACTACTAGAGGTGATCGTAGCTTTGCTTGGTTCCTTAGTGTTTGCACATTCACGGGAGAAATTGGCAAGAGTTTCCACTAGCAAAGTTGGAATTCCAGAATCAGTCCAACAAGAGATGGCAACAATGACTACATCAGGCATCTAGCAACCCTGCTGCTAGCCTGGTCGACCGCCAGCACAGCTCGGTCGACCACCTGCCAGCGTTGCGTAGAGGAGCCGCGCCAGCACTGCAGAAAGGCGACCTGCCAACGGAGCAGGTCGACGGCGTGCCAACGCTGCAGCAGAGCGGCTGTCAAGCGTTGCCCCGTAGAACACAGCAAAGTGCACGCTCGCAGGTGTGCGCAGACGATTGGCCCGACTTGCCTCGTTGGGCATTCGTCGGCTGTTGTCTGCGCCTGACGAGCCATATCGACTTTGGGATACCAGCCCGCAGTCGCCTGCGCCATCGCAACCTCGACGACGTTCGCGTGCCTCCACAGAACTTGTCGAGCAGGTTACCCAGTCGACCTGGTCGACCACCAGGTGCTTCCGGTCGACCACCAGGTCCCTCTGGCCAGAACTCCTGTCGAGCTACCCCTTGGTCGACGGACCCCTTCCGTCGACCAGAGCCATCAGCGGTTGTCGCCGAGCTCCCCTCGTCGACCGCTGCTCACTTTTCAGGTCGACGGACTGCTCCGTCGACCTCCCGGTCGAACTGCAGGTCCTAGTGGACGTCCCACCCGTCGCCCAGACCAGTCAGTTGCAGCTGTCGAGCTCCCTAGTCGACAACAACACCACAGCGGTCCCTTGCAGCTCGACGAAGCCTGTCGAGCAGCTCTCCCACTGTGAACGGTCGGTTGCTACTCCCGTACATCCGACCAAGTCGTAGGCGTTGCCCAAGCAAGGGCGGGGCCAACACTCCATTCCTGTTAACAGACGCAGCACCCCCAGTCGCAGTACCCCTAGACTCAGCACCCGCAGGCTCAGCACCTCCAACAGCACCAGAGTCAACATCTACCTCGACAGGCTCGACCGCGTCTACCTGGGACACACCTGACGGGGCAGGACCTGAGGGGGGAGGGGGTCTACCGGAGGAGGACCTGGCGCAAGGAAGAGTGGCGGCAGGGGGAGGGGCGCAGTGCGGTAAGGGAAGAGACGGTAGTAAGGTACCGACTCGTCAAAGGTGACGTCCTGGGAGAACAAAACACGGCGCAAGGTGGGGTGGTAAAACTACCAACCAGGCGCGTCAGGGGGGAAGCCAAGGAAGATGCAGGGAACAGCACGGGGGGACAGCTTGTCCGAAGACAAGTCGCGGACAAACGCCCGAGATCCCCATACCCGAAATGCAGACGCATCGCCAACCTTCCCCGTCCACCGCAGGGTGGGGGAGGTCTCTGGCAAGGAGACCCGGGGCTGAAGGTTGAGCTGATGTGCCGCGTACTGAACCGCATACGGCCAAAGAAAATGGGGGGCAGCCGTATGGATCATGGACGTACGAGCGACGTCCATGACCGTGCCAATGCGGCGCTCAGCAATCCCATTTTGCTGTGGAGAGGCCGGAAGCGTGAAGGTCTGGCGGATGCCCTATGCACGACAGAAGGCTCCCAGACGGGCAGAGGAATACTCCCCGCCTCTGTCAGAGTGCAGACGCAGAACAGGAAAGTCCGAGCCGAAACTCTCTCTGAGCTGAAGACGAGCTGCGCGGATCCAGTCGATCAACACCTCACTGACGTCACCCTTGATGCGCAAGGGGAACACTGTGGTGTAACGCGAGTAGTCGTCAACCACCAATAGGAAGTAGCGCTCGTGCCCTTGTCCACGGACGTGACGGGGCCCCACACGTCCATGTGGAGAGTCTGCAGCGGAGCCTCTGGCGGAGGAAACAAGGAGGAGTGAGCGGCGGCGCGCTGTCGCCCCTCGACGCAGGGGACGCAGGTAGGGGCAGGCCTCGGAGGTAGGGGAGGGAGAGACCGGGGGAGACCAGAGACAAGGACACGGGAGGCCATGCCTCGGAGACGAGGCAGGGAGGGGTGACCAAGACGGTGGTGCCAAAGGAGATTCTGGTGGGACAAGAGACGACACGAGCAGGGAGCAGACTCAGGACCAGACCTGGACGCTGCAGCAAACACCTGACTCGACGCAGCTACCTGGCCAGACTCAGCAGCCGGAGGAGACTCAGTAGTGTGTACAGGCTCGACCCTGGCCGGCGGGTGAACGTGGCCAAGTGTCGGCCTGTCCGAGCGCACGTGCAGTGTGTCACCCGCTGACTCGCAGGAGTGAACTGGTCGACCCCCCTATCCTGTAGGTCAGCTCCAATCACCAAGTTTGTAGAGAACGAGGGGAGGTAGAGACCAGACTAGGTGCCAGAGGGGGCTGCCGGGCACGGTAAGACAGTGGAGAAGCTAGCAAGGACAGGACCCCCAGAGGGGTCCGCCAGGGAGACCGCAACCGGCTGACTAAGCGGCGTAAGCGTGGTGCGGTCTCGAAAGAAGGAGCGGGAAGCACCCGATTCAAAGGTGAAGGTGTGTAGGGCCTGAGCCGACGTAGTACCTGAGAGAGCGGACTCACCAGCACCTGGGGCAGCAGACGCACTAGCACCTGGGGCAGCAGACGCACTAGCACCTGGAGCAGCAGCCTCACTAGCACCTAGAGCAGCAGCCTCAATGCCCAGGTCAGGCGGAACACACAGGTAGCAGTCACCCTCAACACTAACAGTCACAGCATACATGGCAGCTAGAATAGCATCATAGTCAAGATCAAAGATGGCAACCCCCGCCCTAGACAGATCTCCCCAGCGAGGGATCTCTGACGCCTCACGAAACTGGTGACGCCACGCGTCCGTCAGGCGGCTGAAGCAGCGCTGGGTGGAGTGCTGGCCCCCGCAGTGCTCACCAGCGCGGTCGCCGGTACGGAGAACGTAACTGCAGGGACCAGTACCCCCACCGCGCTGACGCGCAGCGTACCACTCACGAAGCTGCTGAGGGGACAGGGTCTCACGACTGCGCTGCTGCTGCTGGCGCGGACCACCACCGGACCCACTCCTCTGCGCAGAGTCGCGACCAGCTCCACCGCCGCCGCCGCCGCCTCCGCCTCCTCCGCTGCCTCCGCCACCTCCACCGTCTCCGCCACATCCGCCACCTCCACTCCCTCCCCCACCACCGCCGCCTCCTCCGCCTCCACTACTGCCACCGCCGCCACCACCCCCGCCACCACTCCCACCACCACCCCCACCCCCTCCACCGCCGCCACCACCACCTCCACTGCCCCCGCTAGCCCCTCCAGCTCCCTTGCCCCCCTTGCCCTTGCCGGTGTGGCGTCGCCCGCTAGGGGCAGACGCAGCACCGACCCCGTAGAAACCAACGAGGTCGGCAGCAGCAGCAGAAGCAACAGAGGGCAAGAGGGGGGAGGGGGAACACCCCTCAAAGACGGGGGTGCGAGGGTCACCACGAGAGGCTCCTACAGCTACTATGCTCTTCTCTGCTGCTAGGAGGTGCTCCTCGAGGTGGTCAATGGTGAGTGTGGTGGGGCAAACTGAGAGGAAGTGGTCCCTGACTAAGCGAAGGGAGTCAAGGAGCCGTGTCACTATGTAGTAGAGGGTGATGTACATGGGGGGGGGGGGTTCTTGGCACAGAACTCAGCAGGAAGCGTAGCGCGGTAGCGAGTGTCACTAGTGCGGAGGTGCGTAATGAGGTCAGCGACTGTGGGAAAGGGAGCAAGGTCAGGGAAGAGGTACGGTAGCATGAGGCGGCTCAGTGCAGCTGTGGCAGGGGAAGAGTAGCGTGCAACTACAGCATCGTACAAGGTCTGAGCACTCTTATACTGGCTAAAGTGTGCACGCTCAGTTTTTTGTAAGTGGCGAGGCACAGCAAGACGGGCAGCAGCATCGCATGTCGCCCACTGTGAGCGAACAATGCTGTCAGCAGTAGCAGGCGGGGCAGGGGAGGCACCAGAGGTGAGGTCGAACAGAGAGAGGCCGTCTGCCCTATCGCAGTGGAGGAACAGTTGGAGGTCATCGACCCAGACCTCAAAGTCAACAGCACGACCCTCAGTGTCAAAGGTAAGAACACTGGGGGTAGCCATGACTGCAGAGGTGTAGCAAGGAGTGAGCTCACCAGTACGGGTAAGTAGGGCCGGGGCGCGCCGGTAGGACTGGTAGCGGCTCGACGGCAGGGCGGCTCGACGGCTCAGCGGCTCGGCTGCTGGGCGGGTCGGGTGTCGGGCGGCTCGGCGGCTCGTCTCCTTGGCGGCTCGGCGGTCGGGCGGCTCGGCGGTTCGGCTGCTGGGCGGCTCGGCTGTCGGGCGGCTCGGCGGTTCGGGTGCTGGGCGGCTCGGCTGTCGGGCAGCTCGGCGGCTAGGCGGCTCGGCTGCTCTGCTGCTGGGCGGCTCGGCGGCTCTGCTGCTGGGCGGCTCGGCGGATCTGCTGCTGGGCTGCTCGGTAGAGGCGGCGTTGGGGCCGCTAGCGGCAGCGACAGGGCCGCGTAGGGAGGGGAGCGGCGACGGGGCCGCTTAGGGGCGGCGACGGGGCCGCGTAGGGTGAGAGGCGGCGACGGGACTGCTAGAGTCGGCGACGAGGCCGCTAGGGGCGGCGACGGGGCCGCGTAGGGGTGGCGACGGGGCCGCGTAGGGGCGGCGACGGGGCCGCCTAGGGTGAGAGGTGGCGACGTGGCCGATAGGGGCGGCGACGGGGCCGCTAGGGGCGGCGATGGGGCCGCGTAGGGGCGGCGTCGGGGCCACGTAGGGGCGGTGACGGGGCCGCCTAGGGTGAGAGGTGGCGACGGGGCCGATAGGGGCGGCGACGGGGCCGCAACGGGCGGCGACGGGGCCGCGTAGGGGCGGCGACGGGGCCGCGTAGGGGCGGAGACGGGGCCGCCTAGGGTGAGAGGCGGCGACGGGGCCGATAGGGGCGGCGACGGGGCCGCTAGGGGCGGCGACGGGGCCGTGTAGGGGCGGCGACGGGGCCGCGTAGGGTAAGGGGCGGCGACGGGGCCGCTAGGGGCGGCGACGGGGCCGCTTAGGGGCGGCGACGGGGCCGCTAGGGGCGGCAGCGGGAAATCACCTAGCCTAGGAAATCAAGCAATTCATGCATGCATATAATTATCCTATGCTAGAAATAGCATAATAAAGTGAAGGCAAGCAAGCATAGCTGGCATAAGCCGTCGTACTCTCACACGTCCCCCCCTCAAAGCTGGGTGGCGTGAGATACACCCTGCTTGACAAGATAGTCCTTGAGAGCACGGCGTGCGTTTCCCATATCAGCTTCTGCAACCCAACTGTCCTCAGTGGGGTCATATCCCTTCCAGCGTATCAGGAACTCGAGGGTCTTGCCGCCACGGCGCCGATGAGAGAGAACGCGCTCAATCTCGTACTCGGGTTCATCCTGCACAAGAACAGGTGCAGGTGGCGGTAGCAGCTGTCCCTGGAACTGGTGGTTGGGGTCCTTGTAGGGTTTTAGTAGCTGCACATGGAAAGCGTTGTGAAGCTTCCACGTATCTGGTAAGCGCAAGCGGAATGTAACTGGTGTCACCTGTGCCTCCACAAGAAACGGACCACAGAAGCGAGGCCGGAGTTTGGATGGGAGGTGAGACAGGTTCAAGTTGCGTGTGTCAAGAAGCACATGATCTCCGACTGCTACTGAGTGGTCTCGTTACTGACGATCGGCATACTGCTTCTGGGAGTTCTGCATCGTGGTGAGACGTCGTCGAGTCTTCTCCCATAGCTGCTGCATGGTGGTGACGAAGTCATGTGCGGCTTGGACGTGTGCCGGTGTGGTAGGCTGCTGTGGTGTGAGTGGTTCCCGTCCGTAACACAGGAAGAAAGGAGTTTTCCCTGTGGCTGCATGTGATGCGTTGTTGTAAGTGAACTCTAGGGTCGGTACTTGTGTGTCCCAGTGGCTGACGTCGTCCTTGCAAGCTGTGCCCAGTAACTGTTCAACCAGTTGATTGAGTCGCTCTGTCTGTCCGTCAGTCTGGGGGTGGTATGCTGAAGACATTGCAAGCTTTGTCCCCAACAGTCCCATGAGCTCCTTCCAGAACTTACTGGTGAATTTTGGGTCTCTGCCTGAGATGAGTGTCGCGGGGATGTCGTGGATGGTGATGATGCGGTCGAAGAAGAGGCGAGCAGCTGCTTCAGCTGTAGCTGTGGCGTTGGTCGGTATGAAGTGACCCATTTTGGAGAACTTATCGATGACTACGAGGATGGAATCGTGCCCCCGTGAGGTCGAAGGAAGTCCTGTGATAAAGTCGAGGCTAACGACCTGCCATGGCTGCTCCGGTACGGGTAGAGGCTGAAGTAACCCTGCATTTTTCTATTTGCTGCTCTTCATTCGCTGGCACGTGTCGCATGAGGTGACGAACTGCTGCACGTTTGCTGCTATCCCGGGCCAGTAGTAATACTTCGCTATCCCTGCTAACATCTTGTTGCTCTCGAAATGTCCCGCGTAAGGTACGTTGTGAAATTCCTCCAATAGGATCTGCCGTAGCGGGGCATAATTCGGTACCCAAATCTTTCCTGAACCCTTCCGTACAGCTAAGTCTTTCTCCCACTGTAACAACTTCTTGGTCTGTGCTGTAGCGATTTCTGCGTCAACGGAGTACCCATGTTGGAATAGACACTTGAGCAGAGGGTTCATCCCATCGAGCTAGATGCCTGCTACATGTCCGGGGCGGCTTAACGCGTCTGCCTTGTTGTGTAGCCCGGGCTTGTAGACGATGTCGTAGTGGAAGTGAGTTTCTAGGAAGTCCACCCACCGCACCTGTCGTCGTGAGAGCGTCGGCTGCGACTTCAGGTATTTGAGACTGCAGTGGTCAGTATAGACTGTAGTCTTGGCTCCCTCTAGGTAACACCTCCACGCCTTGAAGGCTATGACTATCGCTAATGAGGAGATAACTGCAGCAACGGGAGCTAGGCTACGGGCTAGGCACGTGTGCTCGTGTGATCTCTGCGTTCGTTAGTCCTTAGTCGTTTTCCTTGTGCACACACTACTTGCTAGTTCACGGGGAAAATTGGCAAGAGTTTCACTAGGAAAAGTTCAGAACAATGGTAGCAACAACATTGGCAACATTGACTACATCAGAGCTAGCTAGGCTGCTGGTCGACCTCCAGCGCAGCACAGTCGACCGCACTCCAGCGCAGCAGCGCTCGCACCGCTCCAGCGTAGCAGGGTAGCGGTTCGCCAACGTTGCAAGTCCACGGTGTGCCAGCGCTGCACCAAGTCGGCTGCCTAGCGTTGCACCCGCAGGACAACGGTGCACCTGCTTCGCAGGTGCGCGCAGCTGGTTGGTGCGCACTTCCCTGTCATGTGCACAACGCAGATGCCTGGCAGACTCCACGCCAGCGACTGTGCCCACCAGCCACGTCGACCTCGGGATACCACCCCCGAGGTCGGCCTCGCAGTCTCCACCCTGGCGAAACTCGCGCACGTCGCCCGGGTATCCCGATCGACCGGGCAACCACGCCTGGTCGGCTCACGCACTCCGTAGCCGGTCACGCATGCCCGGCGTCCCCAGTCTGGCGTCCAGGCGCCCAGGACGCCTTCCGAACCCCCTGGTCGGCGTCCAGACGCCCGGGACGCCGACCACACCTCTAGAGCGGCGTCCCTCCTCCCAGGACGCCGACTAGACACCCAGGTCGGTGTCGGGACCCGACGCCCAGATCGGCGTCCGGACCCCGGACGCCGTGCAGACGCACGGGACGCCAACCAGGCCTCCAGGGCGGCGTCCTCCTGCTCGGCGTCTTCCTGCTTGGCGCCCTGAGTCAAGGTCAACGTCGGCCCCTCCTTCGTCGACCACCAGGTCCAGTCGACCACTAACAGGTCGACTAGCAGTCCGTTAGCCGACCGCCGAAGTCGGCTTCGCCAAGTTGACGTCCTCCGCAGGTCGACTCCCAAGACGACCTCCCTGAAGTCGGCGCCACCCTGAAGTCGGTGCGCGTGCAGTGGTCCCCCGTGTAGGTCGACCTCCTCGTCGACCAGCTCACCCACTGCTACAGGTCGGCTGCTCCCCTCACACCCGACCACGAAGTCGGCTCCGCCCAAGCGAGGACGGGGCCAATACACGACTCCCGTTGACACTCCCCTGCCGCGTTCACGCTTGGGCACCCAGCCCACACGGCAGTACAGCTCTGAGAATAGCCCGTCAGCGTGCACCCAACACACAGCACGCTGGTCACCGCACCAGCCATGCAAGAGGGCATGGCACCTACTGCTGCACGTCGTTGTCGCCGTCGCTCACGTCGGCCAAGCGCACCTGACCGATTGCGACGGAGCACCGGTTGAAGGCCGGATAGTGCAGCGCCTTCGTCAGGAAATCGGCCGGCTGCTCAGCGGTTGGGATGTACTGCAGCGAGAACTTCCCGCGCTTCACCATGTGCTGCAGCCAGGCCTGTCGCCGCTCCATGTGCTTGAGGTTGCCCGTCAACCCCATGCCCTCGGCGACCGTGATGGCCGACTTGTTGTCCACTCGCAGGACAGTCGGATTCCCGGCGTCCAGTTGCCGGAATTCTGCGAGGAGGAAGCGAAGGCGGCGTCCCTCCTTGCCAGCTTCAGTGGCCGCCACGTACTCCAACTTGGTCGACGACAACGTCGCGCACTTGATGCGCTGGCTCGACCAGGAGACTGCAGCCCCTCCGTAGACGAACACGTAGCCACCCGTGCTCATCCTGTTCTGTTTATCACCAGCGTCGTCGGCGTCCACGTAGCCGACCAGCTCCAATGACTCAGGTCCACCGCCGAACTCCAGTGCGGTGTCGCGCGTATTGGCGAGGTAGGCGAGGCAGCGGTCGACCTCGCGCCAGTGCTGGTCGCTCCTCACCGTGAGGCCGCTCCCCAGCTTGCTGCAGGCGAAGGCGATGTCCGGCCTCGTCGTCGTCGCCGCGAACTGCAGCGAGCCGACCTTCTGCCGGTACTCGTGCCGCTCCTGTGCCTCCTCGTCATCGAACGTGAGCTCGGCGTAGGCATCGACCGAGACCGGCGTCTTCGGGGTGCGCCCGGTCTGCTCCTCGTTGATGAAGCGCCTACGAAGCTTGTCGGCGTAGCCCTGCTGGTGCAGCCACAGCTTCCCCGCCGACCTGTCGCGGACGATCTCCAGCCCGAGGTACTTCTGCACCGGCGAGATCTCACGCAGCTCGAAGGCGGCTTCTAGAAGCTCCTTCAGCTCCTTCAACATCGCGGCGCTACTGCTGGCGGCAAGTAGGTCGTCGACGTAGACCAGCACCCAGCAGGCCACTCCGTCCTTTCCGTCCTTGAAGTAGAGAGCCTCGTCGACCTGGCTCTTCTTCCACCCGGCGCCGACCAGCACGTCATTGAGCGCCAAGTACCATAGCAGCGGCGACTGCTTTAGCCCGTACAGGCTCTTTAGCAGCTTGCACACCCGGCCGGTCCCGTCGTTGAAGTAGTCCGGCTGGGACATGTAGAGCACCCTGTCGAGCTAGCTCTACAAGAAGGCGTTCTTCATGTCGAGCTGCATCAGGTTGAGGTTGCGGACGGCGACGATGCTGAGGAAGATCCTCAGCGTGACGTTGCTGCCCACCGGCGCGAACGTCTCGTCGTAGTCGGCGCCGTACACCTGCGTGAAGCCCTTCACAACCAGCCTCGCCTTCTCGCGCTCGACGGTGTCGTCGACGTGGTACTTCGTCGTCAACACCCACCGGTTCTTCATGACGTTCACTCCCGGCGGACGTTCGACCAACTCCCACGTTCCCATGTTGAGGAGGTTGCGAATCTCCTCCTCCATGGCGGCCTTCACCGCCGGGCCCTTCCAGCTCGCCAACGCCTCCTTCACCGTCATCGTCGAGATGTCCCAACGGTGCTCGGGGTTGGCTAGCATGTCGGGGTCGAGCTCTGGAAACTCCGCATCCTCCTCGGCATCGTCGTACAGCAGGTCGTCGGCCTCATCGTCCACGTCGTACACCGTGGTGAAGGCAGCGGGGACGAAGAAGTCAGGCGGTCTCCGAAGTCGGCCTGAACGCCGTGGTCCTGGCTGGACCTCCTCGGCGTCCCCTCCATCGTTGCTGTTGTCGCTGCCCTCGGCGTCCTGCTGCTCCTCAGCCGGCGTCCCAGCCGGCTTCTCCCCTATGGTCGGCTCCCCTGCCGACTGCCCGGTCGCCGACTGCTCCTTGGTCGGCGTCACTGCTGCCTGCTCCTTTGTCGGCCGCTGGTCCTCGACCTGCTTCTCGACCTGCTCCTCCCCTGTCGACGTCGACTGCAATCCCACGTCGACCTGCCGCTCGTCACGTCGGCCACCGGCGATGCACTTGGCCGAAGGCGACGTCCCACTACTCCCCTCATCGCCGGAGGCCGACACCGAGGTCAGCCCACGCAGGTCGGCCACGAGGGGAGGGGCAGGGGTCGGAGGGGGAGGGGTAGGGCGGACGTCCTCGACGTCCGTAATAGCAAGCTCACCGACCTCGGCAAGCAGTGGCAGCGTCGCCGACGAGGTGTCAGAGGGCGGGGTGGGCGACGAGCGGCCGGACACCGACCCGTACTCCGTCTTCCATTCGGCCAGCGACACCTCCTCGTAGACCACCACATCCGACGTGGTGACCACCCGGTCGGCGTCGACGTCGAGGAGCTCCCAGCCCTTGCTCGCCGCCGACACGCCAAGGTGCAGGCCCCACCTGGCCTTCGGCTGCAGCTTCCCACCACGCTGCTGCTCGGTGACTAAGAACTGCGCCATGCAGCCCCACACCCGCGCCAGCGACAAGTCGGGCTTCTTCCCGGTCAGCAGTTGGTACGACGTTGTCCCCGGCGGCAGCGCCGACCTCTCAAGGCAGTTGCGGACCCAGACGGCCTGCCGGAGAGCGAGGTGCCACCAGTGGTGCTGCACGCCCATGTGCAGCAGCATTGTCCGCACCGACTCCACCACCGTCCTCATCTCCCGCTCCGCCATGCCGTTCTGCTGCGGGGTGTATGGGCAGGTCAGGTCGTGGACGATCCCCTTGCCGTTCACGAAGTCGGTGAACTGCTTCCCGAGGAACTCCCCTCCCCGGTCAGAGCGCAGCATTAACACCGACCTCTTCGTCTGCCGCTCAGCCACTGCCAGCCACTGCACGAACGCCGGCAACGCATCTGACTTCTTGGTGACCGGCTTCACCCACACGTAGCGGGTCTTGCGGTCCTTCAGCAACAAGAAGTACAGGCTGCCATCCTTGGCAGCCACGCGGAATGGCCCGCACAGGTCGATGTGCACGACGGCCAGCACATCGTCGGCATCGGAGCCTTGGTCGGGGAAGGTGTGCCGCGCCAGCTTCCCGCCGACGCACGAGACACACGGGGAGTCGGCGCCCGTCGCCGACTTGGGGTCCAGCCCAATGGCGACCTCATTCTTCGCCGAGCTCCGTATGGTGTCCATGCCGACATGTGCAAGCCGGGCATGCATACGGTCCGGCGTCGACTTCGTCTTCGAGACGATCGCCCGCAGAGCCACAACCTCTGTCGTGGGCGACGTCGACCTCGTTGAGCAGGGACGCAGGTCAGTGCAAAGGACACGCCCGGAGTACGTCGCCCGACCGAGCACCTCTTCCGTTGCCGAGACGAGCACCATCCCGTCGCCGTCCTCTTGCAGCTTCACGCCGTGCTCCTTAAGCTGGCCGGACGACAGCAGGTTGGCTCGCACACCTGGGACGTACAACACGTCGGGGATGAGCACCTCCTTCCCGGCCTCTCCTCGCAGAGCGACGGTGCCACTGCCCTGAACGTCCTGCAGCGCCCCATTGAAGCCGCGCACGTGCTTGATGGAGCCACTCGGCTGCAGGTCAACGAAGGCTTCCTTCGTTCCCATCAGGTGGTGGGAGCAACCGCTGTCGAGCAGGACCACCGCCGGGTTTGCCTGCACAGCCGCCGCCACCGCCTGGAAGTCCTCTCCGGCCTCCGGCGCCAGAGAGATGGTCGGCTCCACGACGCCGACCAGCGAGCACGACGCCATCTTGTCGTCTCGCCCCTTGCCGCCTGCAACGGAGTCGGCGTCCTTCGCCGAAGTCGATGCCTTGGTCGACTGTTTCTCCTTGCGCGGATGATTTCCTCCACGACGAGGACGACGGCTGCCAGACCTCCCGCGGCTGCCCTTGTCGTCGTCGTCGGAGTCACTACGGTCGGGACAATCGAAGGAGAGGTGATCGGGGCTGTGGCAGATCCAGCACTCCCGACGTCGACCTCCTCCTCCTCGACCGCTGTCCTTGGTCGACTTCTTCTCGACCTCCTTGGTTGACTTCCAGCTACCGCTCCCGCCGCCACCAGACTGTCCGCGCTGTCCTGGTCGGCCTCCTTGCTTCGCAGGGGCGACGAAGTTGGCCTGCGCCAAGAGCTCCTGCGATCGCTCAGCCTCCTGCATTGCCTCGTCCTGCAGGATGTACGAGGTCAGGTTGTCCTCGTTGAGCATCGCCCTTGTGCTCGGCGCCATAGACAGCCGCTTCAGCAGGTTGTAGCTGCTAGAGAGACCCTGCATGACATGGGTGATGTACGACGCCGTGGAGTACTGCGCGCCGGCCATCCTGATGGTGGCGAGAATTCGCCTGGCTCGGTTGCAGTAGTCGGTCGCACTCTCCTCGTCGCCCATACGCAGGTGTGTCAGCTGTCCCTCCAGCTGGGCGATGAACAGGTCGTCGGTGACCTGGTACGTCGACTCAATGAAGTGCCACGCCCGGTGGCCGGCGTCGAGGTACTCCCGGCACCACTTCAAGGCGATCTGCACGCCCGGCGAGCAGCACCGCGAGATGACCGTTAAGGTCAACAGCTGCACGGCGCGAAACTCCGCACGCAGGTCGGGGTGGTGCTCACTCGGCGTCGCCACGGTCCCTCGGGCGAAGCCGATCAGCCCGGCCATCTCCAGCTGGGGCTCGATGGCTTCCTTCCAATTGAGAATGTCGGGTCGACCGACCAGCGGAGGGGTGACCGAGATCCTGTCCTGCATAAACTTGAAGTAGCCGTAGCTTGGTGCAATCCCACCTGCCGTCACCTGGGACGCCGTCATCGGCGACAGCCCACTTCGACGCCCACCGCCGTTACCATGTGAGGAGCCTGCAGCCGCCGACGACTGCATCCCTCTCGCCTGAACGCCGCCGGCTTCACCGGCGTGTATCACACCTCGTTGCCTCGACGTGCCTCCCACACTGCTGCCGACCTGACCTCCACCGGCGTTGACGCCCACATCGACGCCGCCATCGTTGTTCACCGGTCGAGGAGAGGCAGGTCGAGAAGGGGGATGCTCCGCCGCCCACACGGAGCGGAGTCCGGCCTCGACGACTGCACAGGGTATCGCCCCATACTCCTGGGCCTCATGGCGTCTCCTCGCATCCTCCAGCCGTCCCTCCAGGGTGTCCATCACCTCGGCGTTGCCTACGCGCACGCTAGTGACTTCACGACTGCCGGTCTACGAACACGATCGGTATGTGCTAAGTTGGCTAGACTGAACTACGTCGCGTGTTTGATCCACGCTCACCGCACCATGAGGAGATAACTGCAGCAACGGGAGCTAGGCTACGGGCTAGGCACGTGTGCTCGTGTGATCTCTGCGTTCGTTAGTCCTTAGTCGTTTTCCTTGTGCACACACTACTTGCTAGTTCACGGGGAAAATTGGCAAGAGTTTCACTAGGAAAAGTTCAGAACAATGGTAGCAACAACATTGGCAACATTGACTACATCAGAGCTAGCTAGGCTGCTGGTCGACCTCCAGCGCAGCACAGTCGACCGCACTCCAGCGCAGCAGCGCTCGCACCGCTCCAGCGTAGCAGGGTAGCGGTTCGCCAACGTTGCAAGTCCACGGTGTGCCAGCGCTGCACCAAGTCGGCTGCCTAGCGTTGCACCCGCAGGACAACGGTGCACCTGCTTCGCAGGTGCGCGCAGCTGGTTGGTGCGCACTTCCCTGTCATGTGCGCAACGCAGACGCCTGGCAGACTCCACGCCAGCGACTGTGCCCACCAGCCACGTCGACCTCGGGATACCACCCCCGAGGTCGGCCTCGCAGTCTCCACCCTGGCGAAACTCGCGCACGTCGCGCGGGTATCCCGATCGACCGGGCAACCACGTCTGGTCGGCTCACGCACTCCGTAGCCGGTCACGCATGCCCGGCGTCCCCAGTCTGGCGTCCAGGCGCCCAGGACGCCTTCCGAACCCCCTGGTCGGCGTCCAGACGCCCGGGACGACGACCACACCTCCAGAGCGGCGTCCCTCCTCCCAGGACGCCGACTAGACACCCAGGTCGGTGTCGGGACCCGACACCCAGTTCGGCGTCCGGACCCCGGACGCCGTGCAGACGTACGGGACGCCAACCAGGCCTCCAGGGCGGCGTCCTCCTGCTCGGCGTCTTCCTGCTTGGCGCCCTGAGTCAAGGTCGACGTCGGCCCCTCCTTCGTCGACCACCAGGTCCAGTCGACCACTAACAGGTCGACTAGCAGTCCGTTAGCCGACCGCCGAAGTCGGCTTCGCCAAGTTGACGTCCTCCGCAGGTCGACTCCCAAGACGACCTCCCTAAAGACGGCGCCACCCTGAAGTCGGCGCCCGTGCAGTGGTCCCCCGTGCAGGTCGAGCTCCTCGTCGACCAGCTCACCCACTGCTACAGGTCGGCTGCTCCCCTCACACCCGACCACGAAGTCGGCTCCGCCCAAGCGAGGACGGGGCCAATACCCAACTTCCGTTGACAGCTAAGGCTTCCTTGTCATGGATGGGGTAGTTCAGTTCTGCTCCGTGTAGCTTCTTACTGAGGTAGGCGATGGGTTGTAAACCGCGTCCGTTATCCTGCATCAGTACTGCTCCGACTGCTTGGTCACTAGCGTCTGCTTCCACCACGTAGTCCTTGTCTGGATCTGGCAAGATGAGTACTGGCGCTGTAGTCAGTGTCGTCTGTAGCTGCTCCATGGCTTGCTGATGAGGGGTATCCCATTTGTAGGGCGTATCCTTTTTCAGTAGGTCGGTCAATGGCGCTGCTATCTTAGCGTACTGTGGCACGAGCCTGTTGTAGTAGTTGGCGAAGCCTAGGAACTACTGCAACTCCTTCACGTTCTCCGGTACTTTCCACTTCTTGACGGCTTTGATCTTCTGCGGGTCCACGTGTACGCCCTAGGCACTCACCATGTGCCCGAGAAACTGCACCTTCTTCAAGGCGAAGTCGCTCTTCGTGTGAGAATGAACGAGAAAATGAGAAATGAGAGAAGGGGGTTCACTAGCAAACATTGGGATACATATAGCAAACCCTAAATGGTTGTACTCACTATAGAGTACCCCACTGCAGACTAGAGAAACATAATATTCTGACACACCCCCATAGTCAAAGTGGTGTGTTATCAGCACAGCAAGCAAAGCAGAATAAGCTCAGGGTGGATCACAATGTCACCACACATTCTGAGCACAAGTACAAGAAGCAACAGTTTAAAGTTCACAAATGTAAGCAAAGCTAGAGGCTATCGCAGAGGGCAAGTGTGGAGGAGGGACTATGAGAGGAGATGAGGTAGTGGGCGGCAGCTGAAGCTGCTGGCACACGGCGCAACTGGAGCAACTGGCACACGGGCAACTGGAGCAACTGGCACACTGGCAACTGGAGCAACTGGCACACGGGCTACTGGAGTAACTGGCTCCGCGGCTAAAAGTAGCGGCAGACGAGCAACGGACTCACGGGCGACTGGAGCAACGGGCTCACGGGCGACTGGCGCAACGGGCTCACGGGCGACTGGCGCAACGGTCTCACGGGCGACTGGAGCTGCTGGCTTCACGGCGGCCACCCCCTTCAACCTCCCCAAACTATCCCACCCCCATTTCACACACCCCCTACTGCACCCCTAGGTTCACTCACACCCCACCCCCTGGCACCACTCCGTGGACTCCCACACACCCACCCCCCTCAGCGGCAGCTGCAGCAGTGGAAGACAGAGGAGGAGGAGGACCAGGGGAGACCACACACCCGCCACCCCCTACTCGCCACCCCCAAACCCTAACACAGGGCAGGGCGGGATGGCGGGTAGGGAGGTGGGGGAGGGAGGGGGGGGGGGGGGGGTGGGGGGACCGACGCGCGGCCTCCCAGGGCGCCAAAACAGGCGGTAGAAGGGGCGGCGCTCGCCCCCCTCCCCCAGGTCGCCCCTCCCGTCGCCCGTCGCGGCTCCCTGGGGGCGGTGCACGTGCCCTCGGTGCGCCGCGACTGGCGACGCAGCATGGCCGGGGCGAGGCCGGGGCAGGGTCGAGGAAGGGCCGAAAGGGGCGGCGACGGGGCCGCAAGTGGCGGCGACTGGGCCGCTGGAAGCGCTCGGGGCCAACGAGAGGCGCGCGGGGCCGACGGGTGGCGCGAGGGGCCGCAGGGGCGGCGCGCGGGGCCGACGAGAGGCTTGAGAAGCCGCAAGGGCGGCGCGCGGGGCCGACGAGAGGCGCGGCGACGGGCCGCGAGGGGCCTAGAAGGGCGGCGACGGGCTGCGAAGGGTAGCGCGAGGGGCACGCCACAGGGCGTGCAACACACAGAGTAGCAGCGGAAGCAGTTGGGTGGGCCCACAGGCCAAGAGCGTAGTCGCTCTGATAGCATGTGAGAATGAACGAGAAAATGAGAAATGAGAGAAGGGGGTTCACTAGCAAACATTGGGATACATATAGCAAACTCTAAAGGGTTGTACTAACTATAGAGTACCCCACTGCAGACTAGAGAAACATAATATTCTGACACTTCGAGGTTCGGCGACAGTGGTGCCATTGGTCCGTGAAATGTCGGTGTCGCCACTGCTGCTGGAGTTGTCGGTGCTGCAGTCGCTGCGGTCGCTGCTGCTGCGGTGGCGAACCCTGGTTGGCTTGTCAGAAAAGCCTCGAGTCGACGAAGCGTCGCCTGCGACTGCTCCATGTCGGTGCGGAGGCTCGCGATGTCGCTCTTAGTCGCGTAGTTGTCGCCTTGGCCCTCCATGCCTGACATCAACGCGTCCGAAAAAACGAATCTAGGGGGAGCGAAAAACACGGAACTGGTTTTACGTACCCGAAATCGATGTTTGACTGCGTCGCCCCCGCGGTTTTTGAAGACTGGTTTTAGCGGTCGAAAGAACTTCGCGTGTAAACGGGCTCTGATTACCAAGTGTGAGGATCTAGGATCGAGCTCAGAAAAGAGAATTGTAATTGAATCAAATTGAATGATCACCTGCGTACAACACGAGGCTATATATAGGCTCGACACAAGGCCCCGTAACCAGGTGTTACGCGAAGGTTCCGCGGGCCGCGTAGCGTCCCGAACAGATCCTTACCGAATTCGGTAGAAGGCAATTCGGTGGCAACCAAAAGCCAAAATTCGGTGCACGTAACCTAGCTCGGTGCTATAACTATAAAAAAATATAGGAAAGCACCTAGCCTAGGAAATCAAGCAATTCATGCATGCATATAATTATCCTATGCTAGAAATAGCAAAATAAAGTAAAGGCAAGCAAGCATAGCTGGCATAAGCCGTCGTACTCTCACACGTGGGAAGACCAGAGACAAGGTACCTGGAGTGCATGCCGCGAAGGCGCTACATTGACGAGTGACCAAGGCGGTGGTGCCAGAGGACAGTCCTGTGCGACAGGGAGCGACACGAGCAGGGGGCCGACAGCTGACCTGACGCAGACGCAGACGCAGCTACCTGAGGGGACTCAGTGGGCAGTGTGTACAAGTTCGATCCCGGCTGCCAAGTGAAGGTAGCCAGGTGACGACCCATCTGGGCACACGTGCAGTGCGTCACACGCTCATAGGCCGTGGTGAACTGGTGAACACCCGCGTCCTGGAGCGCGGAACCCGCCACCAAGTTCGTAGAGAACGAGGGGAGGTAGAGGCCCGACAGCGTGCCAGACGGGACAGCAGGACAAGGGAGGGCAGTGGTGGAGGTCGCAAGGACCGGACCCCCTGAGGGGTCGGCCAGGGAGACAGCAACCGGTCTAGGGAGCTGCTCAAGGGCAGTGCGGTCGCGAAAGAAACAGCGGGAAGCACCTGAGTCCAGTGTGAAGGTGTGCAGTGCCTCAGTAGGTGCGGTACCAGCAGACGTAGATGCACTAGCACCTAGGGCAGCACCCTCACCAGGACCTAGAGCAGCAGACGCGCTAGCACCTAGAGTTGCAGCCTCACTGGTCCCAATACCCGGGACGGGCGGTACACTCAGGTAACAGTCACCCTCAGCACTAATAGTCAATGCATACATAGCAGCAAGGATAGCATCATAATCAAGAGCAAAGATATCAATCCCCTTCCTAAGCAGATCAGCCCAGCGGGGCAGCTCAGAGGCGTCAGGGAACTGCTCGCGGCAGGCGTCGTCGAGGCGAAAGAAACAGCGCTGCGCCGTGTGAAACATCCCACAAGTCTGGCCAGTGCGGTCACCTGTACGGATGACGTACGGGCAGGTACCTCCACCCCCAGACCCCCCGCGCTGAGAGTACCACTCACGGAGCTGCTGGGGCGAGGGAGTCTTGCCGGGACGCTGCTGCTGCTGCCTCTGGCCACCGCCGAACCCCCCACGCTGCACCGCTCCACCATACCCGCCACCCGCTCCACCGCCGCCACCACTGCCACCACCGCCCCCACCACCCCCACCCTTGCCACCGCCGCCACCACCCCCTGTGCCGCCACTGCCCCCCCACCACCCGCGCCACTCTCACCTCCGCCACCTCCCCCGCCCCCCCCACCCCCTCCACCGCCGCCGCCCCCGCCTCCACCTCCACCACCCCTGCCCCCCTTGCCCCTGCCGCCCTTGCGCCTCCCACTAGGAGCAGACGCGGCCCCGACCCCCTCAGCTCCGAGGTAGTCGACAGCAGCAGCAGATGCAATGGAGGGGAGGAGGGGGGAGGGGAGCACCCCTCAAAGAAGGGGGTACGGGGGTCACCACGAGAGGCACCTACAGCTACAATGCTCTTCTCAGCTGCTAGGAGTTCCTTCTCGAGGAGGTCGACAGTGAGGTCAGTGGGGGAGAGGGCGAGAAACTGGTCCCTGACAGTGCGAAGGTAGTTAGGGAGGCGGGTGACAAGGTGGTACAGTGTGAGGTACATCGGGGGGGGGGGGGGGGGGTCTTGGCGAGGAAATCGGGGGGGAGCGCGGCACGGTAGCGGAGGTCACTGGTACGGAGGTGGGTGATGAGGTCAGCTACAGTGGCAAAGGCGGACAGGTCGGGGAAGCGGTAGGGCAGTGAGAGAGGCCTATAGCAGCAGTGGCAGGGGAGGAGTAGCGCGCGACTACTGCGTCGTACAGCTCCTTAGCGGTCTTATCCTGGCCGAAGTGCTCCCGCTCATCTAACGGCAGGTGGCTGCGAACGGCTAGGCGAGCGTGAGCATCACGGGTCTGCCACTTGGAGCGAGCAGTACTGTCAGCAGTAGTGGGAGGTGCGGGAGCGGCGCCTGACGTGTGGTCATACAGGGAGACATCGTCCTTGGCAGTGATCTGGAGGAACAGGTGGAGGTCATCTAACCTAACCTCAAACTTAATCGGGCGGCCCTCAGCGTGAAAGGTGAGAATAGAGGGAGTGGCCATAGTGGGAGTAGCAGCAGTAGGAACAGTAGCAGTAGTAGCAGTAGCAGAATCAGTTGCAGCTGAAGCAGTAGTACGGCAGGAACAGGAACAGGAGTTGCTGTAGGTGGGGCACAGTAGGGCGGCGCGGCTCGGCCAGGGCGGCGCGGCTCGGTTCGGGCGGCGCGGTTCGGTTCGGGCGGCGCGGCTCGGCTCGGGCTGGGCTACGCGACGGTGCGCGACGAGAGGCGTGCGCGTGGGCGGCTGTAGCGGGCGGGCCATGGCTGTGCGTGGGCCTGACTAGCGCGGGGGCGGCAGCCTAGAGGTGGCGTCGCGACGGCCTACGGGCAGGGCTGCAATGCTCTGGGCGGCGGTCGACGGGCGGCTAGGGGTTGTTCGTGGGCGGCGCCAGTCGCGCGAGCGGCTAGGGGTCGGCGCGCGCTCAGAAAAAGGCCGCGCGCGGGCTGCTAGCGGGCTACGCGCGCTAAAAAAAAGGCCGCGCGCGACACTAGCGAGCTGGTCACGGGCAGCAGGAGGAAGAGAGGCGCACGAGGGCGCACTAGGAGAGGGGCGCTCGAGGGCGCTAAACAGATACGGCGCTCGAGGGCGCTAAACATATACGGCGCTCGAGGGCGCTTCTAGCAGTGGGCCCTTAGGTAAGCGGTCCTAGGACTAGGACCTAAGCTCTTAATACCATGTCAGAAACAAGAAGTGATTGAACTATGAAACATTGGACTACAAGTATGAAACCCTAGAGTTGTGTACCCCCTAAAGGCTAACCCACTATAGCCTACACAGCAATAACACATATATAATGTTTTACAGGAGAGAGGCGCTCGAGGGCGCTAAGTCGATACGGCGCTCGAGGGCGCTTCTAGCGGTGGGCCCTTAGGTAAGTGGTCCTAGGTCTAGAACCTAAGCTCTTAATACCATGTCAGAAACAAGAAGTGATCAACTAGAAACATTTGGGAGTACAAGTATGAAACCCTAGAGAAATGTACACCCTAAAGGCTAACCCACTGTAGCCTACAAAATAGAAACATATACAATGTTTGACACGTTGCACCGCGCCCAGCTACCTATTGCTGCACCAAGCCATGCTAGCGCTCACCTACTCCTGGGATTTATCCCGAGCAGTCGTCCGTGCCTAGATCTGCGGCTTGTTCCTAGTGCTGCTGCCTGACTTAGTTTTTGTCATGGCAACTATCACCGTCCTAGCAAAGGGGTGCCCCATTGAGTTCGAGTCCTGGCTAGAAGACCTGCATCTATACATTCACTAGCGACGGCGTCTCCCTGTTCGAGCATACGTCGGGTCCCTTCAGGCACCCACGACTCCAGCTGAGCCTGCTACTAACCGCGTTCCATACACACGGTGGATGGCACATGACGCCACCGCCCAACTTGGTGTCCACTCTCACCTACCGCTCGACCAAATGGCCCACTTTCGCCAGGTGACGTCAGTCCAGGCTTGCTACGACGCTATGGTTAGGCGCTACTCGTCCCCCTCTTCTGCCACCCTCGGTCGCTTTGCGTTGCCGTTCCCTGAGCTGTCTGACTTCATCGCTGTACCCGACCTCATGACTCACATACGCTCCCTTGACACCCGCTACTGTGCTGCTCTCAAGCCAGGGTTCTTGGCTGAGAACCAGCCCCCTATATATCTCACTCTCTACTTCCTCAAGACTCGCCTTACTGAATCTCTTCGCGCCGTTAGAGACAACTTCCTCTCCCTGGACCCCACTGAGCACACCCTTGCCTCGTTTGGGACCCATCTCTTTGAGGCTGAGACCAGTGCCTGCGCACGAAAACAAGAGGCCACGAGAACAAGAGGCAGCGTTCGTTTGAAACCTATCTCCTCTATACATTAAATATGTGATATGAAAAGAAACTCCATAAATAAGCGGAATGTAAATGTACAAAGAAAAAAGTTCACTACTCGATGATACCAATCAACAAAAGCATTAAATATATGTAGAATATATGACCCTGAGCAGCAACAGTCTCATAAAAACGAGTCAAACTATGGGAGCGATGGGAATCTATGTCGCAACCTCACCAGTCGCAATCACGCGAAAGTTTTGTTATGAAACAACCTTTATAAGTATGACTAATCGCTAGATTTACCTGCATGTTTCTTTTTATGTTTATTATGTGCTGCTCTTCATTTCATTAGTAATGCATGTCTGCATGTTTCGAAGGCGGACTTTGTCAGAATCCCAACCACTAGACCATTGGGATAAAAGGGCTTATTTCAGTAGCGGGTCAGTGCGTCCATAACCCCCCAGACAAACGCGCCTGTAACCCCCCCTAGGATCGATCGGGGATCTCACAGTGTAGCTCTACTGACACCCCCCCACACTGGGAGGCCCAGGACTGAGCACAGTGGCAACGGCCTACATGTGCATACACCGGGATACGAACCCGAGACCGCTCTGATACCATGTCAGAATCCCAACCACTATACCATTGGGATAAAAGGGCTTATTTCAGTAGCGGGTCAGTGCACCCATAACCCCCCAGGCCTGTCAGAACATATATGTAGCTTATGATGTTGTGTAGGCTACAGTGGGGTATACCATAGGGGGTACAACCCAATTAGGGTTTTACTATTTGTACTCACTTCACTCATAGTTCATTCATTCTTGTTCTATGTTCCACATGGTATCGAGCAGGTTCCCCCGTGGGAACTGTGCTTAGGGCCCACCACCTTTAAACCTTTTTTTTCTGCCCGGAGCGCGCTCCGGGCCCTCGCTCTTACTCTTTCGGCCTGCCCTGCAGGCCCCTAGCCGCCCGCGCGCCGCCTGTCCCGGCCCTTAGCCGCCCGCGCGCCGTCCGTCCCGGCCCCTAGCCGCTCGCGCGCCGCCTGTTCAGGCCCCTAGCCGCTCGCGCGCCGCCCGTTCAGGCCCCTAGCCGCCCGCGCGCCGCCTGTCCCGGCCCCTAGCCGCTCGCGCGCCGCCCGTTCAGGCCCCTAGCCGCCCGCGCGCCGCCCGTCCCGGCCCCTAGCCGCTCGCGCGCCGCCCGTTCAGGCCCCTAGCCGCCCGCGCGCCGCCCGTCCCGGCTCTCAGCCGCCCGCGCGCCGCCCGTCCCGGCCCCTAGCCGCTCGCGCGCCGCCCGTTCAGGCCCCTAGCCGCCCGCACGCCGCCCGTCCCGGCCCCTAGCCGCTCGCGCGCCGCCCGTTCAGGCCCCTAGCCGCCCGCGCGCCGCCCGTCCCGGCTCTCAGCCGCCCGCGCGCCGCCCGTCCCGGCCCCTAGCCGCTCGCGCGCCGCCCGTTCAGGCCCCTAGCCGCCCGCGCGCCGCCCGTCCTGGCCCCTAGCCACCCGCGCGCGCCCGTCCCGGCCCCTAGCCACCCGCGCGCGCCCGTCCCGGCCCCTAGCCGCCCGCGCGCGCCCGTCCCGGCCTCACACCGCTGCACGCCGCCGTCCCGGCCCCCCCACGCCGCCCGTTAGCCGCCGTGCAGCCTGAGCCGCCCGAGCCGCCCGAGCCGCCTCCCCCCCCCCCCCCCCCCCCCCTTTTCCCGTCGCCTGTCGAGGCGACCTGAGAGGCCAGCTGAGGGGTGGCAGGTGTGTGGTCTCCCCTGTTTCTCCTCCTCCTTCGTCTTGAGCCGCCCTGCGGCCGAGCCGCCTCGCCACCGAGCCGCTTTACACCCGAGCCTCCCAGCAGCCGAGCCGCCCTGCAGCCGAGCCGCTCTACACCCGAGCCTCCCAGCAGCCGAGCCGCCCTACAGCCGCGCCGCCGGGTCGCCGAGCTGCCGAGCTGCAGTTGCTGCCGAGCCGCCCTGCCGCCGAGCCGCCCGAGTCGCCCGAGCCGCAGAGCCGCCGTGCTGCCGAGCCGCTGAGTCGCCGAGCCTACTCTACCCACCACTGGTGAGCCCCTGCCCTGCTAGCACGCTGCGCGTCGCCTGCTTGCCTGCCTGCCTCCCTTTTTGGCTTGCCTGGCTGCCTGCCTTACTGCTGCTACTCCTGCTCCTGCCTCTACTGGTGGAGCCAGATGCGGCCCCATCGACGTCTGCGTGAGTCCCTCACGCCCCAGCAGCTGCGTGAGTGGTACGCTGGTTGGGGCTGTAGGGGTGGTGGCGCTACTACTGCTACCACTCCTGCTGCTTCTACTACTGGTGGCGGCCAGATGCAGCTCCCGCGACCCCGCCGCGCGTCTCTCACGCCTCAGCAGCTTCGTGAGTGGTACGCTCAGAGTGGAGGGTCTCTCAGTTCTGTTCGCTGCTCTTACGTGATTCACACTGGTGCTCGGACTGGTCAGCCTTGTGGGACACCTAGTCATACACAGTCCCACTGCTTCGCCCGTCTGAGCGACGCCTGGCGTACCGTGTTTGGCGACGAGGCTGAGCTCCACGACTGGGTGGAGTTGCTTCGGCAGAGGGTAGATATATTTGCTCTTGACTATGATGCTATTCTCACTGCCATGTATGCATTGCCTACTAGTGCTGACCGTACCGGTCACCTGTGCGTACCGCCTGACCCGGGTATAGGACCTGCTGCTCTAGCTACTGGTGAGGCTGCTGCTGCTCTGGGTGCTAGTGAGTCCCCTGCTCCAGGTACAGGTGCGGCTGCTGCTCTAGGTGCTAGTGAGTCTGCTTCCTCAGGTGCGGGTGAGGCTGCGCTCTCAGGTACCACGTTGGCTTCGGCCTCCCTCACCTTTACACTTGACTCTGGGGCTTCTCGCTCCTTCTTTCGGGACCGCACCACACTCACGCCGCTTGGTCAGGTGTTTGCTGCTGCGTCCAGGTCTGGTCCTGAGTCTGCCCCCTGTTCGTGTCGCCTCCTGTCTCACGAGACTCTTCTGTGGCACCACCGTCTAGGCCACCCCTCCTTGCCCCGTCTTCGGGGCATGGCTTCCCGTGTCCTTGTCTCTGGTCTTCCCCAGTCTCTCCCTCCCCTTCCTTCGGGACCAGGACCTTCCTGTGTCCCCTGTGTCGAGGGGCGCCTCAGGGCTGCTCCTCACTCCTCCCAGTTTCCCCCGACAGAGGCTCCTCTGCAGACGCTTCACATGGACGTGTGGGGCCCGGCCCCCGTCCGTGGGCAGGGTCACGAGCGCTACTTCCTGTTGGTGGTTGACGACTACTCGCGTTACACCACAGTCTTCCCCTTGCGCAGCAAGGGTGCTGTCACTGAGGTGCTGATCGACTGGATCCGCGAGGCTCGTCTCCAGCTCAGGAGGAGCTTCGGCTCGGACTTTCCTGTTCTGCGTCTGCACTCTGACCGAGGTGGGGAGTTCTCCTCTCGCCTTCTGCGAGACTACTGTCGTGCACAGGGGATCCGCCAGACCTTTACGCTTCCGGACTCTCCACAGCAAAATGGGATTGCTGAGCGCCGCATTGGCATGGTCATGGATGTCGCTCGTACGTCCATGATGCATGCGGCTGCCCCCCATTTTCTGTGGCCGTTTGCAGTTCGGTACGCGGCGCATCAGCTCAACCTTCACCCCAGGGTCTCTCGGCCCGATATGTCCCCAGTGTTACTGTGGACGCGGAAGGTCGGCGATGCGTCTGCGTTCCGTGTCTGGGGATCTCGGGCGTTTGTCCGCGACTTGTCTGCGGACAAGCTGTCCCCCCGTGCTGCTCCCTGTGTCTTCCTTGGCTTCCCCCCTGACGCTCCAGGGTGGCAGTTCTACCACCCCTCCTCTCGTCGTGTTCTGTCCTCCCAGGACGTCACGTTCGACGAATCAGTCCCCTTCTACCGCCTCTTCCCCTACCGTACTCCTTCCCTCCCCCCCCCACCGGACTTCTTGGTGCCAGTTCCCCCCCCCGGTAGACCCCCTCCCCCCTCAGGTTCCTGCCCCTTCAGGTGTGTCCCAGGTAGACACAGTCGAGCCAGTCGAGGTTGCTGCTGAGTCTGGTCCTGCTGCGGGTGCAGAGTCTGGGGGTGCTACGCCTGCGGGTGCTGAGCTTGGGGGTGCTGCTGCTGGGGGTGCTGAGCCTGGGGGTGCGAGGCCGGGGGGTGCTGAGCTTGGGGGTGCTGCTGCTGGGGGTGCTGAGCCGGGAGGTGCTACGTCAGGAGCTGCTGAGCCTGGGGGTGCTGAGCCTGGAGGTGCGGAGCGTGCGACTGCTGGACCTGGGGGCTCTCCGGTTGCTCCGTCTCGGCGGGAGCCGCTCTCTCCACAGGAGCTGCGCGAGTGGTTTGCTCGCCGCTGGAGGCGTGCTGCTGGAGCTGGAGCTCCTTCGACTGCTGAGGGTGCTGGTGCTGCCGGTCCCGGAGCTGCTGGGCCTGCGGGTCCTACTGGAGCTGGAGCTGCTGAGCCTGGGGGTGCTGAGTCTAGAGCTGCTGAGCCTGGGGGTGCTGAGTCTGGAGCTGCTGAGCCTGGGGGTGCTACGTCTGGAGCCGCTGAGCCTGGGGTTTCTCCTGGTGCTGTGTCCCGGCGGGAGCCCCTCTCTCCACAGGAGCTGCGCGAGTGGTTTGCTCGCCGCTGGAGGCGTACTGCTGGAGCTGGAGCTTCTTCGACCGTCGAGGGTACTGGTGCCGCCGGTCCCGGAGGTGCTACGCCTGCGGGTCCTACTGGAGCTGGGGCTGCTGAGGGCGTTGGTGCTGAGTCTGCTGCTGTCTGTCCTGACGGTGGTTCTGCTGCTGGTGCTGCTGGAGGTCCTGCCGCTGGAGGTGTTGGTGGCGCTGGTGCTGCCGCTGAGGGTTCTGGTGCTGTCCCTGCTGAGTCTGGAGCTGCCGCGCGGCCTCGGCCGTACTTCGTTCCGCTTCTGCAGCAGGTTCTTGGTCTTTCTCCTCCGGTAGAGTGTCCACAGCCTGTCCAGTCGCAGTCACTGTTGGAGCCTACCTCCCCACTGCCTGCTCCCTCTCCTTACACTGGTCCTACTGGAGGTCTTGCTGAGCGTCGTGAGCCTGCGTCTCGTCCCGCGTCGCCTCTTCGTGCTGCCCGCGCTAGAGGTCGTGGTTCGCGTCCGCGTCCTCCTCCTGTCCCTGGCACGCACCGGATGTCTCTGCGTCCGTCCACTGCTCCTCTGCGTGCCCTTTTGCCTTCTCCTCCTGAGTCCTCCCTTCCTGTGCTTACCGACCCAGAGTCGGACTCTCTTCGTGCTGCCAGTCCTACTGTCACGCGTCTGCTTGCTACTATCGTCACTGACCCCTCTTTTGAGTCCGCTGCTGCGTCTGCTCTTGTCGCTGAGCTCGTCGACTTTGCTGCTCGCTGTCGTCTAGACTACGCTGCTAGTCTTGTTGCTGAGTCTGCGTCTGTCTGTCCTCCGTCCGTCGGGGGTGAGTGTGCTCTTGGCACGGACGTCCTAGAGGACAGGCAGGAGGAGTTCCAATGTCTGGCTGCTGCTTCACCTCATCTCGCGTCTGTACTGCTTGCTCCTGAGGGAGACCCGGATGCACTAGACATCCCGACTCCGCGCTCTTACGCGGAGGCGATAGAGGGTCCCTACTCCTCTTAGTGGCAGGCAGCTATGGATGCAGAGATGGCTTCCTGGAAGTCCACAGGCACCTACGTTGACGCGGTTCCCCCTCCTGGGGCGAACATCGTCAGTGGCATGTGGATCTTCAGGGTGAAGCGGCCGCCGGGCTCTCCACCTGTCTTCAAGGCGCGGTACGTGGCTCGTGGCTTCAGTCAGCGGCAGGGAGTTGACTACTTTCAGGCCTTCTCTCCCACCCCGAAGATGACCACTCTTTGGGTGCTGCTGCACATAGCCGCTCAGCGCGACTACGAGCTTCACTCTCTCGACTTCAGTACTGCGTTCTTGCAGGGGAGCCTGCACGAGGAGATCTGGCTGCGCCGTCCACCTGGCTTCACTAGGACTTTCCCTCCTGGCACCCAGTGGAGCCTCCGACGGCCAGTCTACGGTCTCCGCCAGGCACCACGTGAGTGGCACGACACACTGAGGACTACACTTGCGGCCCTTGGGTTTGCTCCTTCTACTGCTGACCCGTCGCTGTTTCTGCGCAACGACACTTCACTGCCGCCGTTCTACATCCTCGTGTACGTCGACGACTTGGTCTTTGCCACAGCGGACACTGCTGGACTCGCCTACGTGAAGTCCGAGCTGCTGAAGAGACACACGTGCACAGACCTGGGTGAACTGCGCAGCTACCTTGGCTTGCAGATCACTCGGGACAGAGCACGCCGCACCATTACCTTGACTCAGTCACACATGGTGCAGCAGGTCCTTCAGCGCTTCGGCTTCACGTACTCCTCGCCTCAGGCCACTCCTCTGTCTACTCGCCACTCGCTCTCAGCTCTGCCTTCGGATGAGTCCGTAGAGTCGAGTGGCCCGTACCCAGAGCTTGTTGGCTGCCTCATGTACCTGATGACCTGCACACGACCTGACCTTGCATACCCTCTTAGCATTCTTGCACGCTATGTTGCTCCTGGGAGACACCGACCAGAGCACATGGCTGCAGCGAAGAGGGTATTGCGCTACCTGTGCAGTACGTCGGGCATGGGGCTAGTGCTTGGAGGGCGGAGTCCAGTGGTACTTACAGGTCACGCGGACGCTTCTTGGGCTGACGACCAGGCTACGCAGCGGTCGTCACAGGGTTACACCTTCAGCCTTGGCTCCGGCTCTGTCTCGTGGCGGGCTACTCGCTCGTCTTCGGTTCTCAGCTCGAGTTGTGAGGCTGAGATCTACGCAGGGGCCATGGCTGCACAGGAGCTTCGCTGGCTCACCTACCTGCTGACTGACCTTGGAGAGCCGCCTCGTTCTCCTCCAGTGCTGTACGTAGACAACAAGGCCATGCTGGCCTTGTGTCGAGAGCAGCGTCTGGAGCACAGAACGAAGCACATTGCTCTTCGCTACTTCCTTGCTCGTGAGCTACAGCAGCGTGGACAGTTGCGGCTTGCGTACGTGGCCTCTGAGGCCAACACTGCTGATGTGTTCACCAAGGCACTCGCGCCTTGTGACCATCAGCGCTTCTGCACCCAGCTGGGTCTTGTGCCTGTCTTGCCTCACTTGCTCTCCTCTTGACTTTACTTGTACTGTCACATATATATACCTGCTCTTGCTTGTCTAGCTTTATATATATATGTGTGTACTCCTGCATGTGAACTGGCCTTGTGGCCTTGCTCTTGTGCTCGGACTGTGTGGTGACTTTGTGATCCACCCTGAGCTTTGCTTTGCTTTGCTTGACTGGTCTTGTGACCCCTTGTTCTCCCCCACTTTGCCTATGGGGGTGTGTCAGAACATATATGTAGCTTATGCTGTTGTGTAGGCTACAGTGGGGTATACCATAGGGGGTACAACCCAATTAGGGTTTTACTATTTGTACTCACTTCACTCATAGTTCATTCATTCTTGTTCTATTTTCCACAAGGCCAACGTGCTTGTAACCCTTCCCTAGGATCAATCGGGGATCACCAGTGGACCTCTGACACCCCCCCGCACTGGGATGCCCGGAGTGCACACACCGGGATTCGAACCCGAGACCTTCGCTCTGATAACATGTTAGAATCCCAACCACTAGACCATTGGGATAAAAGGGCTTATTTCAGTAGCGGGTCAGTGCGCCCATAACCCCCCAGGCAAACACGCCTGTAACCCCCCTTAGGATCGATCGGGGATCTCACAGTGTAGCTCTACTGACAAACTTATCGGTCATCGTCAAAGAAGGCTCAATGGTGTACCACTATATCAGTGAAGCCATATCGGAGCTGGACTTGATCGGTGTAGGTTGCTCTTTGTTTTTTGCAGACTATATTGCTTCATGTATTTCATTCAACGTTTTTACTTTTGTATTTACATCCTCGGCATGATAGGCAAAAGAAAGTTGCGGTATGAATACGGATTTTGCGTAGAACTTTCAAATTTTAAACCACGAAATGCATTCATCGATTCGTTCGATAAATGCATGCCTCTGTTATGTGTTAAGCAGAGAAGTTGGAATAGGAAATGATGGTCGATCTATTCGATCGGTACATTTCTCCATTGAAATTATAGCCTCAACTCAAAGTGATAAAGTGCAAGCTTTGAAAAGGTATTGTTTTAGAGCAGAACATTCACATAGTGATGAAGATTTTTAAATATCAAAACATGTGAAAAACAGGATTATTAGATGAGAAACAAGATTCGACGTTAACGTTGGAAGGGTTGCGTAGGACTTCTATTTTTCGTGCTATCTTGATATTATATTACACTAATGGTATATCGAGAAAACAGCAAACTATGTCTCTTTATAACATGCTTATAAGTTCTTTATTTTGTTATTCCGCATGGAAATTCTTTCTTAACATTGATTGTTGTTAATGGAAAAATATTTAGAGAACATAACTTAATTTGTTTCACTAAGCAATATTGTTTTCTAGTAAGTTTGTGTATTTGCAGCCAAATCTTATGTGTCAAAACAGCTAAAAACAATCATGTAAAAAATTCTTGATTTTGACGAGTATAACAGAACTGATGTATTTCGAATGTGAAAACTGGTTTGTGCCTCGTTGGCAGAAAATTTCCTTGCCAGCGCTACACAAACCCAACCCAACCAAACCGCCGAATATATCTCAGCGCGTTCAGGTCGTCGCTTGGCGGAGCTTGCTGCCCGCGGGCAAAAAAAAAAAAAACCCCAGTCGGGCATGCATCCTGTCAGGGAGGCATCAAACCTAAACACGGGGAGGCATGGATTTAGGGTTGTGTCAGAACATTATAGCTTATATATTTGTGTAGGCTATAGTGGGGTATCCCATAGCGGGTACAACCCAATCAGGGTTTCCTATATGTACTCACTTCATTCATAGTTCATTCATTCTCGTTCTAGTTTCTTTCACATGGTTTCATAGCGGTTACGCTCTAGGCCTGTGGGTACTAGTGCTTCCGCTGCTACATGCTCTGTCGCACGCCCCGTGGCGTGCGATGCATTTTCAATCTCGCCGCGCGCCACTTTGGCGCGCACCTCGGGGCGCGCGGCCTCTTTCTTTTCTGGCGCGCCGCCCGTCCCGGCCCCTAGCCGCCCGCGCGCCGCCCGTCCCGGCCCCTAACCGTACGTGCGCCGCCCATCCCGGCCCTTAGACGCCCGCGCGCCGCCCGTCCTGGCCCTTAGACGCCCGCGCGCCACCCGTCCCGGCCCTTAGCCGCCCGTCCCGGCCCTTAGACACCCGCGCGCCGCCCGTCCTGGCCCCTAGCCGCCCGCGCGCCGCCCGTCCTGGCCCCTAGCCGCCCACGCGCCGCTCGTCCCGGCCCTTAGCCGCCCGCGCGCCGCCCGTCCCGACCGCGCGCCGCTGCTCCAGCCCGTCGACGCCCGTGAGCCGCCCGTCCCGGCCCCACGCCGCCCGTGCGCCGCCCGTCCCGGCCCCGCGCCGTCGTCCCGGCCCCCACTCCGCCCGTGCGCCGCCCGTCCTGGCCCCACGCCCCCCGTGCGCCGCCCGTTCATGCAGCGAGCCGCCGTCCCGGCCCCACGCCGCACGTGCACCACACGTCCCGGCCCCACGCCGCCCGTGCACCGCCCGTCCCGGCCCCGCGCAGCTGCCCCGGCCCGTCGCCTACTGCGTTGCCGAGCCGCCCCCCCCACCGAGCCGCCGAGCAGCCCAGCAGCCGAGCCGTAGCCGAGCCGCTGAGCAGCCCAGCAGCCGAGCCGCAGAGCAGCCGAGCCGCCCGAGCCGCCCGAGCCGCCCGAGCCGCCCAAGCCGGCCGAGCCACCCTAGCCACCCGAGCCGCCCGAGCCACCCGAGCCGCCGAGCTACCGAGCCGCCTGAGTCGCCCGAGCAGCCGAGCCACCCGGGTCGCCCGAGCCGCCGAGCCGCAGTTACTACAGTGCCGCCGTGCCGCCGAGTTGCGAGTCGCCGAGTCGTCGAGCCTGCTCTTCCCACCACTGGTGAGCCCCTGCCTTCCTTACTGCTGCTACTCCTGCTCCTGCTTCTACTGGCGGCGGCCAGATGCAGCTCCAGCGACGCCCACGCGCGTCTCTCACGCCCCAGCAGCTTCGTGAGTGGTACGCTCAGAGTAGAGGGTCTCTCAGTTCTGTTCGCTGCTCTTACGTGATTCGCACTGGTGCTCGGTCTGGTCAGCCTTGTGGGACGCCTAGTCATACACCGTCCCGCTGCTTCACCCGTCTGAACGACGCCTGGCGTACCGAGTTTGGCGACGAGGCTAAGCTCCCCGACTGGGTGGAGTTGCTTAGGCAGGGGGTAGATATATTTGCTCTTGACTATGATGCTATTCTCACTGCCATGTATGCATTGCCTACTAGTGCTGACCGTGCCGGTCACCTGTGCGTACCGCCTGACCCGGGTATAGAGCCTGCTGCTCTAGCTGCTGGTGCGGCTGCTGCTCTAGGTGCTAGTGTGTCTCCTGCTCCAGGTACAGGTGTGGCTGCTGCTCTAGGTGCTAGTGAGTCTGCTTCCTCAGGTGCGGGTGAGTCTGCTCTCTCAGGTACCGCGTCGGCTCCGGCCTCTCACACCTTCACCCTTGACTCGGGGGCTTCCCGCTCCTTCTTTCGAGACCGCACCACACTCACGCCGCTTGGTCGGCCAGTTGCAGTCTCTCTGGCAGACCCCTCTGGGGGTCCTGTCCTTGCTCACTTCTCCACTGTCCTCGCGTGTCCGGCGGCCCCCTCTGGCACCCTGTCTGGTCTTTACCTCCCCTCGTTCTCTACGAACTTGGTGAGTGGTGCTGACCTGTAGGATGCGGGGGTTCACCAGTTCACTCCTGCGAGTCAGCGGGTGACCCACTGCACAGACGCTCGGACAGGCCGACACCTGGCCACGTTTACTCGTCGGCCGGGGTCGAGCCTGTACACACTGACCACTGCGTCTCCTCCAGTTACTGAGTCTGGTAGGGTAGCTGCGTCGGGTCAGGTGTTTGCTGCAGCGTCCAGGTCTGGTCCTGAGTCTGCCCCCTGTTCGTGTCGTCTCCTGTCTCACGAGACTCTCCTCTGGCACCACCGCCTTGGTCACCCCTCTCTGCTTCGGCTTAGAGGCATGGCCTCTCGTCTTCTTCTTTCTGGTCTCCCCTGGTCCCTCCCTCCCCTTCCTCAGGGCCCTGGCCCTACCTGTGTCCCCTGTGTCGAGGGGCGCCAGCGTGCTGCCCCTCACTCCTCCCAGTTTCCTCCGACAGAGGCCCCGTTGCAGACGATTCACATGGACGTGTGGGGCCCAGCCCGCGTTCGTGGACAGGGTCACGAGCGCTACTTCCTGCTAGTTGTTGACGACTACTCGCGTTACACCGCAGTCTTCCCCTTGCGCAGCAAGGGTGATGTCACTAAGGTGCTGATCGACTGGATCCGCGCAGCTTGTCTCCAGCTCAGGCAGAGCTTTGGCTCGGACTTTCCTGTTCTGCGTCTACACTCGGACAGAGGCGGAGAGTTTTCCTCTGGCCTTCTGAGAGCCTACTGTCGCGCACGGGGCATCCGTCAGACCTTCACGCTTCCGGACTCTCCGCAGCAAAATGGGATTGCTGAGCGCTGCATTGGCATGGTCATGGACGTCGCTCGTACGTCTATGATGCATGCGGCTGCCCCCCATTTTCTGTGGCCGTTTGCGGTGAGGTACGCGGCGCATCAGATCAACCTTCACCCCAGGGTCTCCAGGCCGGAGACCTCCCCAGCCTTGCTGTGGACGGGGAAGGTTGGCGATGTGTCGGCGTTCCGGGTCTGGGGATCTCGGGCGTTTGTCCGCGACTTGTCTGCGGACAAACTGTCCCCTCGTGCTGCTCCTTGCGTCTTCCTGGGGCTCCCCCCTGACGCGCCTGGGTGGCAGTTCTACCACCCCACCTCTCGCCGTGTTCTGTCCTCCCAGGACGTCACGATTGACGAGTCGGTCCCCTACTATCGCCTCTTCCCCTACCGCACTCCGTCCCTCCCCCCGCCCCCGCTCTTCCTTGTACCAGGTCCCCCCTAGGTAGACCCCCTCCCCCCTCAGGGTCCTGCCCCTTCAGGTGTGTCCCAGGTAGACGCAGTCGAGCCTGTCGAGGTCACTGGTGACTCTGGTGCTGCTGAGGGTGCTGAGCCTGGGGGTGCTACGCCCGGGGGTGCTTTGCCTGGGGGTGCCGGGCCTGGGGGTGCTGAGCCTGGAGGTGCTCCGCCTGGAGGTTCTCCGGGTGCTTCGTCTCGCAGGGAGCCACTCTCTCCAAAGGAGCTGCGCGAGTGGTTTGCCCGGCGCTGAAGCCGTGCTGCTGGTGCTGGAGGTTCTTCGGCTACTGGGGGTGCTGAGCCTAGGGGTGCTGAGCCTGGGGGTGCTGAGCCTGGGGGTGCTACGCCTGGGGGTGCTGGGCCTCGGGGTGCTGGCCCTGGGGGTGCTGAGCCTGGGGGTGCTGCGCCTTGGGGTGCTTTGCCTGGGGGTGCTGGACCTGGGGGTGCTGTGCCTGGAGGTGCTCCGCTTGGAGATTCTCCGGGTGCTTCGTCTCGCCGGGAGCCACTCTCTCCACAGGAGCTGCGCGAGTGGTTTGTCCGGCGCTGGAGCCGTGCTGCTGGTGCTGGAGGTTCGTCGCCTACTGAGGGTGCTGCTGTCGCGGGTCCCGGAGGTGCTTGTTTTGGGAGTACTGGAGCTGCTGGGCCTGCAGGTTCGACTGGAGCTGGTGCTAATGAGGGTGTTGGCGCTGAGACTACCACTGGCGGTCCTGCTGGGGGTGCTCCTGGTGCTGCTGGAGGTTCTGGAGCTGCTGGAGGTGCTGCTGGGGGTTCTGGAGCTGCTGGAGGTGCTGCTGGAGGTGCTGGAGCTACTGGAGGTGCTGCTGGAGCGGGTACTCCTGCTTGGGGTCCTGGTGCTGTCCCTGCTGTTTCTGGCGTCGCCACGCGGCCTCGACCGTACTTCGTTCCACTCCTGCAGCAGGTTCTTGGTCTTACACCTTCTACTGGTCCTCCTCCTCCTCCCTTAGAGGGTCCACAGCCTGTCCAGTCACAGTCACAGCTACAGCCTGCCTCCCCTTTGCCTGCGCCTTCTCCCTACGCTGGTCCTACTGGAGGTCTTACTGAGCGTCGTGAGCCTGCGTCTCGTCCTGCCTCGCCTGTTCGTTCTGCGCGCGCTAGTGGTCGTGGTTCGCGTCAGCGTCCTCCTCCTGTCCCTGGCATGCACCGGATGTCTCTGCGTCCGTCCACTGCTCCTCTGCGTGCCCCTTTTCCTTCTCCTCCTGCGTCCTCTCTTCCTACTCTTGCCGACCCGGAGTCGGACTCTCTTCGTGCTGCCAGTCCTACTGTCACGCGTCTCCTTGCTACTGCCGTCACTGACCCTTCTTTCGAGTCTACTGCTGCGTCTGCCCTTGTTGCTGAGCTCGTCGACTTTGCTGCTCGCTGTCGCCTAGACTACGCTGCGAGTCTTGTCGCTGAGTCTGAGTATGTCTTTCCTCCGTCCGTCGGGGGTGAGTGTGCCCTTGGCACGGACGTCCTTGAGGACAGGCAGGAGGAGTTCCAGTGTCTGGCCGCTGCTTCACCTCATCTCGTGTCCGTACTGCTTACCCCTGAGGGAGACCCGGATGCACTTGACATCCCGACTCCGCGCTCTTACGCGGAGGCGATAGAGGGTCCCTACTCCTCTCAGTGGCAGGCAGCTATGGATGCAGAGATGGCTTCCTGGAAGTCCACAGGCACCTACGTTGACGCTGTCCCCCCTCCTGGGGCGAACATCGTCAGTGGCATGTGGATCTTCAGGGTGAAGCGGCCGCCGGGTTCTCCGCCTGTCTTCAAGGCGCGTTACGTGGCTCGTGGCTTCAGTCAGCGGCAGGGAGTTGACTACTTTCAGACCTTCTCCCCTACCCCGAAGATGACCACTCTTCGGGTACTGCTGCACGTTGCTGCTCACCGTGACTACGAGCTGCACTCTCTCGACTTCAGCACTGCTTTCTTGCAGGGCAGCCTGCACGAGGAGATCTGGCTGCGCCGCCCACCTGGCTTCACTGGGTCGTTCCCTCCTGGTACCCAGTGGAGTCTCCGGCGTCCAGTCTACGATCTCCGCCAGGCGCCACGTGAGTGGCACAACACACTGAGGACTACACTGGCGGCACTTGGGTTTGCTCCTTCTACTGCCGACCCGTCGCTGTTTCTGCGCACCGACACCTCTCTGCCGCCGTTCTACATCCTCGTGTACGTCGACGACTTGGTCTTTGCCACAGCTTACACTGCTGGACTCGCCTACGTGAAGTCCGAGCTGCAGAAGAGACACACGTGCACTGACCTGGGTGAACTGCGCAGCTACCTTGGCTTGCATATCACCCGGGACAGAGCACGCCGCACCATTACCCTGACTCAGTCACACATGGTGCAGCAGGTCCTTCAGCGCTTCGGCTTCACGTACTCCTTGCCTCAGGCCACTCCTCTGCCTACTCGCCACTCGCTCTCAGCTCTGCCTTCGGATGAGTCCGTAGAGTCGAGTGGCCCGTATCCAGAGCTTGTTGGCTGCCTCATGTGCCTGATGACCTGCACACGACCTGACCTTGCATACCCTCTTAGCATTCTCGCACGCTATGTTGCTCCTGGGAGACACCGACCAGAGCACATGGCTGCAGCGAAGAGGGTGTTGCGCTACTTGTGCAGTACGTCGGGCATGGGGCTAGTGCTTTGAGGGCGGAGTCCAGTGGTCCTCACTGGGCACGCGGACGCCTCTTGGGCTGACGACCAGGCTATGCAGCGGTCGTCACAGGGTCACACTTTCAGTCTTGGTTCCGGCTCTGTTTCGTGGCGGGCTACCCGCTCGTCTTCTGTTCTCGGCTCCAGTTGTGAGGCTGAGATCTACGCCGGGGCTATGGCTGCCCAGGAGCTTCGCTGGCTCACCTACCTGCTGACCGACCTTGGAGAGCCGCCTCGTTCTCCTCCAGTCCTGTACGTAGACAACAAGGCCATGCTGGCCTTGTGTCGAGAGCAGCGACTGGAGCACAGAACAAAGCACATTGCTCTCCACTACTTTCTTGCTCGTGAGCTACAGCAGCGTGGACAGTTGCGGCTTGCGTACGTGGCCTCTGAGGCCAACATTGCTGATGTCTTCACCAAGGCACTTGCGCCTTGTGATCATCAGCGCTTCTGCACTCAGCTGGGTCTTCTGCCTGTCTTACCTCACTTGCTCACTTCTTGACCTTGCTTGTACTGTCACATATATATACTCTTGCTCTTGCTTGCTTAGCCTCTTGTATATATGTGATCTTGCATGTGAACTGGCCTTCTGGCCTTTAAACTTGTGCTCGGAATGTGTGGTGACTTTGTGATCCACCCTGAGCTTTGCTTTGCTTTGCTTGACTGGTCTTGTGACCCCTTGTTCTCCCCCACTTTGCCTATGGGGGTGTGTCAGAACATTATAGCTTATATATTTGTGTAGGCTATAGTGGGGTATCCCATAGCGGGTACAACCCAATCAGGGTTTCCTATATGTACTCACTTCATTCATAGTTCATTCATTCTCGTTCTAGTTTCTTTCACAGGTTGATGCCTCCCTTGGATGGCATGCCATCCAATAGGGTTTTAGTTTTTTTCTGCCCGGGGCAGCAGGTCGTCAGGTTGTCACAGGTCGTGAGGTCGTCACAGGTCGTCAGGCTTGACGACCCATTTCTGCTGAGAGATACCCAACAGTTCCCACTGTCAACTCTACTTCCTTTGGGAGTCCCGTTTCTTGAATTCAAGCATCGACTCTGATCTCCCCTTATCTTCCCACCCCAAGTACCTTCCCAACCCCATCGCTATTCCCTACCAATTGCGTTTTTGGAACCACCTTGCCGTCACCTCTCCCTCACTCCCTGCCGTCGCCTCTCTTCACCCCCCACCGTCGCCTCTCCCTCCCTCCCCGCCGTCGCTCTCCCTTCCTCCTCCTCATCGCCTCTCCCTCCCTTCCCGCCGTCGCCTTTGGTGGGTTGCTGCACGACCACACGTTGTTTTCTTAGGCACGGTTGTCTCAGGTGCGTTTCCTTCTCTCTCCGAAATGTCATATTTTTTTTCCACTTTCCTCGTAAGTTCTCAATGCTGATTGGTCTCCTCTTAGCATTGTGCCTCCATTTTAAGAAAGGGAGAGATGGAGTGTGAGGGAGTGTGTGTAAACGGGAGCGAGCATGCAGGCGCATAGCGCGCTGGCGCCTAACGGGCTGGCGCCAAACGCGCTGGCGCCTAGCGCGCTAGCGCCTAACGCGCAGGCGCCTAGAGCGGTGGCGCCTAACGCGCTAGCGCCTAGCGCGCTGGCGCTTGCTGCGCTGGCGCTTACTGCGCTGGCGCCTAGCGCGCTGGCGCATAGCGCGCTGGTTCCTAGCGCGCTGGCGCCTAATGCGCAGGCGCCTAGAGCGCTGGCGCCTAACACGCTGGCGCCTAGCACGCTGGCGCCTAATGCGCAGGCACCTAGAGCGCTGGCGCCAAACGCGCTAGCGCCTAGCATGCTGGCGCTTGCTGCGCTGGCGCCGAACGCGCCGGCGCCTAGCGCGCATCCCAAAGTAGTAAATGCTAACCTGCATACTATGTACTATTAACGTGCTGTGTACTTACTAAGTAGCTACTCCTCTCCTGGGGGGTATGTACGCATATATGCTGATACATACAAACTACTACTCACCGCGGCGTGGAGTAGGTACAATGTCCCAACCCTGCTCCTACTCTGCGGGGGTGGGGAGTTCACACAATGTATTTGCAGTGTCGCAACGCTACCCTTTGAGGTTGGCTGGCCATGCAGTACGTAGTGACTCGGTAGTAGCAAATTCGAAATAGTCCGTACAATAACTAATTACAGTGTAGCTACTACGCCCAACATTTCAGGGTAACACATGTTAAAGCATGTAACACGACGTACACTGTTTTCAATACACCACATATTGTGCTATAATTAATATCCAGCCAGGTTTTTCTTTCCAATAAAAAATAATAACAAAAAACACAAACAGCGGCAACAAACTGTGGCATCACATGGGAGCAAAACCAACAGCACACACAGTCTACACCCCATCATCCTCATCTTCCTCGCCTTCCACGCTTGCATCAACATCTGCAAAATCCATGTCCTCCTTCTCATCCCCCACAATCTCCTCCGGCAGACCCCTCACTTCCTCCAAGGGTGGGTACTTGATGAGGGACTGGGGGAGGGGCGCAAAGCGGAAAGGGCGGAACAAAAAGGGGATGGGGGCGGATTAGTTGAGCATTTCACGATTGATAGGCGGAAAAACGGCAGCGACATCAAATCAATCTCACTGGCCATCCCCATCCCCATTCCGACTTCCCCTCTTCTCCCAGTCCCCTTTCCCCCTCACCTCAATGAGGCTCGAGCCGTCCCCCGTTCCGCACCGCTCGCCGCACTCCCCCATCCGCGGAGCTTGCGCGTCCTGCTCCGCCATGCGCGAGTAAAACGAATCCGCGCCGCCCTTAATATAGCCACCCTCGCTGCCGTGAATCGCGTCGAGCAGGCGGTGGTCGAGAGTGTGGCTCTCCGCACGGGCGAAGTAAAGCCCGCGAGAGGCATTGCGCCCTTGCTGTAGCACGGGGGGCGGCGAGGGCAGCCCCAGATAGCGCGCTGGGGGAGATGGGGAGCAGTGAAGGACTGGGGAAATGGGCGGGAAGCAAGGGAAGGGAGGGGAGGGGGGAGGGGGGGGAGGGGGGGGTGGGGAGGGGGGAAACGGGAGGGAGGGGAGGCGGCTGTGAAAAGGTGGGCCCAGCAACGCCAAAAGCCCCCTCTGCTACCCTCACAAGCCTTCATTCCCCCCACTCCCTCCCTTCCGTTCCCCCCATCGCACCACCCGCCCGCACTGCCACCCTCGCAAGCCCCACTGGCAGCAGCACGCACCCAAGTAGTTGATCTTCAGGCGGCCATCGGAGAAGCGCTCCAACGCCTCGATGTAACTCATGCCGTAGAGCGGCAGGTCAGCACGCAGGAAGCGGTGGGAGCCGTCGTGGTTGTTGCCTACGTCCACCCGGGAGTCGCCATTCACAAAGAGCGCTGTGATGGTTAAGAGTGTCGAGCAGCGCTGCTGGTGTGAATTGGGGGAAGTAGGGAGGGAGAGGGGAGGGTAGTGGTCAGGGAGAAGAAAGGAGGTGAGAGAGTGGGGATGAGGGGGGGGTGGAAGGAAGGGAGGGCACGGCGTGGCAGCCCTGAACGAGTGCATGGAGAGATTCCTCAAGCAATGCGCAAGACCCCTACAGACCCACTCGCTCACCAGCCTCACTCACTCCACCGCCCCACGCTACCCAGCGACAGCACACCCCCCTGCATGCCATCGCGCCCCATCCCTACTGCCTGCATCCGACACTGGCGGCGTTGCGCCACCTCTCTTGCCCCCCTGCTCAATCACCTCACATGCCCCACATACACCTCTCACCATCTCTCCCTCTCTCCCTCTCTCCTTCCCCCCCCCACAGCCCCTCCCCACCCCACTTCCCTCCCTACTCCAACGCCACCTCCCCTCTCTCCCCTCCCTGCCCCTCCACCACCGACTTCGCTACGTGCCTGCGCGCTTCACGGGGGCACCACTGCCGCGCACCGTCACCGCAATTGCGCCCACCATGACCACCGCTGCTCCCAGCGCCAGCCGCACCACCGCCAACCGCGCTCTCCGTGGACGAAGCCGGCAGAGGCAGCGCGCGCTGCTCCGCGCAGCGGCGGATGTAGATACCCCCGTGCGCGCACCCACCATCGCGCAACAGAGGTCCGGCGGGTGGGCGTGGGAGATCGGCGGAGGCAAGAGGAATATCCACCGCCGTAGAGACACGTGCGACGCCACCCCTCACCGTTAGAGAAGCTCACTGCGGCAACGGTCTCGCGTACCTCGTTTGCGCAGTCGTAGTCGAACGCGCGTACCCAAGTAAGCGCGACTCGCGCTGTATCGTGCTCGAATAAAGAGGGGAAAAGGGATAAGGGAAGAGAAAAGGGGAAGGGAAGATTAAATAAGGTGAGGAAAGCGAGAAGACATGAGAGAATGAAAGCATACGGAATTTATGGTCATTGCAATGGGTCGCGTCATGATTTGAGCGCATGCGAATGCTCACATCAAGGTCTTCGCTCATACTGTGCGCCGTCGTCAACTTTACGATACTCGTGTTTAGGAAAGTCAAGAACTATAGAAACTGGAGAAGCTTGTTCGCCGCTCGCTCTCCCCCTTGCTGCCCTGCCTCCCCACTCATCTGCCTCCCCCCCCCCACCTTCTAGTCCTTTTGCGCACATTCGATCGATATCGGCTCGACCCCTGACCATCATCCCTCGTTCCGCCTCGGCTCCGCCCGCCTGCGTAACCGTCGCCGTGTCCTGGCGATCCACCAATTTCGTGCTATGCCGTAACCACGCTTCACAAACGAGATGAGCGTAGGCTGCTGATGCGCTGCAGTAGCCATCGTAGGTAGAGGGGGAGGGTAGTACTTTGTGTTTCTAACTGCAAAACTTGACAACCAACAGGAAAGTGAATTGAACCACTCTGCCTTCAACCTAAATACAGTACAGATGACAGAGGGTTTCGTAATGGTTGGGAGTTGGAGCTTTGAAACAGAGCTGGATCCGACACAATCCGAGCAGCCAATCATGTGCAAGTGGGGTTTGCGATGGAAGTTGATCGTAACCATCCATCGATATGTTTGATCGGACGGTCGTACATAGTGTTTGTTTTGGTTTGGTTTGCTTTGGTTGGTTTGGTTTGGTCAATGCTTTGGTTCGGTTTGGTTTCAACAAAGCCGATCTAACCCAATTGGGAGTCTGTGGGTGTGGACGAGCAATCCGAACTGCCCACGTATACAGCAGTTGTGCAGTGGAGGGGGAGTCCCCTGACACTATGGAGTGTGATCGCGATACATTGTAGGGACTCCGTTCGATAGGTTGTAGATCCCGCATACTGGGTGTCAAGTTGGAGACTGGAGGGAGTAGCGAGTGTAGCCACAATGCATCTCGAAATACATAGTACTTGAGGAAAGTAGAACGAGAATGAATGACTAAGGAATGGAAGTGATACAAATATGGAACCCTAGAAATGTGTACCCCATATAGGCTACCCCACTATAGCCTACACAATATTATAATTTGACACACCCCCATGGGCAAAGTGGGGGAGAACAAGGGATCACAAGACCAGTCAAGCAAAGCAGACAAAGCTCAGGGTGGATCACAACGTCACCACACAGTCCGAGCACAAGGTCAAGGCCACAAGGCCAGTTCACATGCAGGAGTACAC
This sequence comes from Closterium sp. NIES-65, assembly GCA_948144175.1. Classification (NCBI taxonomy): domain Eukaryota; kingdom Viridiplantae; phylum Streptophyta; class Zygnematophyceae; order Desmidiales; family Closteriaceae; genus Closterium; species Closterium sp. NIES-65. Next base: position 713,298 of record CANXME010002409.1, read on the forward strand.
ATATATATATAAGGCTAAACAAGCAAGAGCAGGTATATATATATGTAAGAGTACAAGCAAGGGCAAGGGGTGAGCAAGTGAGGCAAGACAGGCACAAGACCCAGCTGAGTGCAGAAGCGCTGATGATCACAAGGCGGAAGTGCCTTGGTGAAAACATCAGCAGTGTTGGCCTCAGAGGCCACGTACGCAAGTCGCAACTGACCACGCTGCTGCAACTCACGAGCAAGAAAGTAGCGGAGAGCAATGTGCTTCGTTCTGTGCTCCAGGCGCTGCTCCCGACACAAGGCTAGCATGGCCTTGTTGTCTACGTACAGCACCGGAGGAGAACGAGGCGGCTCTCCGAGGTCAGTCAGCAGGTAGGTGAGCCAGCGAAGCTCCTGTGCAGCCATGGCCCCGGCGTAGATCTCAGCCTCACAACTAGAGCCGAGAACATAAGACGAGCAAGTAGCCCGCCACGAAACAGAGCCGGAACCAAGGCTGAAGGTGTAACCCTGTGACGACCGCTGCGTAGCATGGTCGTCTGCCCAAGAAGCGTCCGCGTGCCCAGTGAGGACCACTGGACTCCGCCCTCCAAGCACTAGCCCCATGCCCGACGTACTGCACAAGTAGCGCAACACCCTCTTCGTTGCAGCCATGTGCTCTGGTCTGTATCTCCCAGTAGCAACATAGCGTGCAAGAATGCTAAGAGGGTATGCAAGGTCAGGTCGTGTGCAGGTCATCAGGTACATGAGGCAGCCAACAAGCTCTGGGTACAGGCCACTCGACTCTACGAACTCATCCGAAGGCAGAGCTGAGAGCGAGTGGCGAGTAGACAGAGGAGTGGCCTGAGGCGAGGAGTACGTGAAGCCGAAGCGCTGAAGGACCTGCTGCACCATGTGTGACTGAGTCAGGGTAATGGTGCGGCGTGCTCTGTCCCGGGTGATCTGCAAGCCAAGGTAGCTGCGCAGTTCACCCAGGTCAGTGCACGTGTGTCTCTTCTGCAGCTCGGACTTCACGTGGGCGAGTCCAGCAGTGTCAGGTGTGGCAAAGACCAAGTCGTCGACGTATACGAGGATGTAGAACGGCGGCAGAGAGGTGTCGGTGCGTAGAAACAGCGACGGGTCAGCAGTAGAGGGAGCAAACCCAAGAGCCGCAAGTGTAGTCCTCAGTGTGTCGTGCCACTCGCGCGGTGCCTGGCGGAGACCGCAGACTGGCCGTCGGAGGCTCCACTGGGTGCCAGGAGGGAAAGTCCCAGTGAAGCCAGGTGGACGGCGCAACCAGATCTCCTTGTGCAGGCTACCCTGCAGGAAAGCAGTGCGGAAGTCAAGGGAGTGAAGCTCGTAGTCACGCTGAGCGGCTACGTGTAGCAGCACCTGAAGAGTGGTCATCTTCGGGGTGGGAGAGAAGGTCTGAAAGTAGTCAACTCCCTGCCGCTGACTGAAGCCACGAGCCACGTACCGCGCCTTGAAGACAGGTGGAGAGCCCGACGGCCGCTTCACCCTGAAGATCCACATGCCGCTGACGATGTTCGCCCCAGGAGGGGGAACCGCGTCAACGTAGGTGCCTGTGGACTTCCAGGAAGCCATCTCTGCATCCATAGCTGCCTGCCACTGAGAGGAGTAGGGACCCTCTACGGCCTCCGCGTAAGAACGCGGAGTCGGGATGTCTAGTGCATCCGGGTCCGTGCCAAGAGCACACTCACCCCCGACGGACGGAGGACAGACAGACGCAGACTCAGCAACAAGACTAGCAGCGTAGTCTAGACGACAGCGAGCAGCAAAGTCGACGAGCTCAGCAACAAGAGCAGACGCAGCAATGGACTCAAAGGAGGGGTCAGTGACGACAGTAGCAAGGAGACGCGTGACAGTAGGACTGGCAGCACGGAGAGAGTCCGACTCAGGGTCGGCAAGCACTGGAAGAGAGGACTCAGGAGGAGAGGGCAAAGGGGCACGCAGAGGAGCAGTGGACGGACGCAGAGACATCCGATGCGTGCCAGGGACAGGAGGAGGACGCTGACGCGAACTGCGACCACTAGTGCGAGCAGCACGAACAGGCGACGCAGGACGAGACGCAGGCTCACGACGCTCAGCAAGACCTCCAGTAGGACCAGTGTAGGGAGAAGGAGAAGGCAGTGGGGAGGCCGGCGGTAACTGTGACTGCGACTAGACAGGCGGTGGACACTCTAAGGGAGGAGGAAGACCAAGAACCTGCTGAAGGAGCGGAACAAAGTACGGCCGAGGCCGCGCGGCGACTCCAGACACAGCAGGGACAGCACCAGCACCCCCAGCGGCAGCACCAGCGTCAACAGCACCTCCAGCTGTAGTACCTCCAGCAGCACCCGCAGCAGGACCGCCGCCAGGACTGACAGCAGTAGCCTCAGCGCCAACACCCTCAGCAGCTCCGACTCTTGTAGCACTCGCAGGACTAGCACCTCCGAGACCGGCGGCACCAGCACCCTCAGCAGCCGAAGAAGCACCAGCTCCAGTAGTACGCCTCCAGCGCCGAGCAAACCACTCGCGCAGCTCCTGTGGAGAGAGTGGCTCCCGCCGAGACGAAGCACCCGGAGAACCAGCAGGCCCAGCACCGCCAGACGCCACACGAGCAGGTCCAGCGGCCGCGGGCTCCGCACCCCCAGGCTCAGTAGCTCCAGACTCAGCACCCCCAGGCTTCGCAGCTCCAAACGCAGCACCCCCAGGCGAAGGACCCCCAGGCTCAGCACCCCCAGTCGTAGCACCCCCAGGCTAAGCACCCCAAGTCGTAGCACCCCCAGAGTCAGCACCCCTAGGCTCAGCACCTGCAGTAGTACCAGAGTCACCAGCAACCTCGACCGGCTCGACTGCATCTACCTGGGACACACCTGAAGGGGCAGGACCCTGAGGGGGGAGGGGGTCTACCGGGGGGGGACCTGGCACAAGGAAGTGCGGTGGCGGGGGGAGGGAAGGAGTGCGGTAGGGGAAGAGGCGGTAGTAGGGGACTGACTCGTCGAACGTGACGTCCTGGGAGGACAGAACACGACGAGAGGTGGGGTGGTAGAACTACCACCCAGGGGCGTCAGGGGGGAAGCCAAGGAAGACACAGGGAGCAGCACGAGGGGACAGCTTGTCCGCAGACAAGTCGCGGACAAACGCCCGAGATCCCCAGACACAGAACGCAGATGCATCGCCGACCTTCCCCGTCCACAGCAAGGCTGGGGAGGTCTCCGGTCTGGAGACCCTGGGGTGAAGGTTGATCTGATGCGCCGCGTACCGAACCGCAAACGGCCACAGAAAATGGGGGGCAGCCGCATGCATCATGGACGTACGAGCGACGTCCATGACCATGCCAATTGTGCGCTTAGCAATCCCATTTTACTGTGGAGAGTCCGGAAGCGTAAAGGTCTGGCGGATGCCTCGCGCACGACAGTAGGCTCGCAGAAGGCCAGAGGAGAACTCTCCGCCTCGGTCAGAGTGCAGACGCAGAACAGAAAGTCCGAGCCGAAGCTCCTCCTGAGTTGGAGACGAGCTGCGCGGATCCAGTCGATCAACACCTCAGCGACATCACCCTTGCTGCGCAAGGGGAAGACTCTGGTGTAACGCGAGTAGTCGTCAACCACCAGCAGGAAGTAGCGCTCGTGACCCTGTCCACGGACGCGGGCCGGGCCCCACACGTCCATGTGAAGCGTCTGCAGCGGGGCCTCTGTCGGGGGAAACTGAGAGGAGTGAGGGGCAGCTCGGAGCCGCCCCTCGACACAGGGGACACAGGAAGGACCAGGCCCCGGAGGAAGGGGAGGGAGGGACCGGGGAAGACCACAGACAAGGACACGGGAAGCCATGCCTCGGAGACGAGGCAGGGAGGGGTGACCAAGGCGGTGGTGCCAGAGGAGAGTCTCGTGAGACAGGAGGCGACACGAGCAGGGGGCAGACTCAGGACCAGACCTGGACGCTGCAGCAAACACCTGACCCGACGCAGCTATCTGACCAGACGCAATGACTGGAGGAGACGCAGTGGTCAGTGTGTACAGGCTCGACCCCGGCCGACGTGTAAACGTGGCCAGGTGTCGGCCTGTCCGAGCGTCCGTGCAGTGGGTCACCCGCTGACTCGCAGGAGTGAACTGGTGAACCCCCGTATCCTGCAGGTCAGCACCACTCACCAAGTTCGTAGAGAACGAGGGGAGGTACAGACCAGACAAGGTGCCAGAGGGGGTAGCCGGACACGGGAGGACAGTGGAGAAGTGAGAGAGGACAGGAACCCCAGAGGGGTCTGCCAGGGAGACTGCAACTGGCCGACCAAGCGGCGTGAGTGTGGTGCGGTCTCGAAAGAAGGAGCGAGAAGCCCCTGAGTCAAGTGTGAAGGTGAGGGAGGCCGAAGGCGACGTGGTACCTGAGAGCGCAGACTCACCAGCACCTGAGGGCGCGGACGCACTGGCACCTAGAGCAGCAGCCTCACCAGTACCTAGAGCAGCAGTACCAATGCCCGGGTCGGGCGGGAAACACCGGTAACAGTCACCCTCATCACTAATAGTCACAGCATACATGGCAGCAAGGATAGCATCAAAGTCAAGATCAAAGATAGCTACGCCTGCCCTAGACAGCTCTCCCCAGCGGGGGATCTCACTAGCCTCCGGGAACTGCTGACGCCAAGCGTCCGTCAGGCGGCCAAAGCAGCGCTGGGTGGGGTGAGCATCCCCACACTGCTCACCCGCGCGGTCGCCGGAGCGGAGGACGTAGGTGCACGGGCCAAAACCTCCACCACGCTGACGCTGCGTGTACCACTCACGGAGCTGCTGAGGAGGGGGGATGTCCCGAGAACGCTGCTGCTGCTGCTGGCGCTGACCACTCCCGGAGCCGCTCCGCTGAGAAGCACCACCCCAATCAGCTCCACCTCCTCCACCACCGCCGCCTCCACCTCCGCCGCCACCGCCGCCTCCGCTCCCACCGCTACCGCCACCGCCGCCTCCGCCTCCGCCGCTGCCACCGCCACCTCCACCCCCGCCACCACTCCCACCGCCACCCCCACTCCCCCCGCCGCCCCCACCGCCACCTCCACCACCCCCGCTAGCCCCGCCCGCGCCCTTGCCCCCCTTGCCCTTGCTAGGGGCAGACGCCGCACCGACCGGCTCAAGACCAACGAGGTCGGCCGCAGCAGCAGAGGCGACAGAGGGCAACAGGGGGGAAGGGGAACACCCCTCAAAGATGGGGGTGCGAGGGTCACCACGAGAGGCTCCTACAGCGACTATGCTCTTCTCTGCCGCTAGGAGGGCCTTCTCTAGGAGGTCAACAGTGAGAGTGGTGGGACAGACTGAGAGGAAGTGGTCCCTGACTACACGAAGGGAGTCAGGGAGGCGGGTGACTATATAATAGAGAGTGATGTACATGGGGGGGGGGGGTTCTTGGCGCAGAACTCAGCAGGAAGCGCGGCGCGGTAGCGAGTGTCACTAGTGCGGAGGTGCGTAATGAGGTCAGCGACTGTGGGAAAGGCAGCAAGGTCAGGAAAGAGGTACGGTAGCATGAGGCGGCTCAGTGCAGCAGTGGCAGGGGAGGAGTAGCGTGCAACGACAGCGTCGTACAAGGTCTGAGCACTCTTGTACTGGCTAAAGTGCGCGCGCTCAGTGGTAGGCAGGTGGCGACGCACAGCAAGACGTGCAGCAGCATCGCGAGTGGCCCACTGGGAGCGAACAGTGGCGTCGGCATCAGCAGCAGGGGCTGGGGAAGCACCAGAGGTGAGGTCAAAGAGGGAAAGACCGTCTGCCCTATCGCACTGTAGGAAAAGCTGCAGGTCATCCACCCAAACCTCAAAGTCAATGGCTCGACCCTCAGCGTCAAAAGCGAGAACACTGGTGGTAGCCATGACAATAGTGGACTAGCAGTACCAACTGTAGGACAGGGGCAGTGTAGTGACAGAAGCGCTGATCTCACCAGGCAGGGCGGGTCGGGCAGCTCAGCAGTAAAGCAGCACGGCAACACGGCTGCTCGGACGGCACTGCAGCAACTGCGGCTCCGTGGCACCAGCGGCTCGGATCCTCAGGCGGCTCGGGCGGCTCAGGCGGCTCGGGTGGCTCGTGCGGCTCGGGCGGCTCGGGCGGCTCGGGCTGGTCGGGCGGCTCGGGCGGCTCAGGAGAGTCGGGCGGCTCGGGCGGCTCGGGCAGCTCGGGCAGGTCGGGCGGCTCGGGAGGCTCGAGCGGTTCGTGCGGCTCGAGCGGCGCGGGCGGTGTAGGGCGGCAGGGCCGCTGGTGCGAGGGGCGGCTGGGCCGCTGAGAAGGGCGGCGAGGCCGCTGCGGAAGGGCGGCGAGGCCGCTGAGTAGGGCGGCGGGGCCGCTGAGCAGGGCAGCCGGGCCGCTGAGGAGAAGGGCGGCGGGGCCGCTGAGTAGGGCGGCGGGGCCGCTGAGGAGAAGGGCGGCGGGGCCGCTGAGGAGAAGGGCGGCGGGGCCACTGAGTAGGGCGGCGGGGCCGCTGAGGAGAAGGGCGGCGGGGCCGCTGAGTAGGGCGGCGGGGCCGCTGAGGAGAAGGGCGGCGGGGCCGCTGAGTAGGGCGGCGGGGCCGCTGAGGAGAAGGGCGGCGGGGCCGCTGAGTAGGGCGGCGGGGCCGCTGAGTAGGGCGGCGGGGCCGCTGAGGAGAAGGGCGGCGGGGCCGCTGAGTAGGGCGGCGGGGCCGCTGAGGAGAAGGGCGGCGGGGCCGCTGAGTAGGGGCGGGGCCGCAGCGACGGGCGGCGAGGCCGTGGAGATGGGCGGTGGGGCCGCGATGCGGGGCGACGGGGCCGCTGTGATCGGCGGCGGGGCCGCACTAAAGGGCGGCGGGGCCGAAACGAAGGGCGGCGGGGCCGCTAGGGGAAGGGGCCGCTAGGGCGTAGGGGGCCGCTAGGGCGGCTCGGCGAGGTGAGAGCCCGGAGCGCGACTCGGGCGGAGCGCGCTTCGGGCAGGAAAAAAAAAATTTTGAAACTCGATGTGGGGGGCCCTAGGCACAGTTCCCAAGGGGGAACCTGCTCGATACCATGAGGAAAGTAGAACGAGAATGAATGACTAAGGAATGGAAGTGATACAAATATGCAACCCTAGAAATGTGTACCCCATATAGGCTACCCCACTATAGCCTACACAATATTATAATTTGACAGTACTCACTCCCACTGTCCAAACCACCCCCCCCAAAAAACAAATTTGGGATTGTCAGTAGAGCTACACTGTGAGATCCCCGATCGATCCTAGGGGGGGTTACAGGCGCGTTTGCCTGGGGGGTTATGGGCGCACTGACCCGCTACTGAAACAAGCCCTTTTATCCCAATGGTCTAGTGGTTGGGATTCTGACATGGTATCAGAGCGGTCTCGGGTTCAAATCCCGGTGTATGCACATGTTGGCCGTTGCCACTGTGCTCAGTCCTGGGCCTCCCAGTGTGGGGGGGTGTCAGTAGAGCTACACTGTGAGATCCCCGATCGATCCTAGGGGGGGTTACAGGCGCGTTTGCCTGGGGGGTTATGGGCGCACTGACCCGCTACTGAAAAAAGCCCTTTTATCCCAATGGTCTAGTGGTTGGGATTCTGACAGGGATGCGCTGGCGCCTTATGCGCTGGCGCCTTGCAGGTGCCCTCGCAGCGGGCTGGCACCTTGTAGCGTGCTGGCGGCTTGTGTGCTGCTGCCTTGTTTGTGGCGCTAGCAAATTCCTGCGGCAGCCTTGTTGCGGTAGCGCGCTGGTAAATTATTGCGCACGCTCACGCGTTGCTGTAGTGAGCTCACGCGTTGCTGCAGTGAGCTCACGTGTTGTTGCGGTGAGCTCCCGCGTTGCTGCGGTGAGCTCACGCGTTGTTGCAATGAGGTCACGCGTTGCTGCAGTGAGCTCACGCGCTGCTCACGCCTTGTGAGTCGTAAATTCGGTTTCTTTTGTTGCAGGACTTACATTTCATTTCTATTTTGTTTCAATGTTCATCGGTACTTTCATTTTTTACTTATCAGATTTCAACACATACGTGCTTATCAAGGTCCGTTTCACAATCATATGCTCGTCATTGAATAATTCCCTGTGTTCTCCGACGACAATTCATTTTTACTTAACCTGTTTGTTTTGCAAGGTGTGCAAGACACATTGTGGGGAGCAATGAGGGGAATGCAAGAGAGACGACTATGTGGAAAAGGGTGGGAGGATATTTTGATGGTAGAGGGAGAGGAGGGAAGGCTGAAAGAGGGAGGAAGGGGGGTCAAGCTTGGAGTGATTAATACATAATAAATTGAGCAACTCTTTGTTATGCTTATCTGCTCTCAATCCTACCATAATCACCCGGATAAAAGACTCTATGGTCTAACGAAAATTTCAAGAAAAAAAACTACGGGGTCTATGTTGACTACTATTGAGACTAGGAACCTCTAAGTGAGAAGAATAGAACGAGAATGAATGAACTATGAATGAAGTGAGTACATATAGGAAACCCTAATTGGGTTGTACCCCCTATGGGATACCCCACTATAGCCTACACAACAGCATAAGCTATATAACGTTTTGACACACCCCCATAGGCAAAGTGGGGGAGAACAAGGGGTCACAAGACCAGTCAAGCAAAACAGAGCAAGCTCAGGGTGGATCACAAAGTCACCACACAGTCCGAGCACAACGACAAGGCCACAAGGCCAGTTCACATGCAGGTGTACACACATATATATATAAAGCTAGACAAGCAAGAGCAGGTATATATATGTGACAGTACAAGCAAGGTCAAGAGGAGAGCAAGTGAGGCAAGACAGGCACAAGACCCAGCTGAGTGCAGAAGCGCTGATGGTCACAAGGCGCGAGTGCCTTGGTGAACACGTCAGCAGTGTTGGCCTCAGAGGCCACGTACGCAAGCCGCGACTGTCCACGCTGCTGTAGCTCACGAGCAAGGAGGTAGCGGAGAGCAATGTGCTTCGTTCTGTGCTCCAGGCGCTGCTCTCGACACAAGGCCAACATGGCCTTGTTGTCTACGTACAGCACTGGAGGAGAACAAGGCGGCTCTCCAAGGTCAGTCAGCAGGTAGGTGAGCCAGCGAAGCTCCTATGCAGCCATGGCCCCGGCATAGATCTCAGCCTCACAACTGGAGCTGAGGACAGAAGACGAGCGAGTAGCCCGCCACGAGACAGAGCCGGAACCAAGACTGAAGGTGTAACCCTGTGACGACCGCTGCGTAGCCTGGTCGTCAGCCCAAGAAGCGTCCGCGTGCCCCGTAAGGACCACTGGACTCCGCCCTCCAAGCACTAGCCCCATGCCCGACGTACTGCACAGGTAGCGCAACACCCTCTTCACTGCAGCCATGTGCTCTGGTCAGTGTCTCCCAGGAGCAACATAGCGTGCAAGAATGCTAAGAGGGTATGCAAGGTCAGGTCGTGTGCAGGTCATCAGGTACATGAGGCAGCCAACAAGCTCTGGGTACGGGCCACTCGACTCTACGGACTCATCGGAAGGCAGAGCTGAGAGCGAGTGGCGAGTAGACAGAGGAGTGGCCTGAGGCGAGGAGTACGTGAAGCCGAAGCGCTGAAGGACCTGCTGCACCATGTGTGACTGAGTCAAGGTAATGGTGCGGCGTGCTCTGTCCCGAGTGATCTGCAAGCCAAGATAGCTGCGCAGTTCACCCAGGTCAGTGCACGTGTGTCTCTTCAGCAGCTCGGACTTCACGTAGGCGAGTCCAGCTGTGTCCGCTGTGGCAAAGACCAAGTCGTCGACGTACACGAGGATGTAGAACGGCGGCAGAGAAGTGTCGGTGCGCAGAAACAGCGAAGGGTCAGCAGTAGAGGGAGCAAACCCAAGAGCCGCAAGCGTAGTCCTCAGTGTGTCGTACCACTCACGCGGTGCCTGGCGGAGACCGTAGACTGGCCGTCGGAGGCTCCACTAGGTGCTAGGAGGGAAAGTCCTAGTGAAGCCAGGTGGACGGCACAGCCAGATCTCCTCGTGCAGGCTACCCTGCAAGAAAGCAGTGCAGAAGTCAAGAGAGTGAAGCTCGTAGTCGCGCTGAGCGGCTATGTGCAGCAGCACCCGAAGAGTGGTCATCTTCGGGGTGGGAGAGAAGGTCTGAAAGTAGTCAACTCCCTGCCGCTGACTGAAGCCACGAGCGACGTACCGCGCCTTGAAGACAGGTGGAGAGCCCGGCGGCCGCTTCACCCTGAAGATCCACATGCCACTGACGATGTTCGCCCCAGGAGGGGGAACCGCGTCAACGTAGGTGCCTGTGGACTTCCAGGAAGCCATCTCTGCATCCATAGCTGCCTGCCACTGAGAGGAGTAGGGACCCTCTACGGCCTCCGCGTAAGAGCGCGGAGTCGGGATGTCTAGTGCATCCGGGTCTCCCTCAGGGGTAAGCAGTACAGACATGAGATGAGGTGAAGCAGTAGCCAGACACTGGAACTCCTCCTGCCTGTCCTCAAGGACGTCCGTGCCAAGAGCACACTCACCCCCGACGTACGGAGGACAGACAGACGCAGACTCAGCAACAAGACTGGCAGCGTAGTCTAGACGACAGCGAGCAGCAAAGTCGACGAGCTCAGCAACAAGCGCAGACGCAGCAGCGGACTCAAACGAGGGGTCAGTGACGACAGTAGCAAGAAGACGCGTGACAGTAGGACTGGCAGCGCGAAGAGAGTCCGACTCCGGGCCGGTAAGCGCAGGAAGAGAGGACGCAGGAGGAGAAGGCAAAGGGGCACGCAGAGGAGCAGTGGACGGACGCAGAGACATCCGGTGCGTGCCAAGGACAGGAGGAGGACGCTGACGCAAACCGCGACCACTAGCGCGAGCAGCACGAACAGGCGACGCGGGACGAGACGCAGGCTCACGACGCTCAACAAGATCTCCAGTAGGACCAGTGTAAGGAGAGGGAGCAGGAAGTGGGGAGGCGGGCTCTAATTGTGACTGTGACTGGACAGGCGGTGGACACTCTACAGGAGGAGAAAGACCAAGAACCTGCTGCAGGAGCGGAACAAAGTACGGCCGAGGCCGCGCGGCGACTCCAGACACAGCAGGGACAGCACCAGCACCCTCAGCACCTCCGGCAGCACCAGCGCCAACAGCACCTCCAGCGGCAGGACCTCCAGCAGCACCAGAAGCAGGACCACCGCCAGGACAGACAGCAGCAGTCTCAGCACCAGCACCCTCTGCAGCGCCAGCTCCAGTAGGACCCGCAGGCCGAGCAGCTCCGGGACCGGCGGCACCAGCACCCTCAGCGTCCGAAGAAGCTCCAGCTCCAGCAGCACGCCTCCAGCGGCGAGCAAACCACTCGCGCAGCTCCTGTGGAGAGAGTGGCTCCCGCCGAGACGGAGCACCCAGAGAACCTCCAGGCCCAGCACCGCCAGACGCCACAAGGGGAGGTCCAGCGGCCGCAGGCTCCGCACCTCCAGGCCCAGCAGCCCTAGACGCAGCACCTCCAGGCTCATCAGCTCCTGACGTAGCACCCCCAGACTCAGCAGCTCCAGACGCAGCACCCCCAGGCTCAGCAGCTCCCGACGGAGTACCCCCGGACTCAGCAGCCCTTTGCTCAGCACCCCCAGTCGCAGTACCCCTAGGCTCAGCACCCCCAGGCGCAGCACCCCCAGTCTTTGCACCCCCAGGCGTAGCACCCACGCGCACGGCACCCCCAGAGTCAGCACCCCCGGGCTCAGCACCCGCAGCATTTCCAGAGTCACCAGCAACCTCGACCGGCTCGAGTGCGTCAACCTGGGACACACCAGAAGGGGCAGGACCCTGAGGGGGAAGGGGGTCTACCGGGGGGGCATCTGGCACAAGGAAGTGTGGCGGTGGGGGGAGGGAAGGAGTGCGGTAGGGGAAGAGACGGTGGAAGGGGACCGACTCGTCGAACGTGACGTCCTGGGAGGACAGAACACGACGAGAGGAGGGGTGGTAGAACTGCCACCCTGGGGCGTCAGGGGGGAAGCCCAGGAAGACACAGGGAGCAGCACGAGGGGACGGCTTGTCCGCAGACAAGTCGCGGACAAACGCCCGAGATCCCCAGACACGGAACGCAGACGCATCGCCGACCTTCCCTGTCCACAGCAGAGCTGGGGAGGTCTCCGGCCGGGAGACCCTGGGGTGAAGGTTGAGCTGATGCGCCGCGTACCGAACCGGAAACGACCACAGAAAATGGGGGGCAGCCACATGCATCATGGACGTACGAGCGACGTCCATGACCATGCCAATGCGGCGCTCAGCAATCCCATTTTGCTGTGGAGAGTCCGGAAGCGTAAAGGTCTGGCGGATCCCCCGTGCACGACAGTAGGCCCGCAGAAGGCCAGAGGAGAACTCCCCACCTCGGTCAGAGTGCAGACGCAGAACAGGAAAGTCCGAGCCGAAGCTCCTCCTGAGCTGGAGACGAGCTGCGCGGATCCAGTCGATCAGCACCTCAGTGACATCACCCTTGCTGCGCAAGGGGAAGACTGTGGTGTAACGCGAGTAGTCGTCAATCACCAGCAGGAAGTAGCGCTTGTGACCCTGCCCACGGACGCGGGCCGGGCCCCACACGTCCATGTGAAGTGTCTGCAGAGGAGCCTCTGTCGGGGGAAACTGGGAGGAGTGAGGAGCAGCCCGGAGGCGCCCCTCGACACAGGGGACACAGGAAGGTCCTGGTCCCGAAGGAAGGGGAGGGAGAGACCGGGGGAGACCAGAGACAAGGACACGGGAAGCCATGCCCCGAAGACGAGGCAAGGAGGGGTGGCCAAGACGGTGGTGCCACAGGAGAGTCTCGTGAGACAGGAGGCAACACGAACAGGGGGCAGACTCAGGACCAGACCGGGACGCAGCAGCAAACACCTGACCCGACGCAGCTACCTGGCCAGACGCAGGGACAGGAGGAGACTCAGTGGTCAGGGTGTAGAGGCTCGACCCTGGCCGACGCGAGAACGTGGCCAGGTGCCGGCCTGTGCGTGCGTCCGTGCAGTGGGTCACCCGCTGACTCGCAGGAGTAAACTGGTGAACCCCCGCATCCTGCAGGTCAGCACCACTCACCAAGTTCGTCGAGAACGAGGGGAGGTACAGACCAGACAGGGTGCCCGAGGGGGCAGCCGGACACGGGAGGACAGTGGAGAAGTGAGAGAGGACAGGACCCCCAGAGGGGTCAGCCAGGGAGACTGCAACCGGCCGACCAAGCGGCGTGAGTGTGGTGCGGTCTCAAAAGAAGGAGCGAGAAGCCCCTGAGTCAAGTGTGAAAGTGAGGGAGGCCGAAGCCGACGCAGTACCTGGGAGCGCAGCCTCACCAGTACCTGAGAGCGCAGACGCACTGGCACCTAGAGCAGCAGCCTCACAAGCACCTAGCGCAGCAGTACCAATGCCCGGGTCGGGCGAGAAACACCGGTAACAGTCACCCTCCTCACTAATAGTCACAGCATACATGGCAGCAAGGATAGCATCAAAGTCAAGATCAAAGATAGCTACACCAGCCCTAGACAGCTCTCCCCAGCGGGGAATCTCACTAGCCTCGGGGAACTGCTGACGCCAAGCGTCCGTCAGGCGGCCAAAGCAGCGCTGGGTGGGGTGGGCACCCCCACACTGCTCACCCGCGCGGTCGCCGGAACGAAGGACGTAGGCGCACGGACCAGTACCCCCACCCCTCTGACGCTGCGTGTACCACTCACGGAGCTGCTGGGGCGGAGGGATGTCCCGCGAACGCTGCTGCTGCTGCTGCTGCTGGCGCTGACCACTACCAGAGCCGCTCCGCTGCGGGGCACCACCCCGACTAGCTCCACCCCCTCCGCCACCGCCGCCTCCACCTCCGCCACCACCGCCGCCTCCACTCCCACCGCTGCCGCCGCCACCGCCGCCTCCTCCGCCGCTGCCACCACCACCACCGCCTCCGCCACTACTCCCACCGCCACCCCCACTCCCTCCGCCGCCTCCACCGCCACCTCCACCGCCCCCTCCAGCTCCACCCGCGCCCTTGCCCCCCTTGCCCTTGCCAGGGCGGCGTCTCCCGCTAGGGGCAGACGCCGCGCCGACCGACTCAAGACCAAGCAGGTCGGCAGCAGCAGCAGAGGCAACAGAGGGCAGTAGGGGGGAAGGAGAACACCCCTCAAAGATGGGGGTGCGAGGGTCACCACGAGAGGCTCCGACAGCGACGATGCTCTTCTCCGCCGCTAGGAGGGCCTTCTCGAGGAGGTCGACAGTGAGAGTGGTGGGACAGACTGAGAGGAAGTGGTCCCTGACTACGCGAAGGGAGTCAGGGAGGCGTGTGACTATGTAGTAGAGAGTGATGTACATGGGGGGGGGTTCTTGGCGCAGAACTCAGCAGAAAGGGCGGCGCGGTAGCGAGTGTCACTAGTGCGGAGGTGCGTAGTGAGGTCAGCGACTGTGGGAAAGGCAGTGAGATCAGGAAAGAGGTACGGTACCATGAGACGGCTCAGTGCAGCAGTGGCAGGGGAAGAGTAGCGCGCAACTACAGCGTCGTACAAGGTCTGAGCACTCTTGTACTGACTAAAGTGCGCGCGCTCAGTGGTGGGCAAGTGGCGACGCACAGCAAGACGTGCAGCAGCATCGCGGGTGGCCCACTGAGAGCGAACAGTGGGGTCAGCATCAGCAGCAGGGGCAGGAGAGGCGCCAGAGGTGAGGTCAAAGAGGGAAAGGCCGTCCGCCCTATCGCACTGTAAGAACAGCTGCAGGTCGTCGACCCAGACCTCAAAGTCAATGGCTCGACCCTCAGCGTCAAAAGCGAGGACACTAGGGGTAGCCATGACGACGACAGTGGAGCAGTGCAAGCAGTAGGGGAAGGGCACGCAGTGACAGCGGTACGGTGCTCACCGGGCAGGGCAGGTCGGGCGGCTCGGCAGGAGGGCGGCTTGGCGACTCGGCGGCTCGGCTGCTGGGCGGCTCGGCTCCCGGGCGGCTCGGCGGCAGGGCGGCTCGGGTGCCGGGCGGCTCGGGTGCAGGGCGGCTCGGGGGAGGGGCGGCTCGGCTGCCGGGCGGCTCGGGTGCAGGGCGGCTCGGGGGCGGGGCGGCTCGGTTGCACTGCGGCTCGGTGGTCCGGCGGTGCGGCGGCTGCTGCTGGGCGACTCGGCTGCTCCGGTACCGGGCAGCGTGGCGGTCGGCTGCGTGGGCGGCGGGGCCGCGTAGGTGAGGGCGGCGAGGCCGCGTAGGTGAAGGCGGCGGGGCCGCTCAGGTGAAGGCGGCGGGGCAGCGTTGGTGAGGGCGGCGGGGCCGCGTAGGAGAGGGCGGCGAGGCCGCACAGCTCAGGGCGGCGAGGCCGCGATAGGAGGGCGGTGGGGCCGCAAGAGAAGAGCGACGGGGCCGCGATGTAAGGGCAGCGGGGCCGCGACCGCAGGGCGACGGGGCCGCGATCAAAGGGCGGCGGGGCCGCGATGTAAGGGCGGCGGGGCCGCGACGTATGGGCGGCGGGGCCGCGAGAGCAGGGGCGGCGGGGCCGCGATGTAAGGGCGGCGGGGCCGCGACGTAAGGGTGGCGGGGCCGCGACAGCAGGGCGACGGGGCCGCGAGGTAAGGGCGGCGGGGCCGCGAGAGCAGGGGCGGCGGGGCCGCGATCAAAGGGCGGCGGTGCCGCGAGAGCAGGGGCGGCGGGGCTGCGATGTAAGGGCGGCGGGGCCGCGAGGTAAGGGCGACTGGGCCGCGATCAAGGGGGGCGGCGGGGCCGCGATCGTAGGGTCAGCCGCTAGGGCGGCTCGGTAAGAGAATGGCCCGAGGCGCGACTCGGGATGAGTGCGCTTCGGGCAGGAAAAAAAAATCGAGTGGTGGGCCCTAGGCGCAGTTCCCACAAGGGAACCTGCTCGATACCATGAGAAGAATAGAACGAGAATGAATGAACTATGAAAGAAGTGAGTACATATAGGAAACCCTAATTGGGTTGTACCCCCTATGGGATACCCCACTATAGCCTACACAACAGCATAAGCTATATAACGTTCTGACACTAAGCGCACCTTTAATCACCACTCAGTTATCCCCACCTCCAAGGGTCCTCGGGTGCCTGGTAAAACCAGCCCCTAACCAAGGGTCTGTGTTTGTAGAGGGATTTCCTAAGAGTGAAACTGATCGTGTGCTCTAGAGTAGTCACAAACTCCGTTACGCAGCGTTAATTGACTGATTGGCTCGTGTGCAGATAATTCCCCTCACGTCAATACGATAATAGAGAATATTTGATTCACAAAAGATCGATCACAGAGAAACGCAAGCACAAATTAATAATAACCCACCAAAAGCGAAAGCTAATAGCCCACCAAAATAACAGCTAGCAACATACTCCGAATTGCCAACTTTCACCACGCGAAATCAGTTGGAACACACTCGCCCACAAATGTTTATGTAGGCCATACTTGTTCGCGGAAGCTCGTGGGTATTCGTGGCCGTGACAGCTCATGAAAAAACCTGACAAATTCGAGTAGTTACCGACGGATTTACGATTTCGTCGAACTCCTTCTCGCACTGGTTCGCTCAACTTCGAAATGAAATGCGCACATCGCGAAACACCCTGGCGAAGATTTCTTCTCGGAGAGTAGAGACAAAACGCTCGAGGGTCCCACAAATTCAATTGTGGACCCACGGACACTTGTCCTGTCCCACGCGCCAACTCACTGCCACACTCGCGCCTGTGGCGAGGAATTCAATCGCGCCCTCAGGCCGCGCGTGTGCCTTGACTGGCACACTCCCATGATTGCGCAACATGCGCAACAGTGCTCGGGCTCATGACCTCGAGCCTTGACCACCTCGCTAGGGGCGAAATCCCCTAAGCTTTATTAACAAACATGAAATTCCAAACGAACTCATTAAAACAACTGAAAACGCAACTCTCAAACTTCACCTGAAAATCACTAACTCACACGAAATCAAGCGAACGCCTCGCGAACAGACTCATGAACATTCACGACACTATCACGAACACTCGTGACGCGCAAAACACATGAAATAACACGAACACACACAAAATCTCGGACTTTCCCGCGCTCACTCTCGAACACCCGTAAACACTCATGAACTCTCACAAATGCAAGCCTTCACAGAAACGCTCATAACTCATAAACCGTTCAGGCGATTCACAAACCGTAAACGCTCAAACGTAAAGCACATAAAAGCGCACCTTGCACAGAACAAATTACCTTGAAACAGAAAACTTCATTTACCTTCAGCGCAGGCGAATAGGCGATAGGTTGACGTGCAAACCACATTTTGCACTCAACAGTCTATACATATTCTACGATTTTTATAAGACCCGGGGCTTATGATATGGTATTTTTCCCTTCTTCTATTTTTCCTATGCTGTTTTTGCCGCCAAATCAGGTAATTGTCTACGGCGTTTGCTGTGCGTGAATTGCTGTCAAGAATAGTAGTTGAGGCCTAGGGTTCGACCTAGGCCAGAGTGACGAGAGAAAAGTGGTCGAGAGAGTTTGCCAAAAAGAGGATGATTCAATATTGAGCGAGGGTACAAATAGGGAAGAATCAGGAAAGGTGCACCACCAAAACAGAACATTATATAACTACAGTAGTCTACACTACAGGCAGTTACAAAACAATATATAGATTTATATATTATTCTGACAATTGCACATGCCTGTGAATTTGACACTGGATTGTGAATGGGACTTGCACGTCGCAAACTTAAGACAAATTGCACTTGTGCGTGCATTGCACATTCTCGCAACGTTTTTTGTTTGACGAAATCTGTAAAGACCCGAACAGAATCAAACGCGTTCGAAAGGGGGAAAAAAACATAATACTTCAAGTGGACCCAACTAGAAGGGGGGGTCACTATTTTAGCTGCGGGCTTTAAGAGATATAAAGAGGATGCATGTTTTGTCAGAACATATATGCAGCTTATGCTGTTGTGTAGGCTACAGTGGGGTATCCCATAGGGGGTACAACCCAATTAGGGTTTTGCTATTTGTACTCACTTCACTCATAGTTCATTCATTCTCGTTCTATTCTCCATATGGTATCGAGCAGGTTCCCCCGTGGGAACTGTGCTTAGGGCCCACCACTTTTTTACTTTCTGCCCGGAGCGCGCTCCGGGCCCTCGCTCTCACTCTTTCGGCCTGCCCTGCGGCCCCCTAGCCGCCCGCGCGCGCCCGTTCAGGCCCCTAGCCGCCCGCGCGCCGCCCGTCCCGGCCCCTAGCCGCTCGCGCGCCGCCCGTTCAGGCCCCCAAGCCGCTCGCGCGCCGCCCGTTCAGGCCCCTAGCCGCCCGCGCGCCGCCTGTCCCGGCCCCTAGCCACCCGCGCGCGCCCGTCCCGGCCCCTAGCCACCCGCGCGCGCCCGTCCCGGCCCCTATCTGCCCGCGCGCGCCCGTCCCGGCCCCTCACCGCCCGCGCGCCGCCCGACCCGGCCCCAAGCCGCCCTGTGCCGCCCGCCCCGGCCGCGCTCTCCTATCTCGGCCCCTCGGCGCCAGGACGCCGCCCGTCCTGGCCCCTCACCCGTCCCGGCCTCACACCGCCCGTGCGCCGCCCGTCCCTGCTGCACGCCGCCGTCCCGGCCCCCCACGCCGCCCGTTAGCCGCCGTGCAGCCTGAGCCGCCCGAGCCGTCTGCGCAGCTGAGGAGCCAAGCCGCCCGAGCCGCCTGTGCCGCTGACTGCCCGAGCTGCCCGAGCCGCCTGAGCCGCCCGAGCCGCCCGAGCCGCCTCCCCCCCCCCCCCCCCCCCCCCCCCCCCTTTTCCCGTCGCCTGTCGAGGCGACCTGAGAGGCCAGCTGAGGGGTGGCAGGTGTGTGGTCTCCCCTGCTTCTCCTCCTCCTTCGTCTCGAGCCGCCCTGCAGCTGAGCCGCCTCGTCGCCGAGCTGCCGAGCTGCAGTTGCTGCCGGGCCGCCCTGCCGCCGAGCCGCCCGAGTCGCCCGAGCCGCAGAGCCGCCGTGCTGCCGAGCCGCTGAGTCGCCGAGCCTACTCTACCCACCACTGGTGAGCCCCTGCCCTGCTAGCACGCTGCGCGTCGCCTGCTTGCCTGCCTGCCTCCCTTTTTGGCTTGCTTGGCTGCCTGCCTTACTGCTGCTACTCCTGCTCCTGCCTCTACTGGTGGAGCCAGATGCAGCCCCATCGACGTCTGCGTGAGTCCCTCACGCCCCAGCAGCTGCGTGAGTGGTACGCTGGTTGGGGCTGTAGGGGTGGTGGCGCTACTACTGCTACCACTCCTGCTTCTTCTACTACTGGTGGCGGCCAGATGCAGCTCCCGCGACCCCCCCGCGCGTCTCTCACGCCTCAGCAGCTTCGTGAGTGGTACGCTCAGAGTAGGGGGACTCTCAGTTCTGTTCGCTGCTCTTACGTGATTCTCACTGGTGCTCGGACTGGTCAGCCTTGTGGGACACCTGGTCATACACAGTCCCGCTGCTTCGCCCGTCTGAGCGACGTCTGGCGTACCGTGTTTGGCGACAAGGCTGAGCTCCCCGACTGGGTGGAGTTGCTTAGGCAGAGGGTAGATATATTTGCTCTTGACTATGATGCTATTCTCACTGCCATGTATGCATTGCCTACTAGTGCTGACCGTGCCGGTCACCTGTGCGTACCGCCTGACCCGGGTATAGGACCTGCTGCTCTAGCTACTGGTGAGGCTGCTGCTGCTCTGGGTGCTAGTGAGTCTCCTGCTCCAGGTACAGGTGCGGCTGCTGCTCTAGGTGCTAGTGAGTCTGCTTCCTCAGGTGTGGGTGAGGCTGCGCTCTCAGGTACCGCGTTGGCTTCGGCCTCCCTCACCTTTACACTTGACTCTAGGGCTTCTCGCTCCTTCTTTCGGGACCGCACCACACTCACGCCGCTTGGTCGGCCGGTTGCAGTCTCCCTGGCTGACCCCTCTGGGGGTCCTGTCCTCTCTCACTTTTCCACTGTCCTCCCGTGTCCGGCTGCCCCCTCGGGCACCCTGTCTGGCCTGTACCTCCCCTCGTTCTCGACGAACTTGGTGAGTGGTGCTGACCTGCAGGATGCGGGGGTTCACCAGTTCACTCCTGCGAGTCAGCGGGTGACCCACTGCACGGACGCACGCACAGGCCGGCACCTGGCCACGTTCTCGCGTCAGCCGGGGTCGAGCCTCTACACCCTGACCACTGAGTCTCCTCCTGTCCCTGCGTCCGGTCAGGTAGCAGCGTCAGGTCAGGTGTTTGCTGCTGCGTCCAGGTCTGGTCCTGAGTCTGCCCCCTGTTCGTGTCGCCTCCTGTCTCAGGAGACTCTCCTGTGGCACCACCGTCTTGGCCACCCCTCCTTGCCCCGTCTTCGGGGCATGGCTTCCCGTGTCCTTGTCTCTGGTCTTCCCCAGTCTCTCCCTCCCCTTCCTTCGGGACCAGGACCTTCGTGTGTCCCCTGTGTCGAGGGGCGCCTCAGGGCTGCTCCTCACTCCTCCCAGTTTCCCCCGACCGAGGCTCTTCTGCAGACACTTCACATGGACGTGTGGGGCCCGGCCCCCGTCCGTGGGCAGGGTCACGAGCGCTACTTCCTGTTGGTGGTTGACGACTACTCGCGTTACACCACAGTCTTCCCCTTGCGCAGCAAGGGTGATGTCACTGAGGTGCTGATCGACTGGATCCGCGAGGCTCGTCTCCAGCTCAGGAGGAGCTTCGGCTCGGACTTTCCTGTTCTGCGTCTGCACTCTGACCGAGGTGGGGAGTTCTCCTCTCGCCTTCTGCGAGACTACTGTCGTGCACAGGGGATCCGCCAGACCTTTACGCTTCCGGACTCTCCACAGCAAAATGGGATTGCTGAGCGCCGCATTGGCATGGTCATGGATGTCGCTCGTACGTCCATGATGCATGCGGCTGCCCCCCATTTTCTGTGGCCGTTTGCGGTTCGGTACGCGGCGCATCAGATCAACCTTCACCCCAGGGTCTCAATGCCGGAGACCTCCCCAGCTTTGCTGTGGACGGGGAAGGTAGGCGATGCGTCTGCGTTCCGTGTCTGGGAATCTCGGGCGTTTGTCCGCGACTTGTCTGCGGACAAGCTGTCCCCCCGTGCTGCTCCCTGTGTCTTCCTTGGCTTCCCCCCTGACGCTTTAGGGTGGCAGTTCTACCACCCCTCCTCTCGTCGTGTTCTGTCCTCCCAGGACGTCACGTTCGACGAATCAGTCCCCTTCTACCGCCTCTTCCCCTACCGTACTCCTTCCCTCCCCCCCCCACCGGACTTCCTGGTGCCAGTTCCCCCCCCGGTAGACCCCCTCCCCCCTCAGGTTCCTGCCCCTTCAGGTGTGTCCCAGGTAGACACAGTCGAGCCAGTCGAGGTTGCTGCTGAGTCTGGTCCTGCTGCGGGTGCAGAGTCTGGGGGTGCTACGCCTGCGGGTGCTGAGCTTGGGGGTGCTGCTGCTGGGGGTGCTGAGCCTGGGGGTGCGAGGCCGGGGGGTGCTGAGCTTGGGGGTGCTGCTGCTGGGGGTGCTGAGCCGGGGGGTGCTACGTCAGAAGCTGCTGAGCCTGGGGGTGCTGAGCCTGGAGGTGCGGAGCCTGCGACTACTGGACCTGGGGGCTCTCCGGTTGCTCCGTCTCGGCGGGAGCCGCTCTCTCCACAGGAGCTGCGCGAGTGGTTTGCTCGCCGCTGGAGGCGTGCTGCTGGAGCTGGAGCTCCTTCGACTGCTGAGGGTGCTGGTGCTGCCGGTCCCGGAGCTGCTGGGCCTGCGGGTCCTACTGGAGCTGGAGCTGCTGAGCCTGGGGGTGCTGAGTCTGGAGCTGCTGAGCCTGGGGGTGCTGAGTCTGGAGCTGCTGAGCCTGGGGGTGCTACGTCTGGAGCCGCTGAGCCTGGGGTTTCTCCTGGTGCTGCATCTCGGCGGGAGCCCCTCTCTCCACAGGAGCTGCGCGAGTGGTTTGCTCGCCGCTGGAGGCGTACTGCTGGAGCTGGAGCTTCTTCGACCGTCGAGGGTGCTGGTGCCGCCGGTCCCGGAGGTGCTACGCCTGCGGGTCCTACTGGAGCTGGGGCTGCTGAGGGCGTTGGTGCTGAGTCGGCTGCTGTCTGTCCTGACGGTGGTTCTGCTGCTGGTGCTACTGGAGGTACTGCCGCTGGAGGTGTTGGTGGCGCTGGTGCTGCCGCTGAGGGTGCTGGTGCTGTCCCTGCTGAGTCTGGAGCTGCCGCGCGGCCTCGGCTGTACTTCGTTCCGCTTCTGCAGCAGGTTCTTGGTCTTTCTCCTCCGGTAGAGTGTCCACAGCCTGTCCAGTCGCAGTCACTGTTGGAGCCTACCTCCCCACTGCCTGCTCCCTCTCCTTACACTGGTCCTACTGGAGGTCTTGCTGAGCGTCGTGAGCCTGCGTCTCGTCCCGCGTCGCCTGTTCGTGCTGCCCGCGCTAGTGGTCGTGGTTCGCGTCCGCGTCCTCCTCCTGTCCCTGGCACGCACCGGATGTCTCTGCGTCCGTCCACTGCTCCTCTGCGTGCCCTTTTGCCTTCTCCTCCTGAGTCCTCCCTTCCTGTGCTTACCGACCCAGAGTCGGACTCCATTCGTGCTGCCAGTCCTACTGTCACGCGTCTGCTTGCTACTGTCGTCACTGACCCCTCTTTTGAGTCCGCTGCTGCGTCTGCTCTTGTCGCTGAGCTCGTCGACTTTGCTGCTCGCTGTCGTCTAGACTACGCTGCTAGTCTTGTTGCTGAGTCTGCGTCTGTCTGTCCTCCGTCCGTCGGGGGTGAGTGTGCTCTTGGCACGGACGTCCTAGAGGACAGGCAGGAGGAGTTCCAGTGTCTGGCTGCTGCTTCACCTCATCTCGCGTCTGTACTGCTTGCTCCTGAGGGAGACCCGGATGCACTAGACATCCCGACTCCGCGCTCTTACGCGGAGGCCGTAGAGGGTCCCTACTCCTCTCAGTGGCAGGCAGCTATGGATGCAGAGATGGCTTCCTGGAAGTCCACAGGCACCTACGTTGACGCGGTTCCCCCTCCTGGGGCGAACATCGTCAGTGGCATGTGGATCTTCAGGGTGAAGCAGCCGCCGGGCTCTCCACCTGTCTTCAAGGCGCGGTACGTCGCTCGTGGCTTCAGTCAGCGGCAGGGAGTTGACTACTTTCAGACCTTCTCTCCCACCCCGAAGATGACCACTCTTCGGGTGCTGCTGCACATAGCCGCTCAGCGCGACTACGAGCTTCACTCTCTCGACTTCAGTACTGCGTTCTTGCAGGGGAGCCTGCACGAGGAGATCTGGCTGCGCCGTCCACCTGGCTTCACTGGGACTTTCCCTCCTGGCACCCAGTGGAGCCTCCGACGGCCAGTCTACGGTCTCCGCCAGGCACCACGTGAGTGGCACGACACACTAAGGACTACGCTTGCGGCCCTTGGGTTTGCTCCTTCTACTGCTGACCCGTCGCTGTTTCTGCGCACCGACACTTCAATGCCGCCGTTCTACATCCTCGTGTACGTCGACGACTTGGTCTTTGCCACAGCGGACACTGCTGGACTCGCCTAAGTGAAGTCCGAGCTGCTGAAGAGACACACGTGCACAGACCTGGGTGAACTGCGCAGCTACCTTGGCTTGCAGATCACCCGGGACAGAGCACGCCGCACCATTACCCTGACTCAGTCACACATGGTGCAGCAGGTCCTTCAGCGCTTTGGCTTCACGTACTCCTCGCCTCAGGCCACTCCTCTGTCTACTCGCCACTCGCTCTCAGCTCTGCCTTTGGATGAGTCCGTAGAGTCGAGTGGCCCATACCCAGAGCTTGTTGGCTGCCTCATGTACCTGATGACCTGCACAAGACCTGATCTTGCATACCCTCTTAGCATTCTTGCACGCTATGTTGCTCCTGGGAGACACAGACCGGAGCACATGGCTGCAGCAAAGAGGGTGTTGCGCTACTTGTGCAGTACGTCGGGCATGGGGCTAGTGCTTGGAGGGCAGAGTCCAGTGGTCCTCACTGGGCACGCAGACGCTTCATGGGCTGACGACCAGGCTACACAGCGGTCGTCACAGGGTTACACCTTCAGCCTTGGTTCCGGCTCTGTTTCGTGGTGGGCTACTCGCTCGTCTTCCGTTCTCGGCTCCAGTTGTGAGGCTGAGATCTACGCAGGAGCCATGGCTGCTCAGGAGCTTCGCTGGCTCACCTACCTGCTGACTGGCCTCGGAGAGCCGCCTCGTTCTCCTCCAGTGCTGTACGTAGACAACAAGGCCATGCTGGCCTTGTGTCGAGAGCAGCGCCTGGAGCACAGAACGAAGCACACTGCTCTCCGCTACTTTCTTGCTCGTGAGCTGCAGCAGCGTGGTCAGTTGCGACTTGCGTACGTGGCCTCTGAGGCCAACACTGCTGATATCTTCACTAAGGCACTTGCGCCTTGTGATCATCAGCGCTTCTGTACTCAGCTTGGTCTTGTGCCTGCCTTGCCTCACTTGCTCTCTTCTTGACCCTGCTTGTACTGTCACATATATATACTCCTGCTCTTGCTTGTTTAGCCTTTTATATATATATGTGCTCCTGCATGTGAACTGGCCTTCTTGCCTTGAACTTGTGCTCGGAATGTGTGGTGACTTTGTGATCCACCCTGAGCTTTGCTTTGCTTTGCTTGACTGGTCTTGTGACCCCTTGTTCTCCCCCACTTTGCCTATGGGGGTGTGTCAGAACATATATGCAGCTTATGCTGTTGTGTAGGCTACAGTGGGGTATCCCATAGGGGGTACAACCCAATTAGGGTTTTGCTATTTGTACTCACTTTACTCATAGTTCATTCATTCTCGTTCTATTCTCCACATGTTTGGTGTTTTCATAAGTTCAACACAGCACACATTGGCCTCGAAAGTGGGTTGGAACGCGATTGTGTCCACCCACGTGCATTTACCAGGGTGGCACCCAGGGCCTCAGAAGTCAGCGAAAAAAGGCTGATTTAGGGTCTGGACGCTGATTTCCCAGACTTGTGGCTGATGTGTTGGCTGATAATTCAGTTTTTTTTTATAAGTGTTGGCTGATTGTTCAGGTTTTTTTTTAATGTATTGGCTGATTTTCCAGCGTTTTTTTACAAGTGTTGGCTGATTTATAACGAGACTGTAGGCTGAACTCTCACGCTATTACAGATTCGTGCCACAGCCGTGAGTTTCGGCTGTCCATGTACATCCACCTGTCAATCACGCAAAAGTCACCATGTACAGCGCCGACGCGGGGGAAAACGAATTTCCCCGACGCGTCGGTGCTTCGTTGTCACCGACACAATGCTTTAATTGATGTGATTGGTTGTCACATCCCTTATGCGCCAATCACCCACCACCAGTGCAGCACAGCAACGCACCGCACGCACTCACGACAAGGACACCCACCTTACCCCATCTCACCCACCCCGAACCTGCATCCATGTGCGTGCCCTAAACATAGAACCAATCCAGTTCAGCCTGCGTTTTTTAGTGAGGCTGATTAGTCAGCGTTTTTTTTTGTGACTTGTCTGAAATTTCAGTTTTTATTTTTTAACCAACTCTGATTGATCAGCCCAGCATAGCTTGCTAAGGCTGACGTATCAGCCAAGCTAAAAACGAATCTGAGGCCCTGGTGGCACCACTATTACTGTTGTGGAAATTTGGATTTACTAGCATGACTGGGGGGTTAAGGACAAAACTGCACACACTTCATTACGTGACAGTCAAACAACCTCCTCGGCAAATAGAAATCGTTAGTTTTCTCCGTTTCGTTACAAAAAGAAGTCGGAATTATATTCTTTTACCTGCATGTGTCAGAATTCCAACCACTAGACCATTGGGATAAAAGGGCTTGTTAAGTAGCGGGTCAGTGCGCCCATAACCCCCAGGACAACGAGCCTGTAACCCTTCCCTATGATCAATCGGGGATCACCAGTGGACCTCTGACACCCCCCCGCACTGGGATGCCCGAAGTGCACACACTGGGATTCGAACCCGAGACCTTCGCTCTGATACCATGTCAGAATTCCAACCACTAGACCATTGGGATAAAAGGGCTTGTTAAGTAGCGGGTCAGTGCGCCCATAACCCCCAGGACAACGAGCCTGTAACCCTTCCCTAGGATCAATCGGGGATCACCAGAGAACCTCTGACAGCATGTAGTTGTTGTTGAGTGCGAAATGTGGTTTGCACGTCAACCTACCGCCTATTCGCCTGCGGTGAAGGTAAATGAAGTTTTCTGTTTGAAGGTAATTTGTTATGTGTGAGGTGCGCAGTTCTGTGCTTTATGTTTGGGCGTTTATGGTTCGTGAATCGCCTCGACGGTTCAGAAGTTATGAGCGTTTTCGTGAAAGGTTGCATATGTGAGTGTTCATGAGTAGTAAGTGAAGGCGAGAATTCGTGTTTTCTCGTAAATTTTTTAGATTTCGTGTGCGTTCGTGTTATTTCGTGTGGTCTGCGAGTCAGGAGTTTTCGTGAAAGTGTCGTGAATGTTCACGAGTTTGTTCTTGAAACGTTCGTGTGATTTCGTGGGAGTTCGTGAGTCTTCGTGTGAAGTTTGGGAGCTGCGTTTTCATTTGTTTTTATGAGCTCATCTGTAATTTCGTGTTTGTTTATGAGGCTTAAGCGATTTCGCCCCTAGCGAGGTGGTCAAGGCTCGAGGCCATGAGCCCGAGCACTGCTGCGCATGTTGCGCAATCATGGGAGTGTGCCAGTCAAGACACACTCACGGCCTGAGGCCACGATTGAATTTCTCGCCACTCGCGCGAGTGTGGCAATGAGGTGGCGCGTGTGAAAAGACGAGGGCACGTGGGTCCACAACTGAATTGTGGGACCCTCGAGCTGTTTGTACTTATTGCCCGAGAGGAATTTCGCTACGGGGTGTTTCGTGAAGTGCGCGATTAACATTCAACACTGGCGCTAAGTGCGCGAGGGGAGTTTCGACGACAGCTTAATTTTGTCGCGTAACTGCGTGATTTCTTCAGGAGATTCCGTGAGCTGTCACGAGCTGTCGCCACGAACGGCCACGAGCGTTTAAGAGCGTTTGCGAACAAGTATGGCCTACATAAATGTTCGTGGGCGAGCTTGTTCCCACTAATTTCGCATGGTGAAAGTTGGCAATTCGGAGTATGTTGCTAGCTGTTATTTTGGTGGGCTGTTAGCTTTCGTTTTTGGTGGGTTAGTATTAATTTGTGCTGTGAGAATAAGCGAACAGGAATGAATGAACTAGCAGTGAAATGAGTACAAGTAGGAAACCCTAGAATTGTGTACCCCCTATAGGCTAACCCACTGTAGCCTACACAAGCAGAACATATATAATGTTTGACACACCCCCATAGGCAAAGTGGGGGAGAACAAGGGGTCACAAGACCAGTCAAGCAAAGCAAAGCAAGCTCAGGGTGGATCACAAAGTCACCACACAGTCCGAGCACAAGAGCAGGGCCAGAGGCCAGTTCACATGCAGGAGTACAGACATATATATAAAACTAGACAAGCAAGAGCAGGTATATATATGTCACAGTACAAGTGAAGTCAAGAGGAAAGCAAGTGAGGCAAGACAGGCACAAGACCCAGCTGGGTGCAAAAGCGCTGATGGTCACAAGGCGCGAGTGCCTTGGTGAACACATCAGCAGTGTTGGCCTCAGAGGCCACGTACGCAAGTCGCAACTGACCACGCTGCTGCAGCTCACGAGCAAGGAAGTAGCGGAGAGCAATGTGCTTCGTTCTGTGCTCCAAGCGCTGCTCTCGACACAAGGCCAGCATGGCCTTGTTGTCTACGTACAGCACTGGAGGAGAACGAGGCGGCTCTCCAAGGTCAGTCAGCAGGTAGGTGAGCCAGCGAAGCTCCTGTGCAGCCATGGCCCCGGCGTAGATCTCAGCCTCACAACTGGAGCCGAGAACCGAAGACGAGCGAGTAGACCGCCACGAGACAGAGCCGGAACCAAGGCTGAAGGTGTAACCCTGTGACGACCGCTACGTAGCCTGGTCGTCAGCCCAAGAAGCGTCCGGTGGCCGGTAAGGACCACTGGACTCCGCCCTCCAAGCACTAGCCCCATGCCCGACGTACTGCACAGGTAGCGCAATACCCTCTTCGCTGCAGCCATGTGCTCTGGTCTGTGTCTCCCAGGAGCAACATAGCGTGCAAGAATGCTCAGAGGATATGCAAGGTCAGGTCGTGTGCAGGTCATCAGGTACATGAGGCAGCCAACAAGCTCTGCATACGGACCACTCGACTCTACGGACTCATCCGAAGGCAGAGCTGAGAGTGAGTGGCGAGTAGGCAGAGGAGTGGCCTGAGGCGAGGAGTACGTGAAGCCGAAGCGCTGAAGGACCTGCTGCACCATGTGTGACTGAGTCAAGGTAATGGTGCGGCGTGCTCTGTCCCGAGTGATCTGCAAGCCAAGGTAGCTGCGCAGTTCACCCAGGTCTGTGCACGTGTGTCTCTTCAGCAGTTCAGACTTCACGTAGGCGAGTCCAGCAGTGTCCGCTGTGGCAAAGACCAAGTCGACGACGTACACGAGGATGTAGAACGGCGGCAGTGAAGTGTCGGTGTGCAGAAACAGCGACGGGTCAGCAGTAGAAGGAGCAAACCCAAGAGCCGCAAGCGTAGTCCTCAGTGTGTCGTGCCACTCACGCGGTGCCTGGCGGAGACCGTAGACTGGCCGTCGGAGGCTCCACTGGGTGCCAGGAGGGAAAGTCCCAGTGAAGCCAAGTGGACGGCGCAGCCAGATCTCCTCGTGCAGGCTACCCTGCAGGAACGCAGTGCTGAAGTCGAGAGAGTGAAGCTCGTAGTCGCGCTGAGCGGCTATGTGCAGCAGCACCCGAAGAGTGGTCATCTTCGGGGTGGGAGAGAAGGTCTGAAAGTAGTCAACTCCCTGCCGCTAACTGAAGCCACGAGCAACGTACCGCGCCTTGAAGACAGGTGGAGAGCCCGGCGGCCGCTTCACCCGGAAGATCCACATGCCACTGACGATGTTCGCCCCAGGAGGGGGAACTGCGTCAACGTAGGTGCCTGTGGACTTCCAGGAAGCCATCTCTGCATCCATAGCTGCCTGCCACTGAGAGGAGTAGGGACCCTCTACGGCCTCCGCGTAAGAACGCGGAGTCGGGATGTCTAGTGCATCCGGGTCTCCCTCAGGGGCAAGCAGTACAGACGCGAGATGAGGTGAAGCAGCCGCTAGACACTGTAACTCCTCCTGTCTGTCCTCTAGGACGTCCGTGCCAAGAGCACACTCACCCCCGACGGACGGAGGACAGACAGACGCAGACTCAGCAACAAGACCAGCAGCGTAGTCGAGACGACAGCGAGCAGCAAAGTCAACGAGCTCAGCGACTAGAGCAGACGCAGCAGTGGACTCAAAAGAGGGGTCAGTGACGACAGTAGCAAGCAGACGCGTGACAGTAGGACTGGCAGCGCGAAGAGAGTCCGACTCAGGGTCGGCAAGCGCAGGAAGAGAGGACTCAGGAGGAGAAGGCAAAGGGGCACGCAGAAGAGCAGTGGACGGACGCAGAGACATCCGGTGCGTGCCAGGGACAGGAGGAGGACGCTGACGCGAACCGCGACCACTAGCGCGAGCAGCACGAACAGGTGACGCGGGACGAGACGCAGGCTCACGACGCTCAGCAAGACCTCCAGTAGGACCAGTGTAAGGAGAGGGAGCAGGCAGAGGAGAGGAAGGCTCCAACAGTGACTGCGACTGGACAGGCTGTGGACACTCTACCGAAGGAGAAAGACCAAGAACCTGCTGTAGGAGCGGAACGAAGTACGGCCGAGGCCGCGCGGCAGCTCCAGACTCAGCAGGGACAGCACCAGCACCCTCAGCGACAGCACCAGCGCCACCCACACCTCCAGCGGCAGGACCAACAGCAGTAGGCTCAGCACGAACGCCCTCAGCACCTCCAGCTCCAGGAGGACCCGCTGGTCCAGCAGCTCCGGGACCGGCAGCACCCGCACCCTCGACGGTCGAAGAAGCTCCAGCTCCAGCTCCAGCAGCACCTCCAGACTCAGCAGCACGCCTCCAGCGGCGAGCGTACCACTCGCGCAGCTCCTGTGGAGAGAGGGGCTCCCGGCGAGACGCAGCAGCAGGAGAAACCCCAGGCTCAGCAGCTCCAGACGCAGCAGGGACAGCACCAGCACCCTCAGCTACAGCACCAGCGCCACCCACACCTCCAGCGGCAGGACCAACAGCAGTAGGCTCAGCACCAACGCCCTCAGCAGCTCCAGCTCCAGGAGGACCCGCAGGTCCAGTAGCTCCGGGACCGGCAGCACCCGCACCCTCGACGGTCGAAGAAGCTCCAGCTCCAGCTCCAGCAGCACCTCCAGACTCAGCAGCACGCCTCCAGCGGCGAGCGAACCACTCGCGCAGCTCCTGTGGAGAGAGGGGCTCCCGGCGAGACGCAGCAGCAGGAGAAACCCCAGGCTCAGCAGCTCCAGACGCAGCACCCCCAGGCTCAGCAGCTCCCGACCCAGCACCCCCAGACCCATCACCTCCAGGCACAGCACCCCCCGGCTCAGCACCCACAGGCTCCGCACCCTCCGCAGTAGCACCCGCAGGCCCAGTACCCCCAGCAGTAGCACCCCCAGGCTCAGCACCCCCGCGCACAGCACCCCCAGAGTCAGCACCCCCAGGCGCAGCACCCGCAGCAGCACCAGAGTCACCTGTAACCTCGACCGGGTCAACGGCGTCTACCTGGGACACACCTGAGGGGGCAGGAACCTGAGGGGGGAGGGGGTCTACCGGGGGGGGAACCGGTACAAGGAAGTCCGGGGGAGGGGGGAGGGAAGGAGTGCGGTAGGGGAAGAGACGGTAGAAGGGGACTGACTCGTCGAACGTGACGTCCTGGGAGGACAGAACACGACGAGAGGAGGGGTGGTAAAACTGCCACCCTGGGGCGTCAGTGGGGAAGCCAAGGAAGACACAGGGAGCAGCACGAGGGGACAGCTTGTCCGCAGACAAGTCGCGGACAAACGCCCGAGATCCCCAGACACGGAACACAGACGCATCGCCAACCTTCCCTGTCCACAGCAAGGCTGGGGACATCGCAGGCCGAGAGACCCGGGGGTGAAGGTTGAGCTGATGCGCCGCGTACCTCACCGCAAACGGCCACAGAAAATGGGGGGCAGCCGCATGCATCATGGACGTACGAGCGACATCCATGACCATGCCAATGCGGCGCTCAGCAATCCCATTTTGCTGTGGTGAGTCCGGAAGCGTGAAGGACTGGCGGATGCCTCGCGCACGACAGTAGGCACGCAGAAGGCCAGAGGAGAACTCTCCGCCTCTGTCCGAGTGCAGACGCAGAACAGGAAAGTCCGAGCCGAAGCTCTTCCTGAGCTGGAGACGAGCCTCGCGGATCCAGTCGATCAGTACCTCAGTGACCTCACCCTTGCTGCGCAAGGGGAGGACTGTGGTGTAACGCGAGTAGTCGTCAACCACCAACAGGAAGTAGCGCTCGTAACCCTGCCCACGGACGGGGGCTGGGCCCCACACATCCATGTGAAGCGTCTGCAGAGGAGCCTCTGTCGGGGGGAAGTGGGAGGAGTGAGGAGTAGCCCGGAGGCGACCCTCGACACAGGGGACACAGGAAGGTCCTGGCCCGGAGGGGAGAGGAGGGAGAGACTGGGGAAGACCAGAGACAAGGACACGGGAAGCCATGCTCCGAAGACGGGGCAAGGAGGGGTGGCCAAGACGGTGGTGCCACAGGAGAGTCTCGTGAGACAGGAGGCGACAAGTACAGGGGCAGACTCAGGACCAGACCTGGACGCAGCAGCAAACACCTGACCCGACGCTGCTACCTGACCGGACGCGGGGACAGGAGGAGACTCAGTGGTCAGGGTGTAGAGGCTCGACCCCGGCCGACGCGAGAACGTGGCCAGGTGCCGGCCTGTGCGTGCGTCCGTGCAGTGGGTCACCCGCTGACTCGCAGGAGTGAACTGGTGAACCCCCGCATCCTGTAGGTCTGCACCACTCACCAAGTTCGTCGAGAACGAGGGGAGGTACAGGCCAGACAGGGTGCCCGAGGGGGCAGCCGGACACGGGAGGACAGTGGAGAAGTGAGCGAGGACAGGACCCCCAGAGGGGTCAGCCAGGGAGACTGCAACCGGCCGACCAAGCGGCGTGAGTGTGGTGCGGTCCCGAAAGAAGGAGCGAGAAGCCCCAGAGTCAAGTGTAAAGGTGAGGGAGGCCGAAGCCAACGCGGTACCTGAGAGCGCAGCCTCACCCGCACCTGAGGAAGCAGACTCACTAGCACCTAGAGCAGCAGCCGCACCTGTACCTGGAGCAGGAGACTCACTAGCACCCAGAGCAGCAGCCTCACCAGTAGCTAGAGCAGCAGGTCCTATACCTGGGTCAGGCGGGACGCACAGGTGACCGGCACGGTCAGCACTAGTAGGCAATGCATACATGGCAGTGAGAATAGCATCATAGTCAAGAGCAAATATATCTACCCTCTGCCTAAGCAACTCCACCCAGTCGGGAAGCTCAGCCTCGTCGCCAAACACGGTACGCCAGGCGTCGCTCAGACGGGCGAAGCAGCGGGACGGTGTATGACTACGTGTCCCACAAGGCTGACCAGTCCGAGTACCAGTGCGAATCACGTAAGAGCAGCGAACAGCACTGAGAGACCCTCCACTCTGAGCGTACCACTCACGAAGCTGGCGAGGCGTGAGAGACACGCGAGAGGGTCGCGGGAGCTGCATCTGGCCGCCACCACGAGTAGAAGCAGCAGGAGTGGTAGTAGGAGTAGCGTCG
This sequence comes from Closterium sp. NIES-65, assembly GCA_948144175.1. Classification (NCBI taxonomy): domain Eukaryota; kingdom Viridiplantae; phylum Streptophyta; class Zygnematophyceae; order Desmidiales; family Closteriaceae; genus Closterium; species Closterium sp. NIES-65. The sequence goes on from CANXME010002409.1 coordinate 745,702, forward strand.
CCACCCCTACAGCCCCAACCAGCGTACCACTCACGCAGCTGCTGGGGCGTGAGGGACTCACGCCGGCGTTGCTGGGGCTGCATTCGGCTCCGCAAGTAGAAGCAGGAGCAGGACTAGCAGCAGGGAGGCAGGCAGCCAGGCAAGCCAAAAGGCAGGCAGGCAGGCAAGCAGGCGACGCGCAGCGTGCTAGCAGGGCAAGAGCTCACCAGTGGTGGGAAGAGTAGGCTCGGCGACTCAGCGGCTCGGCAGCTCGGCGGCTCGGCGGCTCGGGCGACTCGGGCGGCTCGGCGGCAAGGCGGCTCAGCAGCAACTGCAGCTCAGCAGCTCGGTGACTCGGCGGCTCGGCGGCAGGGCGGCTCGGCAGCAACTGCAGCTCAGCAGCTCAGCGACCCGGCGGCTCGGCGGCAGGGCGGCTCGGCTGTGGGGCGGCTCGGCCGCTGCAGGTGAGTGGCTCGGCTGCTGCAGTGGGAGAGGAAGGAGGAGGAGAAGCAGGGGAGGCCACACACCTGCCACCGCAAGCGGCCCCCTCAGGTCGCCTCGACAGGCGACGGGAAAAGGGGGGGTGGGTGGTGGGGGGGCCGGTAGGTGCAGCGGCGGGGCCAGCAGGTGAAGTTGCGGGGCCGGTAGAAGGGGACGGCAGGAGCCGTCAGGAGGGGACGGCGGGGCCGTCAGGAAGGGACGGCGGGGCCGTTAGGAGGCGACCGGGCCGCGACGAGGGCAGGCGGCGGGGCCGCGTAAGGGCCTGGGCGGGGCCGCGACAGAGCCGTCGGCGGGGCCGCGTAGAAGCCGGGGCGGGGCCGCGCGAGAGCAGGCGGCGGGGCCGCGAAGGAGCCGGGGCGGGGCCGCGTGAGAGCAGGCGGCGGAGCCGCGTAAGGGTCTGGGCGGGGCCGCGACAAAGCCGTCGGCGGGGCCGCGTGAAAGCCGGGGCGGGGCCGCGTAGAAGCCGGGGCGGGGCCGCGCGAGAGCAGGCGGCGGGGCCGCGAAGGAGCCGGGGCGGGGCCGCGTGAGAGCAGGCGGCGGGGCCGCGACAGAGAGGGCGGCGGGGCCGCGTCAGTGAAGGCGGCGGGGCCGCAGGGGAAATGGCGACCCGAGGGGTCGCTAAAAAAAAGGTCGCGCCTCGGGGGGCGCTTCGGTGGGCCCAAAAAAAAACGGTCCGTAGAAGGACCCGCTCTATACCATGTGAGAATAAGCGAACAGGAATGAATGAACTAGCAGTGAAATGAGTACAAGTAGGAAACCCTAGAATTGTGTACCCCCTATAGGCTAACCCACTGTAGCCTACACAAGCAGAACATATATAATGTTTGACATGTGCTTGCGTTCGTTTGTGATGAACCTTTTTCTGTGAATGAAATATTCTCTATCATCGTATTGACGTGAGGGGAATTATCTGCACACGAGCCAATCAGTCAATTAACGCTGCGCAACGGAGTTTGTGACTACTCTAGAGCACACGATCAGTTTCACACTTGGGAAATCCCTCTACAAACACGGACCCTTGGTTAGGGGCTGGTTTTACCAGGCAACCGAGGACCCTTGGATATGACCCCGTGGGGATAACTGAGTGGTGATTAAAGGTGCGCTTAGAGGTTCCTAGTCTCAATAGTGGTCAACAGTTCTAGCTGTAGTGTAGATATTAACTTTATAGGTGGTGCACCTCTTTGTTTGCGATATGTACCCTAGTGCTATAGTGAACATCATTCCCCATTCCTCTCTTTGGCACAAACTACCTCGACTCCCTTGGCCTAGGCTACTAAGCCTAGGCCCTCACTTGAACCTAGGCTTTACTTAGCCTCCTATTCTCAACATACTATCAGAGCCTTTTAACTCCTGGCCTGTGGGCCAGCCTCTCGCTTCCGCTGCTGTTTTTCCGGTCGCGCGCCTCGGGCGCGTGGTGATTTTCTTTCTGTCCTACGCCCGGGTGGCGCGTGACGTTTATTCTGCCCGTCGCGGACCCGCCCCTGGCGCCCGCGACGGTGCCCTGCGCCGCCGCGGACCCGCCCCTGGCGCCCGCGACGGTGCCCTGAGCCGTCGCGGACCCACCCCTGGCGCCCGCGACGGTGCTCTGAACCGCCGAAGACCCGCCCCCGGCGCCCGCGACGGTGCCCTGAGCCGCCGCGGCCCCGCCCCTGGCGCCCGCGACGATGCCCTGGGCCGCCGCGGACCCGCCCCTCGCGCCCGTGACGGTGCCCTGCGCCGCCGCGGATCCGCCCCTGGTGCCCGCGATGGCGCCTCTACCTCACCCCGCGCATGCACTCGCTGCAGCCGCCCCTGCCCTACAGCGCGCCAACCCTCTGTAGCCGCTCTGCGGCTTTATCCCTGCCCCCCCCCTCCCCCTCCCTCCTTCGTCTCCCTGGAGCCGCGTCGTTCTCTGTAGTTTCTGTAAAACGGGGGGGGGGGGGGGGGTCTTATAATGTTTTCGCCTCTAAAGGGGGGTATAACTCAATCGTACTGTGATAAAAGACCCCACCCCGTATTAAAGACCCGGGGGTCTTTAACTACGGGGGGTCTTTTATCCAGGTGATTATGGTATTTGTGTATGCATGTGTGTGCGGGTGTGTTTGTGCGGGTCAGTTTGTGCAGGTGTGTTCATGTCAGTTGGTTGTTTCACGGGGGGTTGTTCTGCTGATATGTATTGTGTTTTAGATCTGAGGTTGTTATCATCGTTGGGGCAGCGTGTTTTCGCTGTTTCAACGACCCCATCAATCTCAGTTGCAGCATTGGTGTATATTGAGCACCCACTTCGATCCGTTCACAATCATTACGGTGTTGCACCCTTTTGCGAGCGTTTGCTTTTGTGTTTGTGGGATGTGTGCTTCAATGTGTGGTGTTACTATGTGTCATGTATGTAATTAGAGGTTGTTGATCGTCATTGGGGCAGCGTGCTTTCGTTGTTTCAACGACCCCATCAACCTCTATTGCTATATGGTGCATCTTAACATTCATTTTGAAGCAACTACTCCACCTCATACCTTGTTGTTCATTTGTACAATTGCATTCGTGCATGTTGATACCAGAATATAATGTTCGGCCATACCATCCGTTGTATTTATTGACGATGCTGGTGTCAAACTATATATGTGTTAGTTCTGTGTAGGCTTTTGTGGGGTAGCTCATATGGGGTACAACCCGAAGTTAGGGGTTAGTATTTGTACCCACATTTCATTCAATGCAATCATTCCTGCTTGCTATATTGACATGGTTTCAGAGCAGTAGGTCCGCAGGACCGTTTTTTTTTTTTTTTTTTTTTTTTTTTTTTCCGGGCCCACCATACTTACCTTCCGACTGCGGTTACCGCGTTACCCCACTACCTTGCAGCGCGCTGCCTCGCGCACGCCCTGCCCTGCGCCAGCGCCCTGCCCTGCGCCGGCGCCCTGCCCTGCGCCAGCGCCCTGCCCTGCGCCTGCGCCCTGCCCTGCGCCGGCTCCCTGCCCTGCGCCAGCGCCCTGCCCTGCGCCAACGCCCTGCCCTGCGCCGGCGCCCTGCCCTGCGCCAGTGCCCTGCCCTGCGCCAGCGCCCTGCCCTGCGCCAGCGCCCTACCCTGCGCCAGCGCCCTGCCCTGCGCCAGCGCCCTGCCCTGCGCCAGCGCCCTGCCCTGCGCCGACGCCCTGCCCTGCGCCAGCGCCCTGCCCTACGCCACCGCCCTGCCCTGCGCCTGCACCCTGCCCTACGCACGCGCTGCTGCCTTGCGCGTCGTGCCCTACGGCAGCCCGCGCGTCGCGCGCTGCTGCCCTGCGTGTCGCGCCCTACGGCAGCCCACGAGTCGCGCGCTGCTGCCCCGCGAGTCGCGCTCTGTTGCTGCCCGCGCGTCGCGCGCTAAGGCAGCCCGTCGCGTCGCGCTCTGCTGCCCCTCGCGTCATGCACTGTTGCAGCCTGCGCCAGTGCCCTACCCTACGCCAGCACCGTGCCCTGCGCGCGCTGGCGCCCTCCCCTGCGCCAGCGCCCTGCCCTACGCCCGCGCCCTGCCCTGCGCCAGCGCGCTGCCCTACGCCAGCACCCTGCCTGAGAAGAAGTGAACGAGAATGAATCAACTATGAATGAAGTGAGTACAAATATGAAACCCTAATTGGGTTGTACCCCCTATGGGATACCCCACTATAGCCTACACAAATAAGTAAGCTATAATGTTCTGACACACCCCCATAGGCAAAGTGGGGGAGAACAAGGGGCCACAAGACCAGTCAAGCAAAGCAAAGCTCAGGGTGGATCACAAAGTCACCACACATTCCGAGCGCAAGGTCAAGGGCCACAAGGCAAGTTCGCATGCAAGATCATATATAGAGATATACAAGAGTCAAGCAAGCAAGAACAAGAGTATATATAGGTCAAGGTACAAGCAAGGTCAAGAAGTGAGCAAGTGAGGCAAGACAGGCACAAGACCCAGCTGCGTGCAGCAACGCTGATGATCACAAGGCGCAAGTGCCTTGGTGAAGACATCAGCAGTGTTGGCCTCAGAGGCCACGTACGCAAGTCGCAACTGTCCACGCTGCTGTAGCTCACGAGCAAGAAAGTAGCGGAGAGCAATGTGCTTCGTTCTGTGCTCCAGTCGCTGCTCTCGACACAAGGCCAGCATGGCCTTGTTGTCTACGTACAGGACTGGAGGAGAACGAGGCTGCTCTCCAAGGTCGGTCAGCAGGTAGGTGAGCCAACGTAACTCCTGCGCAGCCATAGCCCCAGCGTAGATCTCAGCCTCACAACAGGAGCCGAGAACAGAAGACGAGCGGGTAGCCCGCCACGAAACAGAGCCGGAACCAAGGCTGAAGGTGTAACCCTGTGACGACCGCTGCGTAGCCTGGTCGTCAGCCCAAGAAGCGTCTGCGTGCCCAGTAAGGACCACTGGACTGCGCCCTCCAAGCACAAGCCCCATGCCCGACGTGCTGCACAAGTAGCGCAACACCCTCTTCGCTGCAGCCATGTGCTCTGGTCGGTGTCTCCCAGGAGCAACATAGCGTGCGAGAATGCTAAGAGGGTATGCAAGGTCAGGACGTGTGCAGGTCATCAGGTACATGAGGCAGCCAACAAGCTCTGCAAACGGGCCACTCGACTCTACGGACTCATCCGAAGGCAGAGCTGAGAGTGAGTGGCGAGTAGGCAGAGGAGTGGCCTGAGGCGAGGAGTACGTGAAGCCGAAGCGCTGAAGGACCTGCTGCACCATGTGTGACTGAGTCAGGGTAATGGTGCGGCGCGCTCTGTCCCGGGTGATCTGCAAGCCAAGGTAGCTACGCAGTTCACCCAGGTCAGTGCACGTGTGTCTCTTCTGCAGCTCGGACTTCACGTAGGCGAGTCCAGCAGTGTCAGCTGTGGCAAAGACCAAGTCGTCGACGTACACGAGGATGTAGAACGGCGGCAGAGAGGTGTCGGTGCGCAGAAACAGCGACGAGTCGGCAGTAGACGGAGCAAACCCAAGTGCCGCGAGCGTAGTCCTCAGTGTGTCGTGCCACTCACGTGGCGCCTGGCGGAGACCGTAGACTGGACGCCGGAGACTCCACTGGGTACCAGGAGGGAAAGATCCAGTGAAGCCAGGTGGGCGACGCAGCCAGATCTCCTCGTGCAGACTGCCCTGCAAGAAAGCTGTGCTGAAGTCGAGAGAGTGCAGCTCGTAGTCACGGTGAGCAGCAACGTGCAGCAGAACCCGAAGAGTAGTCATCTTCGGGGTGGGGGAGAAGGTCTGAAAGTAGTCAACCCCCTGCCGCTGACTGAAGCCACGAGCCACGTAACGCGCCTTGAAGACAGGCGGTGAACCCGACGGCCGCTTCACCCTGAAAATCCACATGCCACTGACGATGTTCGCCCCAGGAGGGGGAACAGCGTCGACGTAGGTGCCTGTGGACTTCCAGGAAGCCATCTCTGCATCCATAGCTGCCTGCCACTAAGAGGAGTAGGGACCCTCTATCGCCTCCGCGTAAGAGCGCGGAGTCGGGATGTCTGGTGCATCCGGGTCTCCCTCAGGGGCTAGCAGTACAGACGCGAGATGAGGTGAAGCGGCAGCCAGACACTGGAACTCCTCCTGCCTGTCCTCAAGGACGTCCGTGCCGAGGGCACACTCACCCCCGACGGACGGAGGACAGGCAGACTCAGACTCAGCGACAAGACTGGCAGCGTAGTCTAGACGACAGCGTGCAGCAAAGTCGACAAGCTCAGTGACAAGGGCAGAAGCAGCGGACGACTCGAAGGAAGGGTCAGTGACAGCAGTAGCAAGGAGACGCGTGACAGTAGGACTGGCAGCACGAAGAGAGTCCGACTCCGGGTCGGCAAGAGCAGGAAGCGAGGAAGCAGGAGGAGAAGGCAAAGGGGCACGCAGAGGAGCAGTGGACGGACGCAGTGACATCCGGTGCGTGCCAGGGACAGGAGGAGGACGCTGACGCGACCCGCGACCACTAGCGCGCTCAGTACGAACAGGCGACGCAGGACGAGACGCAGGCTCACGACGCTCAGTAAGACCTCCAGTCGGACTAGCGTAGGGAGAAGGAGCAGGCAAAGGGGAGGCAGGCTGTAGCTGTGGCTGTGACCGGACAGGCTGCGGACCCTCTAAGGGAGGAGGAGGTGTAAGACCAAGAACCTGCTGCAGGAGCGGAACGAAGTACGGTCGGGGCCGCGCGGCGACGCCAGAAACAGCAGGAACAGCACCAGTACCCCCAGCAGGAGCACCTACTACAGTAGCACCTCCAGCAGCACCAGAACCTCCAGCAGCAGCACCAGGAGCACTGTCAGTCGGACCGCCAGCGGCACGCACAGCGCCAACACCCTCAGCAGCACCAGCTCCAGGAGAACCCTCAGACCCAGCAGCTCCAGCACCCACAGTACGAGCACCACCTGGACGCGCGGCAGCAGGACCCTCTGCAGCCGAAGAACCACCAGCACCAGCAGCACGCCTCCAGCGCCTGGCAAACCACTCACGCAGCTCCTGTGGGGAGAGTGGCTCCCGGCGAGACGAAGCACCCCCAGGCACAGCACCCCCAGGCTCAGCACCCCCAGGCTCAGCACCCCCAGGCTCAGCACCCCCAGGCTCAGCACCCCCAGGCTCAGCACCCCCAGGCTCGGCACCTCCAAGCTCAACACCCCCAGGCTCAGCACCCCCAGACTCCGCACCCCCAGGCTCAGCTCCCCCAGACTCCGCACCCCCAGGCTCAGCTCCCCCAGACTCCGCACCCCTAGGCTCAGCTCCTGCAGCAGCACCAGAGTCACCAGTGACCTCGACAGGCTCGACGACGTCTACCTGGGACACACCTGAAGGGGCAGGACCCTGAGGGGGGAGGGGGACTACCGGGGGGGGACCTGGTACCAAGAAGAGCGGGGGTGGGGGGAGGGACGGAGTGCGGTAGGGGAAGAGGCGGTAGTAGGGTACCGACTCGTCGAACGTGACGTCCTGGGAGGACAGAACACGTCGAGAGGTGGGGTGGTAGAACTGCCACCCAGGGGCGTCGGGGGGAAACCCCAGGAAGACGCAGGGAGCAGCGCGAGGGGACAGCTTGTCCGCAGACAAGTCGCGGACAAACGCCCGAGATCCCCAGACCCGGAACGCCGACGCATCGCCAACCTTCCCCGTCCACAGCAGGGCTGGGGAGGTCTCCGGCCTGGAGACCCTGGGGTGGAGGTTGATCTGATGCGCTGCGTACCTGACCGCAAACGGCCACAGAAAATGGGGGGCAGCCGCATGCATCATAGACGTACGGGCGACGTCCATGACCATGCCAATGCGGCGCTCAGCAATCCCATTTTGCTGCGGGGAGTCCGGAAGCGTGAAGGACTGGCGGATGCCTCGCGCACGACAGTAGGCACGCAGAAGGCCAGAGGAGAACTCTCCGCCTCTGTCCGAGTGCAGACGCAACACAGGAAAGTCGGAGCCAAAGCTCTGCCTGAGCTGAAGACGAGCTGCGCGGATCCAGTCGATCAGCACCTCAGTGACCTCACCCTTGCTGCGCAAGGGGAAGACTGTGGTGTAACGCGAGTAGTCGTCAACAACGAGCAGGAAGTAGCGCTCCTGACCTTGTCCACGGACGCGGGCAGGGCCCCACACGTCCATGTGAAGCGTCTGCAACGGGGCCTCTGTCGGAGGAAACTGGGAGGAGTGAGGGGCAGCACGCTGGCGCCCCTCGACACAGGGGACACAGGCAGGGCCAGGGCCCTGAGGAAGGGGAGGTAGAGACCGGGGGAGACCAGACACAAGAAGACGGGAGGCCATGCCTCTGAGCCGAAGCAGAGAGGGGTGGCCAAGGCGGTGGTGCCAGAGGAGGGTCTCGTGAGACAGACGACGACACGAACAGGGGGCAGACTCAGGACCAGACCTGGACGCTGCGGCAAACACCTGACCAGACGAAGGGACCCTACCAGACTCAGCACCTGGAGGAGAAGCAGTGGTCAGTGTGTACAGGCTCGACCCTGGCCGACGTGTAAACGTAGCCAGGTGGCGTCCCGTGCTAGCCTCCGTGCAGTGGGTCACGCGCTGACGAGCAGGAGTGAACTGGTGGACACCCGCATCCTGTAGGTCAGCACCACTCACCAGGTTCGTCGAGAACGAGGGGAGGTAGAGACCAGACAGGGTGCCAGAGGGGGCCGCCGGACACGGAAGGACCGTGGAGAAGCGAGACAGGACAGGCCCCCCAGAGGGGTCAGCCAGGGACACCGCAACCGGCCGACTCAGCGGCGTGAGAGTGGTGCGGTCCCGAAAGAAGGAGCGAGACGCTCCAGAGTCAAGGGTGAAGGTGTGAGAGGCCGAAGCCGACACAGTACCTGAGAGGGCAGACTCACCAGTACCTGAGAGCACAGACGCACTGGCACCTAGAGCAGCAGCCTCACTAGCACCTGACGCAGCAGTACCAATGCCCGGGTCGGGCGGGAAACACCGGTAACAGTCATCCTCATCACTACCAGTCACAGCATACATAGCAGAAAGAATAGCATCAAAGTCAAGATCATAAATGGCTACACCAGCCCTAGACAGCTCCCCCCAGCGGGGGATCTCAGGGGCCTCTGGAAACTGCTGACGCCAGGCGTCGGTCAGGCGGCCAAAGCAGCGGCGGGCTGCGTGGGTGCCTCCACACCTCTCCCCCGCACGGTCACCGGTGCGAAGAACGTAGGGGCAGGGACCAAACGCACCACCACGCTGACGCTGCAAGTACCACTCACGGAGCTGCTGAGGGGCGGGGAGGGTGCGAGAGCGCTGCTGCTGCTGCTGCTGCTGCTGCTGCTGGCGCTGGCCACCCCCAGAGCTGCTCCGCTGGGACGAGCCACTCCGACCCCCGCCGCCACCGCCACTCCCGCCTCCACCGCCACCCCCGTCTCCACCGCCACCGCCCCCACCGGTACCCTCGCCCCCGCCTCCTCCGCTACCGCCTCCGCCGCCACCTCCGCCTCCACCGCCTCCACCAGTACCTCCACTCCCGCCACCACCTCCACCGCCACCCCCACTCCCTCCGCCACCCCCACCTCCTCCGCCACTGCCCCCTCTAGCTCCACCCGCTCCCTTGCCCCCCTTGCCCTTGCCAGAGCGGCGTCTACCGCTGGGGGCAGACGCCGCACCGACCGACTCAAAACCAGCGAGGTCGGCCGCAGCGGCAGAGGCGACAGAGGGCAGCAGGGGGGAAGGAGAACACCCCTCAAAGATGGGGGTGCGAGGGTCACCCCGAGAGGCCCCTACAGCGACGATGCTCTTCTCAGCCGCTAGCAGGGACTCCTCAAGGAGGTCGATAGTGAGGGTGGTGGGACAGAGAGAGAGAAAATGGTCCCTAACGACACGAAGGGACTCAGGGAGACGGGTGACGAGAAAGTAGAGAGTGATGTACATGGGAGGAGGGTTTGCGGCGCGGAACTCAGCAGGAAGGGCAGCGCGGTAGCGAGCGTCACTAGCGCGAAGGTGGGTAACGAGGTCAGCGACAGTGGGAAAGGCAGCGAGGTCAGGGAAGAGAAACGGTAGCATGAGGCGGCTCAGCGTAGCAGAGGAAGGGGAGGAGTAGCGTGCAACTACAGCGTCGTACAAGGCCTGAGCGGTCTTGCACTGACTAAAGTGGGCACGCTCGGAGGAAGGGAGGTGGCGACGCACAGCAAGACGTGCAGCAGCATCGCGTGTGGCCCACTTGGAGCGAACAGCAGGGTCAGCATCAGCAGGAGGGGCAGGGACAGCTCCAGAGACAAAGTCAAAGAGAGAAACCTCATCGATCGCATCGCACAGTAAGTACAGCTGCAGGTCCTCAATCCAGACTGGAAAGTCAATGGCGCGACCCTCAGCGTCAAAAGACAGGACACTGGGGGTGGCCATTGCAGCAGCTGATTGTCTCACCGGGCACGAAGAGTCGGGTAGCACAGCGGCGCAGCAACTCGGCAGAACAGCAGCTGCGCACGCCTCGGAGCAGCAGCAGCCCCGCAAGAGCAGGAGCTCGGCTCCTCAGGTTGCCCGGGCGGCTCGGGCGGCTCGGGTTGCTAGGGCGGCGCGGGCGGCTCGGGCGGCTCGGGCGGCTCGGGTTGCTGGGGCGGCGCGGGCGGCTCGGGCGGCTCGGGCGGCTCGGGTTGCTGGGGCGGCGCGGGCGGCTCGGGCGGCTCGGGCGGCTCGGGTTGCTGGGGCGGCGCGGGCGGCTCGGGCGGCTCGGGCGGCTCGGGCGGGTCTGCTGCACGGGCGGTTGGGGCGGCTCGGCTGTACGGGCGGCTCGTGCGGCGCGGGCGTCGCGACGGGCGGCTCGCTGGCGGCTCGCTGGCGGCTGCATAGGCGGCACAGGGACGGCGGCGCGGGCGGCTCAGGGACGGCGGCCTGGGCGGTCGTGGGCGGCTCACGCTGGGCGGGTGCACGGGCGGCTCGGCGGGCGGCGTTCGGGCAGCTCACGGGGGGCTGCGACGGGCGGCTCGCGGGCGTCGGGCGCTAGGGCGCTGGGGCGACGACGGGCGGCGCTCAGGCGTCAGGGCGGGCGGCCGTCAGAGCGCTAGGGCGGGCGGCGCTCAGGCGTTAGGGCGGACGGCCGTCAGGGCGCAAGGGCGGGCGGCGCTCGGGCGCTAGGGCGAGCGGCGCACGGGCGCTAGGGCGGGCGGCCGTCAGGGCGCTAGGGCGGGCTGCGCTCGGGCGCTTGGGCGGGCGGCGCTCGGGTGCTAGGGCGGGCGGCCGACAGGGCGCTAGGGCGGGCGGCCGTCAGGGCGCTAGGGCGAGCGGCGCACGGGCGCTAGGGCGGGCGGCCGTCAGGGCGCTAGGGCGGGCGGCGCTCGGGCGCTAGGGCGGGCGGCGCTCGGGCGGTAGGGCGGGCGGCCGTCAGGGCGCTAGGGCGGTCGGCCGTCAGGGCGCTAGGGCGGTCGGCCGTCAGGGCGCTAGGGCGGGCGGCGTTCGGGCGCTAGAGCGGGCGGCCGTCAGGGCACTAGGGCGGGCGGCTGTCAGGGCGCAAGGGCGGCGGCGCTCGGGCGCTAGGGCGGGCGGCCGTCAGAGCACTAGGGCAGATCGAAAAAAAAGAAGTACTAGGGCCCGGAGCGCGCTCCGGGCAGAAAAAATAGTTAAGAGGTAGCGGTGGTGGGCCCTACGAACAGTTCCCACAGGGGAACCTGCTCGATACCATGAGAAGAAGTGAACGAGAATGAATCAACTATGAATGAAGTGAGTACAAATATGAAACCCTAATTGGGTTGTACCCCCTATGGGATACCCCACTATAGCCTACACAAATAAGTAAGCTATAATGTTCTGACACTGCCCTGCGCCAGCGCCCTGCCCCGCGCCAGCGTCCTGCTAAACCCTAAATAGAATTAAAATAATAATAATAATTCCAAAAAAAAAGGCCCTAGGTGCTTTTGCCCTGAGAGCTACTGCCTGCTGCTGCCTGCTACTGCCCTGCTCTGGCCACGCGCCGCCCTGCTCTGGCCGCGCGCCGCCCTTCTCTGGCCTCGTGCCGCCCTACTCTGGTTGCACGCCGCCCTGCTGCTCTTACTGCTGCTGCTGCTACTCGTGCTACTCCCTTCACTCCGTACTACCCTAGAGGTCGCGCTCCTCCTAGCTTGCCCGCCATGAATTCACTTTGTTGTACCGGTGGGAGTGGTGACGGCGGTGGTGGTAGCAATGGGAGTGGTGGCGGCCGTAGTAGCAGTCACTGTGACGCCGTTTGGTGCGGAGTGACTGGCGGTGGCCAGATGCAGCTGCGGCGGCAGCTTCGTGAGTGGCTTTACCAGCGTGGGCCATCTCCGAGTCCGGGTCGCTGCCCGTACGTCATTCGCACATGTCCTCGAGCTGGTGAGACCTGTGGGACACCTGGTCACGCACAGTCTCGTTGCTTTGCCTATTTGACTGACGTCTGGCGCACTGAGTTTGGCGACGAGGCTGAGATCCCCCCCTGGCTTAAGCTGCTTAGGTCGGGCGTTGCTGTCTTTGCTTTAGACTATGACGCCATCCTTACTACCATGTCTGCTTTGCCTGGTGGTGCTGAGAGTGACTGTCACATGTGTGTGCAGTACGACCCCGGTATAGAGGTTGCTGCTCTAGGTGCTAGCGAGTCTCCTTCCTCAGGTACTGCGCCTGGTGAGTACTTGCATACCTTCATGCTTGACTCAGGTGCTTCCCGCTGCTTCTTCCGTGACATTACTGCACTCACACCACTCCCTGCACCTGTTGCAGTCTCTCTGGCTGACCCCTCAGGGGGCCCAATTCTTGCACGGTCCACCACTGTGCTTCCGTGCCCGGCGGTTCCGTCTGGCTCACTGACAGGCTTCCACCTCCCCTCGTTCTCTACGAACTTGGTGAGCAACGCAGTTCTCTAAGACCAGTGGGTTGACACCTTTACCCCTGGAGGACAACGTGTGGCGATCTGTACGTGCTCCCGGACTGGCCGCCACCTGCCCACGTTTACCCGTCGGACAGGGTCGAGTCTTTACACACTAACGACTGCGCCTCCTCAGGTAGCTGCTACTGGTCAGGTTTCTGCGTCAGGTCAGGTAGCCTCCCCTTGTGAGTGTCGCTCCCTGTCGCACCAGACTCTTCTCTGGCACCACCGCCTGGGCCACCCCTCCCTGCCACGTCTACGTGGCATGCACCGTCGCCTCCTTGTATCTGGTCTTCCCAGGTCTCTCCCTCCCCTCCCAGCCTTGCCTGCGCCGCTCTGCCTTCCTTGCGTCGAGGGGCGGCAGCGCGCCGCTCCTCACTCCTCCTCGTTTCCCCCGACAGAGGCTCCTCTGCAGACCCTCCACCTGGACGTGTGGGGCCCAGCCCGCGTTCGTGGACAGGGCGGTGAGCGGTACTTTCTACTGGTTGTCGACGACTACTCGAGGTACACCACGGTCTTCCCCTTGCGCACCAAGGGTGAGGTCCTTGCTGTCCTGATCCCTTGGATCCGAGCAGTTCGTCTCCAGCTCCGCCGCAGGTTCCGCCAGGACCTTCCTGTCCTGCGTCTGCATTCTGACAGAGGTGGTGAGTTCACCTCCAACCTTTTGCGGGCCTTCTGTCAGGGGGAGGGCATCGAGCAGTCGTTCACGCTTCCGGGCTCACCACAGCAAAATGGGGTTGTTGAGCGCCGCATTGGCTTAGTCATGGAGGTCGCTCGTACCTCCTTGATTCATGCGGCGGCTCCACATTTTCTGTGGCTGTTTGCAGTCCGGTACGCCGCGTAGCCGCTCAACCTCTGGCCCCGTGTCTCCTTGCCGGAGACCTCGCCCACACTGCGTTGGACAGGGGAGGTTGGCGATGCGTCGCGTTTCCGGGTCTGGGGTGCTCGTGCCCTTGCCCGCGATACATCTACGGACAAGCTCTCCTCTCGCACCATTCCCTGCGTCTTCCTCGGCTTTGTCCCTGACGCGCCTCGCTGGCAGTTTTACCACCCCACCTCGCGCCGTGTCTTCCCCTCTCAGGACGTCACCTTTGACGAGTCGGTTCCTTTCTACCGTCTCTTCCCCTACCGCACTGCCCCTCTCCCTCCCCCGCCGCTTTTCCTCGCTCCAGGTCCCCCTCCGGTAGACCTCCTCCCCCCTCAGGGTCCTGCTCCTTCAGGTGTGTCTCAGGTAGACCCGCCCCCCTTGGCTGAGCCTGTAGAGGTCACTAGCAACTCAGGTGCTGCTGCGGGAGGTGCTGCTGGGGGTGCTGCTTCTGGGGGTGCTGAGCCTGCGCGTGAGGTGCTGGGGAGTGCGGAGCATGGGGGTGCTGAGCCCGTCCGTGAGGTGCTGGGGGGTGCGGAGCCTGGGGGTGCTGAGTGTGTTGGCGTTCCTCTAGGTCTCGTTTCACGACGCGGGCCTGTCTCACCACAGCAGGCACGAGAGTGGCTTGCGTCGCGTACCTGCCTGAGGAGTCGGGCTGCTGGAGCTGCTTGTCATGGAGGCGCTAGGGATGCTGGTGTCTCTGATCCTAGAGATGCTCGTACTGGAGGTACTGGAGCTGTCGGGGCTGGTACTGCTCCTGGAGCTGGAGGTGTCGGCTCTAGGGGTGCTGCTGCTGGAGGTACTGGGGCTGGAGGCCCTGGAGCTGGTGCTGTCGACCCTGGCGTTGGAGACCCTAGAGCTGGAGGTGCCGGTTCTGGGGGTGCTGCTGCTGGGGGTACTGGGGCTGGAGGCCCTGGAGCTGGTGCTGTCAACCCTGGCGTTGGAGACCCTGGAGCTGGAGGTGCCGGTTCGGGGTGCTGCTGCTGGAGGCGCTAGTCTTGTCGACCCTGGAGTTGGGGACCTTGAGGCTGGAGGTGCCGGTTCTGGGGGTGCTGATACTGGTGGCGCTGAAGCTGGGGGTTCTGGAGCTGCTGGAGGCGCTGGAGCTAGAGGTGCTGCTGCTGGAGTCACTGAAGCTGGAGGTTTGGAGCTGCTGGAGGCGCTGGAGCTAGAGGTGCTGCTGCTGGAGTCACTGAAGCTGGAGGTGTTACTACTGGAGGCGCTGGAGCTGGAGGTTCTGGAGCTACTGGAGGTGCTGGAGCTACTGGTAAAGGTGGCATTGCACCGTCGCGAGTGTTTTTCGCTCCGTCGTCACCGTCGTCTCTGCCACCACCTGACTCTGTGCTTCGCCAGGTTCATAGCCTCCCGTCTTCTACTAGCCTCCCATTACAGCCTGGCGCACCACTGCTTGCTCCTTCTCCTTACACTGAGCAGACAGACTCTCTTACAGAGCGTCGTGAGCCTGCGTCTCGTCCTGCCTCGCCTGTTCATATGCGTCGCACTGGTCGTCGTGTTCCTCGTGAGCGTCCGCCTCCTGTCCCTCGCACGCACGCTATGGCACTTCGTCCTTCCTCTGTTCCACAGCGTGTTCCCCTACCGTCTCCTCCTGCATCTTCTCTGCCTGACGTTCAGGATCCTGAGTCTGACCTGGTTCTTGCTGCTCACCCTACTGTCACGTAACTGCCCGCCACTGTTGTCACTGACCCGTCGTTTGAGTCTGCTGTTGCGTCTGCCTTAGTCTCTGAGCTTGTTGACTTTGCTGCTGCCTGTTGTCTAGACTACGCTTCTAGTCTTGTTGCTAAGTCTAAGTCTGTCTATCCTCCGTCTGTCGGGGGTGAGTGTGCTCTTGGCTCAGACGTCCTTGAGGACAGGCAGGAAGACTTTGAGTGTCTTGCAGCCGCTGCGCCTCATCTCGTGGCCATGCTGCTTGCCCTTGAGGGAGACCCGGATGCACCAGACATCCCGACTCCGCGTTCTTACGCTGAGGCGATTGCGGGTCCCTACTCCTCTCAATGGCAGACAGCCATGGATGCAGAGATGGCATCCTGGAAGTCCACAGGCACGTATGTCGATGAGGTTCCCCCTCCTGGGGCGAACATCGTCGATGTCATGTGGATTTTCAGGGTGAAGCGGCCGCCGGGTTCTCCGCCTGTCTTCAAGGCTCGTTACGTTGCTAGAGGCTTCAGTCAGCGACAGGGAGTTGACTTCTTCCAGACCTTCTCCCCCACCCCGAAGACGACCACTCTTCGGGTGCTGCTACACGTTGCTGCTCAGCGTGACTACGAGCTTCACTCTCTGGACTTCAGCATAGCCTGCCTACAGGGCAGCCTGCACGAGGAGATCTGGCTGCGCCGCCCATCTCGCTTCACTAGGTCGTTTCCTCCTGGTACCCAGAGGAGCCTCCGTCGGCCAGTCTATGGTCTCGGTTAGGCGCCTCGTGAGTGGCACGACACACCGAGGACGACACTTGCTTCTCTTGGGTTTGCCCCTTCCACTGCTGACCCGTTGCCGTATCTACGCAACGACACTTCACTTTCGCCGTTCTACATCCTCGTGTACGTTGACGACTTGGTCTTTGCCACCGCTGGCAATGAGGCTCTCGCCCTTGTGAAGTCGGAGCTGCAGAAGAGACACACGTGCACAGACCTGGGTGAGCTACGCAGTTACCTTGGCTTGCAGATCACCCAGGACAGAGCACGTGGCACCATCACGCTGACTCAGTCACACATGGTGCGGCAGGTCCTTCAGCGCTTCAGGTTCACTTGGTCCTCACCACAGCCCACTCCTCTGGCTACAGGTCACTCGCCCTCAGCTCCACCTTCGGACGAGTCCGTAGAGCCGAGTGACCCATATCCAGAGCTAGTGGGCTGCCTCATGTACCTGATGACCTGCACTCCTCCTGACCTTGCGTACCCTCTTGGCCTTCTGGCTCACTTCGTGGCTCCTGGTAGGCACCGAAAGGTGCACATGGATGCTGCTAAGAGGGTACTGCGCTACTTGTGCAGTACATCGGGCATGGGGCTTGTGCTTGGAGGGCGGAGCTCATTTGTCCTCACTGGAAACTCAGACGCTTCTTGGGTTGACGACCTGGCTACGCAGCGGTCGTCACAGGGTTACACTTTCAGCCTTGGCTGCGGCTCTGTTTCTTGGCGGTCTACACGCTCGTCTTCTGTTCTCAGCTCGAGTTGTGAGGCTGAGATCTACGCCACAGCCATGGCTGCACAGGAGTTACGCTGGCTCACCTACTTGATGACTGACTTGGGAGAGCGGCCTCGTTCTCGTCCAGTGCTGTACGTAGACAACAAGGCCGCCATTGCCTTGTGTTAGGAGCACAGACTGGAGCACATATAGAAGCACATCGCTCTGCGTTACTTCCTGGCTCGAGAGTTGCAGCAGCGTGGTCAGCTTCGTCTTGCTCACGTGGCCACTCGGGCCAACACTGCTGATAAATTCACCAAGGCACTTCCGTCTGGTGATCATCAGCGCTTCTGTACTATGTTAGTCCTTGTGCCTGTTTTGTCTCACTTGCTCACTTAGTAACCTTGCTTGTACTGTGATCTATATACATATACCTGCATGCTTGCTCTTGCCAGGTTGTGATCACTGTACTGTTGGTGTTGCATATATACCTCTGCATGTGAATGTCAGAACATCATAGCTTATGCATTTTGTGTAGGCTGTAGTGGGGTAGCCCATAAGGGGTACAACCCAATTAGGGTTAGTACTTGTACCCAACTCTTTCATAGTTCATCCATTCTCATTCTAGTTTTCTCATGGTATCAAGCAGGTTCCCTCGTGGGAACTGATTTTTTTTTCCTTCCCGGAGCGCACTCAGCCCTTGCCCGAGTCGCGCTCCCCTTTCTTGACCCTGTCACCCTCGCGGCCCCCATCCCGTCGCGCCGCCCTAGCGGCTGCGTCGCGCCGCCCTAGCGACCCCGTCGCCTACCCCTGCGGCCCCGGCGCCGCCCTTCCCGGCCCCGATCCGCCACCCTAGCGGCCCCGTAGCCTACCCCGCGGCCCCGGCGCCGCCCTTCCCGGCCCCGATCCGCCGCCCTGCGACCCCGTCGCCTACCCCGCGGCCCTAACGCTGCCCTTACCGGCCCCGATTCGCCGCCCTGCGGCCCCGTCGCCTACCCAGCGGCCCCGGCGCCGCTCTTCCCGGCCCTGACGCCGCCCTTCCCAACCCGGCCCCGCCTCTGATGGCCCTGTCGCCTACCTGCGGCCCCGGCGCTGCCCTTCCCGGCCCCGTCGCCTACCTTTGCGGCCCCGGCGCCGCCTCTGCCGGCCCCGCCGCCGTCCCCACGCGGCCCCGCTGTCATCACCGAGCCGCCGGCGCCGCCGCCTGCTGCCGAGCCGCCCGCCACCCGAGCCGCCCGAGCCGCCGCACCATGCCGAGCCGCCCGAGATGCCGAGTCGCCAAGCCGCCCGAGCCGCCGAGCCGCCTGTGCCGCCGAGTCGCCGAGCCGCAGTTGTTGCTGAGCCGCCGAGCCGCCGAGTCGCCCGAGCCGCCCTGTCCGGTAAGGGCAGCGCCTCTATCACTGCACTGCCCCTACCCTACTGTTCACGCTGCTAGTCTACAGCAGTCATGGCTACCCCTAGTGTCCTCTCTTTTGACGCTGAGGGTCGGGCTATTGACTTTGACGTCTCGCTAGATGATCTGCAGCTTTTCCTACAGTGCGATAGGGCAGACGGTCTCTCCCTCTTTGACCTTACCTCTGGCGCCTCTCCTGCCCCTACTGCTGATGTTGACCCCACTGTTCGCTCCCAGTGGGCCACGCGCGATGCTGCTGCACGTCTTGCTGTGCGTCGCCACATGCCTACCTCTGAGCGTGCACACTTTAGCCAGTACAAGAGTGCTCAGACCTTGTACGACGCTGTAGTTGCACGCTACTCCTCCCCTGCCACTGCTGCACTGAGCCGTCTCATGCTACCGTACCTCTTCCCTGACCTTGCTGCCTTCCCCACAGTCGCTGACCTCATTACGCACCTCCGCACTAGTGACACTCGCTACCGCGCTGCGCTTCCTGCTGAGTTCTGCGCCAAGAACCCCCCCCCCCATGTACGTCACCCTCTACTACATAGTCACCCGCCTCCTTGACTCTCTGCGCGTATTCAGGGACCACTTCCTCTCATTTTGCCCCACCACTCTCACCGTTGACCTCCTCAAGAAGGCCCTCCTAGCAGCAGAGAAGAGCATAGTCGCTTTAGGAGCCTCTCGTGGTGACCCTCGCACCCCCGTCTTTGAGGGGTGTTCCCCCTCCCTCCTCCTGCCCTCTGTTGCCTCTGCTGCTGCGGCCGACCTCGTTGGTTTCGAGTTGGTCGGCGCTGCGTCTGCCCCGAGCGGGAGACGCCGCACCGGCAAGGGCAAGGGGGCAAGGGCGCTGGAGGGGCTGGCGGGGGTGGCGGAGGTGGCGGTGGAGGCAGTGGAGGGGGTGGGGGTGGTGGTGGGAGTGGTGGCGGGGGTGGAGGTGTCGGTGGCGGCAGTGGAGGCGGTGGCGGCGGCGGCGGTGGCAGTGGGAGCGAGGTGGCGGAGGTGGTGGAGGTGGAGGAGGCGGCGGCGGAGGAGGTGGAGCTGGTCGGGGTGGCGCTGCGCAGAGGGTCGGCTCCGGTGGTGGTCAGCGCCAGCAGCAGCAGCAGCAGCGCATGCGTGACATTCCCCCCCCTCAGCAGCTCGGTGAGTGGTACGCTGCACGCCAGCGGGGTGGGGGTACTGGTCCGTGCAGCTACGTCCTACGCACCGGCGACCGCGCAGGTGAGCAGTGCGGGGGTGCGCACTCCACCCAGTGCTGCTTTGGCCGCCTGACGGACGCTTGGCGTCACCAGTTCCCTGAGGCCACTGAGATCCCTCGCTGGGGCGAGCTGTCTAGGGCGGGAGTAGCTTTCTTTGACCTTGACTTTGATGCTATTCTTGCTGCCATGTATGCTGTGACTGTTAGTGATGAGGGTGACTGTTACCGGTGTTTTCCGCCCGACCCGGGCATTGAGACTGCTGCTCTAGGTGCTGGTGAGGCTATTGCTCTAGGTGCTAGCGAGGCTGCAGCTCTAGGTGCTGGTGAGTCTGCGCTCTCAGGTACCGCGTCGGCTTCGGCCTCCCACACCTTCACACTTGACTCAGGGGCTTCTCGCTCCTTCTTTCGAGACCGCACCACACTCACGCCGCTTGGTCGGCCAGTTGCAGTCTCTCTAGCAAACCCCTCTAGGGGTCCTGTCCTTGCTCACTTCTCCACTGTCCTCCCGTGTCCGGCGGCCCCCTCTGGCACCCTGTCAGGTCTTTACCTCCCCTCGTTCTCAACGAACTTGGTGAGTGGTGCTGACCTACAGGATGCAAGAGTTCACCAGTTCACTCCTGCGAGTCAGCGGGTGACCCACTGCACGGACGCTCGGACAGGCCTACACCTGGCCACGTTTACACGTCGGCCGGGGTCGAGCCTGTACACACTGACCACTGCGTCTCCTCCAGTCACTGCGTCTGGTCAGGTAGCTGTGTCGGGTCAGGTGTTTGCTGCAGCGTCCAGGTCTGGTCCTGAGTCTGCCCCCTCCTCGTGTCGCCTCCGGTCTCACGAGACTCTCCTCTGGCACCACCGCCTTGGTCACCCCTCCCTGCTTCGTCTCTGAAGCATGGCCTCCCGTGTCCTTGTCTCTGGTCTTCCCCGGTCCCTCCCTCCCCTTCCTCCGGGGCCTGGCCCTACCTGCGTCCCCTGTGTCGAGGGGTGGCAGCGGGCTGCCCCTCACTCCTCCCAGTTTCCTCTGACAGAGGCCCCGCATCAGACGCTTCACATGGACGTGTGGGGCCCGGCCCGCGTCCGTGGACAGGGTCACGAGCGCTACTTCCTGCTGGTGGTTGACGACTACTCGCGTTACACCACAGTCTTCCCCTTGCGCAGCAAGGGTGATGTCACTGAGGTGTTGATTGACTGGATCCGCGCAGCTCGTCTCCACCTCAGGCAGAGCTTCGGCTCGGACTTTCCTGTTCTGCATCTGCACTCTGACAGAGGCGGAGAGTTCTCTTCTGGCCTTCTGCGAGCCTACTTTCGTGCACGAAGCATCCGCCAGACCTTCACGCTTCCGGACTCTCAACAGCAAAATGGGATTGCTGAGCGCCGCATTGGCATGGTCATGGACGTCGCCCGTACGTCCATGATGCATGCGGCTGCCCCCCATTTTCAGTGGCCGTTTGCGGTCCGGTACGCGGCGCATCAGATCAACCTCCACCCCAGGGTCTCCATGCCGGAGACCTCCCCAGCTTTGCTGTGGACCAAGAAGGTTGGCGATGCGTCCGCGTTCCGTGTCTGGGGATCTCGGGCGTTTGTCCGCGACTTGTCTACGGACAAGCTGTCCCCTCGTGCTACTCCTTGCGTCTTCCTGGGTTTCCCCCCTGACGCGCCAAGGTGGCAGTTCTACCACCCCACCTCTCGCCGTGTTTGTCCTCCCAGGACGTCACGTTCGACGAGTCGGTCCCCTACTACTGTCTCTTCCCCTACCGCACTCCGTCCCTCCCCCTGCCACCGCTCTTCCTTTTGCCAGGTCCCCCCCCCGATAGACCCCCTCCCCCCTCAGGGTCCTGCCCCTTCAGGTGTGTCCCAGGGAGACGCTGTTGAGCCTGTCGAGGTCGCTGGTGACTCTGGTCCTGCTGAGGGTGCTGAGCCTGGGGGTGCTGACTCTGGGGGTGCTGAGCGTGTGGGTGCTACGCCTGGGGGTGCTGAGCCTAAGGGTACTACGACTGGGGGTGCTGAGCCTGGGGATGCTGAGTCTGGGGGTGCTGAGCCTGTGGGTGCTACGCCTGGGAGTGCTGAGCCTGTGGGTGCTGAGCGTGGGGGTGCTACGCCTGGAGGTGCTGAGCCTGGGGGTGCGGAGCCTGAGGGGGCTTGGCCTGCTCGTGTGGCGTTTGGCGGTTCTCCGGGTGCTTCATCTCGCCGGGAGCCACTCTCTCCACACGAGCTGCGTGAATGGTTTACCCGGCGCTGGAGGCGAGCTGCTGGGGCTGGAGGTGCTGCGGATACTGGAGGTTCTGCTGCTGCTGAGGGTGCTGGTGCCGTGGGTCCGGGAGGTGCTCGTACTGGGAGTACCGGAGCTGCTGGGCCTGCGGGTACTTCTGGAGCTGGAGCTGCTGCGGGGGCTGGCGCGAAGGCTACTGCTATCGGTCCTCGAGGCGGTCCTGCTGAGGGAGCTACTGGTGCTGCTGGAGGTACTGGAGCTGGAGGTGCTGCTGGTGCTGGTGCTGCTGCTGGGGGTACTGGTGCTGTCCCTGCTGGGTCTGGAGGCGCCGCGCGGCCTCGGCCGTACTTTGTTCCGCTCCTTCAGCAGGTTCTTGGTCTCCCGCCTTCTACTGGTCCTCCTCCTCCCTTAGAGTGTCCACAACCTGTCCCGTCACAGTTACAGTTACAGCCGGCCTCCCCACTGCCTGCTCCTTCTCCCTACACTGGTCCTACTGGAGGTCTTGCTGAGCGTCGTGAGCCTGCGTCTCGCCCTGCGTCGCCTGTCCGTGCTGCTCGCACTAGTGGTCGCGGTTCACGTCAGCGTCCTCCTCCTGTCCCTGGCACGCACCGGATGTCTCTGCGTCCGTCCACTGCTCCTCTGCGTGTCCCTTTGCCTTCTCCTCCTGAGTCCTCTCTTCTTGCTCTTGCCGACCCGGAGTCGGACTCTCTTCGTGCTGCCAGTCCTACTGTCACGCGTCTCCTTGCTACTGTTGTCACTGACCCTTCCTTTGAGTCCACTGCTGCGTCTGCCCTAGTTGCTGAGCTTGTCGTCTTTGCTGCTCGCTGTCGCCTAGACTACGCTGCTAGTCTTGTTGCTGAGTCTTAGTCTGTCTGTCCTCCGTCCGTCGGGGGTGAGTGTGCCCTTGGCACAGACGTCCTTGAGGACAGGCAGGAGGAGTTCCAGTGTTTGGCTGCTGCTTCACCTCATCTCGTGTCTGTACTGCTTACCCCTGAGGGAGACCTGGATGCACTTGACATCCCGACTCCGCGCTCTTACGCGGAGGCGATAGAGGGTCCCTACTCCTCTCAGTGGCAGGCAGCTATGGACGCAGAGATGGCTTCCTGGAAGTCCACAGGCACCTACGTTGATGCTGTTCCCCCTCATTTTAGAGTGCTTTTATTCACTATTTGAGGCATCCGTTTGATCACAGTTCCAAACATTCAAACGTGTGCTCCAAAAAGAGTGTAAAATATCACTCCTCAAAAGATATCCCCAAAATGTGAAACCAAATATAAAGGGTTGCTACGCAACTGTAAGGAATTTTCTCGGCATTCCTTACGGAGCCCGACTACATCGCGTACATCAACAGTCGTTGTTCGCCCGTTACTGCTAACGGGGCTTCGCTGACTTCGCGCGCACTGTTTCACCAAACATCGCACTGCTGGCCTGGCCGTGTCGTCCTACGCTTCGGGACTAGCCCGAGCCTCGCTCCAGGGTAGCACTAGCTAGCTCGCACGCACCGCGATTACCGTTTGCATGTTTCGCATATAAATGTTCGCTCATGCCTTCGCTCACATTTTGTACTCGTTTGACACCTTAGTGCAATTCTCGCTACTTCGATTCATTGCACCCGTAACACTTGGTATGCAGAGCCCCTTTCTTTCAGACCGCGCATCTCCGCACCCCCCCGTAACACTTGGTATTCAGAGCCCCTTTCTTTCGGACCGCGCATCTCCGCACCCAAGGAAATCAACTTTTGATTTTTCACTCGAAGGGACTCACGTTCCTTAGCACCTAGGAGCCGCTGTCCTCGCGTTCGCTCGTAAACGCGTGCAGCCACGACTGCGCCTAGACTAAGACGAGCCGACGCCCTTCGAAATGGCTGAACACATCGACGTCACGACTCTCACGCAGGAGCACTTGAACGATCTGCTGCGACAAATCCGCGAGAGCGCCGAGGAAATCGCGACGCTGACGGCAGAACGCTCGTCCCTGCAAAACGACCTCACACGAGCACAATCCCAAGCACCTGGCACTCCGATTCAGCCCGCACCACAAACATCACAGCACGGAAGTGTGGGGCAACCCGCGAGCGCCGCAAGTGATGGCGTCGTCCGCCATGATGGAGACGACGACCACGGCACAACACACCCCGACGCGACGAATGCGGCCAGGACTCAGCCTCAAGTTACGATTTCGGTGCCGGCCGGCGGATCAACTCTTCCGTCGCCGATGCCGCTAAAGCCGAAGCGTCCGCCATGCTTTGACCCAAGTCAACCGGGTGGTCCTACCGTTCAGGCGTGGCTCTTCACGTTGAACGTTTTCTTCGACGCGAACTACGTTTCGGAGGATACGGCAAAGATTCGTTATGCCGTGTCGTTGCTACGAGGACCCGCCATGGACTGGTGGCGCGTCATCGTCACGAAGCCGGCGGACTACGCAACTCTACCGACAAGGGAAGGACAAACCGGACCTTGGGCGCCGTCGTATGTCGTGGAGGTGCCCTAGTATCTCACGTGGGACGCGTGGTGCGCAGGTCTGTGCGCTCGTTCCGAGCCAATCGTGGCTTCGATCGCGGCGCGACAGAAGCTCCACACTTGGCGCCAACTCGGTTCCGTCCAAGACCACACGAGCGGATTTTTGGCGCTATGCGAGCAGGTGGGATATATGCACGAGAGCGAGCGCATCAACCGCTACATCGACGGCCTGAAGCAGGACATCGTTCAGGAAATCCAGCTCCGCGGCGTCACCGACTTTCAAGAAATTCTCGCCATGGCGGAGAAACTTGATTTCTTCCGCCGACCGAGACCGGGGTCCTACGGAAGTAGCCATTGGGGATATCGGCCTCGTGGGACGAACGAGGGCGCCACGATATGTGCCGTCGCCGCAAATGCCGCTGCCGCACCGTTCAAAGGGCGTTGCTTTGCGTGCAATTGGCCGGGACATCGCAAGAGCAAATGCCCGGAAAATGCTAAGGGAAAGGGGCAAGCTGAGCAGCAGAAACAGACCAAGCAGCAGGGAAACGCTGGGAGTCAGTAGCAGACGGGCCCTCTACTGACAGGTCACGCCGCTCGCCCGACCCAACCGACCCTCACCGAGTGATTGTGCCAGTTCACGCAATCGACCACACTCGGCCGAATAAGGAGGGGACTACGGTAGACAGCCCCATACTGCTTTGTGGGAAAATCGGGACGGACTTAGTAAAAATCTTCGTAGATGGGGGAGCCAGCCACAGCCTCATCAACACTGCCACAGCACGAAAACTGCGACTGCCACTGGACAGATGCTTACCTGAGATTGACGCAAGACTGGTAGACGGCACGCCGCTGGCGATACGGGAACGCGTAGACCGGGTTCGGATTCGATGTGGGGGTAACTTCACGTTTAGCCAGGAAATGCTCGCAACGACCCTCGACGGAACCGATATTTTACTCGGGCGTGATTGGTTGCGACGACACAATCCGCGAATCGACTGGACGACGGGTGACTGCACCGTGCGAGTGAACGGTAACAACATCGCCTTACCTTATTGGGGCTCACCTGAGTCTTCGTCGGTGTGTGTCAACGCGATCACGATGAAGCGCGCCGTAGCGGTAGAAGCTGACGTGTACGCGGTCGACATTCGGGAAGCCGAGGCAGCAGACAAAGGAGGGGATTTACAGAAACTGCTGGCCGACGTACCGAGTGACCTGGCAGCACTCTTGAAGCAGTACAGCAACATTTTCCCAGACGATTTACCGATGGGACTGCCACCTCAGCGACCGCATGACCACAGGATAGAGTTAGAACCGGGGGCACAACCAATAGTACAGCGACAGTTCCGACTGACCCAGCCCGAACTGGACGAAGTGTGGAAGCAGCTCGATTACCTGCTCGAGAAGGAATTCATTCGCCCTAGTTCGTCGCCCTTCGCAACACCGATACTGTTCACACCGAAAAAAGACGGGGGATTTCGCATGTGCATAGATTATAGAGCACTGAACAGGGTTACCATCAAATCCCGTTATGTCAAACTTATATCATATAGCTTGTCTAGGCTATAGTGGGGTGGACACTATGGGGTACATTTTCCTAGGGTTTCCTACTTGTACCCAACCTTGTGCTAGTTCATTCATTCCATACTCTTACCATGGTATAGAGTAGGTTCCCTAGTGGGAACGCTTCCTTGGGCCCACCACTGAAATTTTCCTTTCTGACCGGAGCGCCAGTCGCTCCTGCCCGAGGCGCGCCTTTTTCGCCGCCCTTTCCTGGCCCCTAGTGGCCCCTAGCGGCCTCGTTGCCGCCCCCCACGCGGCCCCGTTGCCGCCCCTAGCGGCCCCGTCGCCGCCTCTCACCCTACGCGGCCCCATCGCCGCCCCTACGCGGCCCCGTTGCCGCCCCTACGCGGCCCCGACGCCGCCCCTAGCGGCCCCTTCGCCGCCCCTAGCGGCCCCGTCGCCGCCTCTCACCCTACGCGGCCACGTCGCCGCCCCTACGTGGCCCCGTCGCCGCCCCTAGCGGCCCCGTCGCCGCCCCTATTGGCCCCGTAGCCGCCTCTCACCCTACGCGGCCCCGTCGCCGCCCCTATGCGGCCCCGTCGCCGCCCCTAGCGGGCCCGTCGCCGCCCCTAGCGGGCCCGTCGCCGCCCCTAGCGGCCCCGTCACCGCCTCTCACCCTACGCAGCCCCGTCGCCGCCCCTAAGTGGCCCCGCTGCCGCCCCTAAGCGGCCCCGTCGCCGCCCCTAAGCGGCCCCGTTGCCGCCCCTATGCGGCCCTGTCGCCGCCTCTACGCGGCCCTGTCGCCGCTCCTAGCGGCCCCGTCGCCGCCCCCCTTCCTACGCGGCCCCGTCGCCGCCACTACACGGCCCCGTCGCCGCTCCCCTCCCTACGCGGCCCCGTCGCCGCCCCTAGCGGCCCCAACGCCGCCTCTACCGAGCATCCTAGCAGCTGAGCCGCCAAACAGCAGAACCGCCGAGCCGCCCAGCAGCCGAGCCGCCGAGCCACCGAGCCGCCCAGCAACCGAGCCGCTGAGCCGCCCAACAGCCAAGCCGCTCAGCAGCCGAACCGCCGAGCCGCCCAGCAGCCGAACCGCCGAGCCGCCCGACAGCCGGGCCGCCCGACAGCCGAGCCGCCCAGCAGCCGAGCCGCTGAGACGCCGAGCCGCCCTGCCGTCGAGCCGCTACTAGTCCTACCGGCGCGCCCCGGCCCTACTTACTCGGACTGGTGAGCTCACTCCTTGCTAGGCCACTGTAGTCATGGCTACCCCCAGTGTTCTTACATTTGATACTGAGGGTCGTGCTGTTGACTTTGAGGTCTGGGTAGATGACCTCCAGCTGTTCCTCCAGTGCGATAGGGCAGACGGCCTCTCCCTATTCGACCTCACCTCTGGTGCCTCCCCTGCCCCGCCTGCTACTGCTGACAGCACTGTTCGCTCACAGTGGGCGACACGCGATGCTGCTGCCCATCTTGCTGTGCGTCGCCACTTACCGACCACTGAGCGTTCGCACTTTAGCCAGTACAAGAGTGCTCAGACCTTGTACGACACTGTAGTTGCACGCTTCTTCCCCTGCCACTGCTGCACTGCGCCGCCTCATGCTACCATACCTCTTCCCTGACCTTGCTGCCTTTCCCACAGTCGCTGATCTCATGACGCACCTCCGCACTAGTGACACTCGCTACCGCGCTACGCTTCCTGCTGAGTTCTGCGCCAAGAACCCCTCCCCCCCCCCATGTACATCACCCTCTACTACATAGTCACCCGGCTCCCTGACTCTCTTCGCTTAGTCAGGGACCACTTCTTCTCAGTTTGCCCCACCATACTCACCGTTGACCTCCTCGAGGAGCGCCTCCTAGCAGCAGAGAAGAGCATAGTCGCTGTAGGAGCCTCTTGTGGTGACCCTCCCACCCCCGTCTTTGAGGGGTGTTCCCCCTCCCCCCTATTGCCCTCTGTTGCTTCTGCTGCTGCTGCCGACCTCGTTGGTTTCTACGGGGTCGGCGCTGCGTTTGCCCCTAGCGGGAGACGCCGCACCGGCAAGGGCAAGGGGGGCAAGGGAGCTGGAGGGGCTGGCGAGGGCGGTGGAGGTGGTGGTGGAGGCAGTGGAGGGGGTGGGGGTGGTGGTGGGAGTGGTGGCGGGGGTGGCGGCGGCGGTGGCAGCAGTGGAGGCGGAGGAGGCGGCGGTGGTGGCGGAGGGAACGGAGGCGGCGGAGGTGGCGGAGGTGGCGGAGGTGGCGGCGGCGGCGGCGGTGGAGCTGGTCGCGACTCTGCGCAGAGGAGTGGGTCCGGTGGTGGTCCGCGCCAGCAGCAGCAGCGCAGTCGTGAGACCCTGTCCCCTCAGCAGCTTCGTGAGTGGTACGCTGCGCGTCAACGCGGTGGGGGTAATGGTCCTTGCACTTACGTCTTCCGTACCGGCGACCGCGCTGGTGAGCAGTGCGGGGGCCCGCACTCCACCCAGCGCTGCTTCGGCCGCTTGACGGACGCGTGGCATCACCAGTTCCCTGAGGCGTCAGAGATCCCTCGCTGGGGAGATCTGTCTGTCAGAATAATATATAATTCTATATATTGTTTTGTAACTGCCTGTAGTGTAGACCACTGTAGTCATCGAACTTTCTGTTTGGTGGTGCACCTTTCTTCATTCTTGCCTATTTGTACTGCTCGCTCTATAGTGAAACCACTCTTTTGTTGCTATCTTCTCGACTCATCCAAACTCACTCAAACTCAACTACTCGACCCACTAGCTATGGCTCCTAAGCCTTCCTAGTACCTCAACACTGTCTAGGGCGGGGGTTGCCATCTTTGATCTTGACTATGATGCTATTCTTGCTGCCATGTATGCTAGTGTTGAGGGTGACTATTACCTGTGTGTTCCGCCTAACCTGGGCATTGAGGCTACTGCTCTGGGTGCTGGTGAGGCTGCTGCTCTTGGTGGTAGTGCGTCTGCTGCCCCAGGTGCTAGTGCGTCCGCTGCCCCAGGTGCTGGTGAGTCTGCTCTCTTAGGTACTACGTCGGCTCAGGCCTTACACACCTTCACCCTTGACTCGGGTGCTTCCTGCTCCTTCTTTCGAGACCACACCACGCTTACGCCGCTTAGTCGACCGGTTGTAGTCTCCCTAGCGGACCCCTCTGGGGGTCCTGTCCTTGCTAGCTTCTCCACTGTCTTACCGTGCCCGGCAGCCCCCTCTGGCACCCTGTCAGGTCTCTACCTCCCCTCGTTCTGTACGAACTTGGTGAGTGGAGCTGACCTACAAGATAGGGGGGTTGACCAGTTCACTCCTGCGAGTCAGCGGGTGACCCACTGCACAGATGCTCGGACAGGCCGACACTTACTACTGAGTCTCCTCCGGCTGCTGAGTCTGGCCAGGTCACTGCGTCGAGTCAGGTGTTTGCTGCAGCGTCCAGGTCTGGTCCTGAGTCTGCTCCCTGCTCGTGTCGTCTCCTGTCCCACTAGACTCTCCTTTGGCACCACCGTCTTGGTCACCCCTCCCTGCCTCGTCTCCAAAGCATGGCCTCCCGTGTCCTTGTCTCTGGTTTTCCCCGGTCTCTCCCTCCCCTACCTCCGAGGCCTGCCCCTACCTGCGTCCCCTGCGTCGAGGGGCGACAGCGCGTCGCCCCTCACTCCTCCGAGTTTCCTCCGACAGAGGCTCCGCTGCAGACTCTCCACATGGACGTGTGGGGCCCCGCCCGCGTCCGTGGACAGGGGCACGAACGTTACTTCCTGTTGGTGGTTGACGACTACTCGCGTTACACCACAGTCTTCCCCTTGCGGAGCAAGGGTGACGTCACTGAGGTGTTGATCGACTGGATCCGCGCAGCTCGTCTCCAGCTCAGAGAGAGTTTCGGCTCGGACTTTCCTGTTCTGCGTCTGCACTCTGACAGAGGCGGGGAGTTTTCCTCTGCCCGTCTGGGAGCCTTCTGTCGTGCACAGGGCATCCGCCAGACCTTCACGCTTCCGGCCTCTCCACAGCAAAATGGGATTACTGAGCGCCGCATTGGCATGGTCATAGACGTCGCTCGTACGTCCATGATCCATGCGGCTGCCCCCCATTTTCTGTGGCCGTTTGCGGTTCAGTACGCAGCGCATCAGCTCAACCTTCAGCCCCGGGTCTCCTTGCCTGAGACCTCCCCCACCTTGCGGTGGACGGGGAAGGTTGGCGATGCGTCTGCGTTTCGGGTCAGGGGATCTCGGGCGTTTGTCCGCGACTTGTCTTCGGACAAGCTGTCCCCCCGTGCTGTTCCCTGCGTCTTCCTTGGCTTCCCCCCTGACGCGCCTGGGTGGCAGTTTTACCACCCCACCTCGCGCCATGTTCTGTCCTCCCAGGACGTCACCTTTGACGAGTCAGTACCTTAATACCGTCTCTTCCCCTACCGCACTGCGCCCCTCCCCCCGCCGCCGCTCTTCCTTGCGCCAGGTCCTCCCCCGGTAGACCCCCTCCCCCCTCAGGGTCCTGCCCCGTTAGGTGTGTCCCAGGTAGACGCAGTCGAGCCTGTCGAGTTAGCTGTTGACTCTGGTGCTGTTAGAGGTGCTGAGCCTGCGGGTGCCGGGTCTGGAGGTGCTGAGTCTGGGGGTGCTGAGCCTGGGGGTGCTGAGCCTTGGTTTGCTGAGTTTGGGGGTGCTGAGCCTAGGGGGCTGAGTCTGGGGGTGCGGAGCCTGGGGGTGCTAGGTCTGCTCATGTGGCCGCCGGCGGTGCTTCGTCGAGGAGGGAGCCACTCTCTCCACAGGAGCTGCGCGAGTGGTTTGCCCGGCGCTGGCGCCGTGCTGGTGGAGCTGGAGGTACTACTGTTGCTTCTGGTCCCGGAGGTACTCGTACTGGCAGTGCTGGAGCTGCTGGGACTGGGGGTGCTGCTGGGGCTGCTGGAGTTGGTCTTGTTGGAGGTACTGCTGGAGCTGCTGGCGGTACTGTAGCTGCCGGTCCTGCTGGAGCTGGAGCTGCTGAGGGTGTTGGCGCTGGTGGTTCTGCTGGCGCTGGTGCTTCTGAGGTTGCTGGAGTTGGCGCTGTTGGAGCTGGAGGTACTGCTGGCGCTAATGCTGCCGCTAGGGGTACTGGTGCTGTCCCTGCTGGTTCTGGAGACGCTGCGCGGCCGCGGCCGTACTTTGTTCCGCTCCTCGAGCAGGTTCTTGGTCTCCCACCCTCTACTGGTCCTGCTCCTCCCTTAGAGAGTCCGCAGCCTGTCCAGTCGCAATCATAGTTACAGCCCGCCTCCCCTCTTCCTGCTCCTTCTCCCTACACTGGTCCCACTGGAGGTATTGCTGAGCGTCGTGAGCCTGCGTCTCGTCCTGCGACGCCTGTTTGTGCTGCTCGCACTAGTCGTCGTGTTCCGCGTCCGCGTCCTCCTGCGGTCCCAGGCACACACCAGATGGCACTGCGTCCTTCCACTGCTCCTCTGCGTGTCCCGTTGCCGTCTCCTCCAGAGTCCTCTCTTCCTGTTCTTGCTGACCCTGAGTCTGACTCTCTTCGTGCTGCCAGTCCTACTGTCACACGTCTCCTGGCTACTATTGTCACTGACCCTTCCTTTGAGGCCACTGCTGCGTCTGCCTTAGTGGCTGAGCTTGTCGACTTTGCTTCTCGCTGTCGTCTCGACTACGTCGCTAGTCTTGTTGCTGAGTCTGAGTCTGTCTGTCCTCCGTCCGTTGGGGGTGAGTGTGCTCTGAGCACGGACGTCCTTGAGGACAGGCAGGAGGAGTTCCAGTATTTTGCTGCTGCTTTGCCTCATCTCGTGTCCATGCTGATTGCCCCTGAGGGAGACCCGGATGCACCAGACATCCCGACTCCTCGATAGTACGCTGAGGCGATAGAGGGTCCCTACTCCTCTCAGTGGAAGTCAGCCATGGATGCAGAGATGGCTTCCTGGAAGTCCACAGGCACCTACGTCGACGAGGTTCCCCCACCTGGGGCGAACATCGTCAGTGGCATGTGGATTTTCAGGGTGAAGCGGGCGCCGGGTTCTCCGCCTGTCTTCAAGGCGCGTTACGTGGCTCGAGGTTTCAGTCAGCGGCAGGGAGTTGACTACTTTCAGACCTTCTCTCCCACCCCAAAGATGACCACTCTTCGGGTGCTGCTGCACATAGCCGCTCAGCGCAACTAGGAGCTTCACTCTCTTGACTTCAGCACAGCTTTCCTGCAGGGCAGCCTGCACGAGGAGATCTGGCTGCGCCGCCCACCTGGCTTCAGTGGGTCGTTTCCCCCTGGTACCCAGTGGAGCCTCCGGCGGCCAGTCTACGGTCTCCGCCAGGCGCCCCGTGAGTGGCACGACACACTGAGGACTACACTTGCGGCTCTTGGGTTTGCTCCTTCTACTGCCGACCCGTAGCTGTTTCTGCGCACCGACACCTCTTTGCCGCCGTTCTACATCTTCGTGTACGTCGACGACTTGGTCTTTGCCACTGCTGACACTGCTGGACTAGCCCACGTGAAGTCTGAGCTGCAGAAGAGACACACGTGCACAGACCTGGGTGAATTGCGCAACTACCTTGGCTTGCAGATCATCCGGGACATAGCACGGCGCACCATTACCCTGACTCAGTCATATATGGTGCAGCAGGTTCTTCAGCGCTTCGACTTCACGTACTCCTCGCCTCAGGCCACTCCTCAATCTACTCCTCACTCGCTCTCAGCTCTGCCTTCGAATGAGTCCGTAGAGCCGAGTGGCCCGTACCCGGAGCTTGTTGGCTGCCTCATGTACCTGATGACCTGCACACGACCTGACCTAGCATACCCTCTTAGCATCTTGGCACGCTATGTTGCTCCTGGGAGACACCGACCAGAGCACATGGCTGCAGCAAAGAGGGTGTTGTGCTACTTGTGCAGTACGTCGGGCATGGGGCTAGTGCTTGGAGGGCGACGTCGAGTGGTCCTCACAGGTCACGCAGACGCTTCTTGGGCTGACGACCAGGCTACGCAGCGGTCGTCACAAGGTTACACCTTCAGCCTTGGCTCTGGCTCTGTTTCGTGGCGGTCTACCCGCTCTTCTTCTGTTCTCGGCTCCAGTTGTGAGGCTGAGATCTACGCGGGGGCCATGGCTGCACAGGAGCTACGCTGGCTCACCTACCTGCTGACTGACCTAGGAGAGCAGCCTCGTTCTCCTTCAATTCTGTACGTAGACAACAAGGCCATGCTGGCCTTGTGTCGGGAGCACAGAGTGGAGCACAGAACGAAGCACATTGCTCTTCGCTACTTCCTTACTCGTGAGCTGCAGCAGCGTGGTCAGCTGCGCCTTGCTTACGTGGCCTCTGAGGCCAACACTACTGATATCTTTACCAAGGCACTTCCGCCTTGTGATCATCAGCGCTTCTATACGATGCTAGGTCTTGTGCCTACTTGGCCTCACTTGCTCACTTCTTGACCTTGCTTGTACTGTGATCTTTCTATACCTACACTTGCTTGTTTACCTTTATATATGATCTTGCATGTGAACTGGCCTTTTGGCCTTGCTCTTGTGCTCGGATTGTGTGGTGACGTTGTGATCCACCGTGAGCTTGCTTTGCTTTGCTTGACTGGTCTTGTGACCTCTTGTTCTCCCCCACTTTGCCTATGGGGGTGTGTCAAACTTATATCATATAGCTTGTCTAGGCTATAGTGGGGTAGACACTATGGGGTACAGTTTCCTAGGGTTTCCTACTTGTACCCAACCTTTTGCTAGTTCATTCATTCCTCACTCTTAACACGTTACCCCATCTCGCGAGCCGACGAACTGATCGACCAACTGTGCACAGCCCGGGTTTTCTCGAAGATCGACCTCCGCGGGGGTTACCACCAGATTCGCGTCAATCCGCCCGACTGCCCTAAGACCGCATTTCGAACACGCTACGGATCCTTCGAATACACCGTCATGCCCTTCAGACTGACCAACGCCCCCGCCACTTTTTAAATGACCATGAATGAAGCTTTCCGCCCGCTCTTAGATAAGTGCGTCATCGTATACCTGGACGACATACTGATCTACAGCCCTGACAGAGCGCAGCACTTACAGGACATCGAAGCAGTTTTTAAAATTCTGAGTGAGAACCGCCTACTGACAAAAGCGTCTAAGTGTGAGTTTTTACAGGACCGCCTGTGTGAGAGGACGTCCCTGTTATAATATTTTCTCTGTTGAACAAGAATGAATGAACTAACAGTGAAATGAGTACAAGTATGAAAAACTAGGAATGTGTACCCCCTATAGGCTAACTCACTGTAGCCTAAACAACTACAACAACATATATAATGTTTGACACACCCCCATAGGCGAAGTGGGGGAGAACTAGGGGTCACAAGACCAGTCAAGTAAAGCAAAACAAAGCAAAGCAAGCTCAGGGTGGATCACAACGTCACCACACAATCCGAGCACAAGTGCAAGGCCACAAGGCCAGTTCACATGCAGGAGTACATATATATATATAAGACTAAACAAGCAAGAGCAAGTAGCGGAGAGCAATGTGCTTTGTTCTGTGCTCCAGTCTCTGCTCCCGACACAAGGCCAGCATGGCCTTGTTGTCGACGTACAGGACTGGAGGAGAACGAGGCGGCTCTCCAAGGTCGGTCAGCAGGTAGGTGAGCCAGCGAAGCTCCTGAGCAGCCATGGCCCCTGCGTAGATCTCAGCCTCACAACTGGAGCTGAGAACAGAAGACGAGCGAGTAGCCCGCCACGAAACAGAGCCGGAACCAAGGCTCAAGGTGTAACCCTGTGACGACCACTGCGTAGCCTGGTCGTCAGCCCAAGAAGCGTCTGCGTGTCCAGTGAGGACCACTGGACTCCGCCCTCCAAGCACTAGCCCCATGCCCGACGTACTGCACAAGTAGCGCAACAACCTCTTCGCTGCAGCCATGTGCTCTGGTCGGTGTCTCCCAGGAGCAACATAGCATGCAAGAATGCTAAGAGGGTATGCAAGGTCAGGTCGTGTGCAGGTCATCAGGTACATGAGACAGCCAACAAGCTCTGGGTACGGGCCACTCGACTCTACGGACTCATCCGAAGGCAGAGCTGAGAGCGAGTGGCGAGTAGACAGAGGAGTGGCCTGAGGCGAGGAGTACGTGAAGCCGAAGCGCTGAAGGACCTGCTGCACCATGTGTGACTGAGTCAGGGTAATGGTGCGGCGTGCTCTGTCCCGGGTGATCTGCAAGCCAAGGTAGCTGCGCAGTTCACCCAGGTCAGTGCACGTGTGTCTCTTCTGCAGCTCGGACTTCACGTAGGCGAGTCCAGTAGTGTCAGCTGTGGCAAAGACCAAGTCGTCGACGTACACGAGGATGTAGAACGGCGGCAGAGTGGTGTCGGTGCGCAGAAACAGCGACGGGTCGGCAGTAGAAGGAGCGAACCCAAGAGCCGCAAGCGTAGTCCTCAGTGTGTCGTGCCACTCACGTGGCGCCTGGTGGAGACCGTAGACTGGACGCCGGAGACTCCACTGGGTACCAGGAGGGAAAGACCCAGTGAAGCCAGGTGGGCGGCGCAGCCAGATCTCCTCGTGCAGGCTGCCCTGCAAGAAAGCTGTGCTGAAGTCGAGAGAGTGCAGCTCGTAGTCCCGGTGAGGAGCAACGTGCAGCAGTACCCGAAGAGTGGTCATCTTCGGGGTGGGGGAGAAGGTCTGAAAGTAGTCAACTCCCTGCCGCTGACTGAAGCCACGAGCCACGTAACGCGCCTTGAAGACAGGCGGAGAACCCGGCGGCCGCTTCACCCTGAAGATCCACATGCCACTGACGATGTTCGCCCCAAGAGGGGGGACAGCGTCAACGTAGGTGCCTGTGGACTTCCAGGAAGCCATCTCTGCATCCATAGCTGCCTGCCACTAAGAGGAGTAGGGACCCTCTATCGCCTCCGCGTAAGAGCGCGGAGTCGGGATGTCAAGTGCATCCGGGTCTCCCTCAGGGGTAAGCAGTACGGACACGAGATGAGGTGAAGCAGCGGCCAAGTACTGGAACTCCTCCTGCCTGTCCTCAAGGACGTCCGTGCCAAGGGCACACGCACCCCCGACGAACAGAGGACAGACAGACTCAGACTCAGCGACAAGACACGCAGCGTAGTCTAGGCGACAGTGAGCAGCAAAGTCGACGAGCTCAGCAACTAGGGCAGACGCAGCAGAAGACTCGAAAGAAGGGTCAGTGACGGCAGTAGCAAGGAGACGAGTGACAGTAGGACTGGCAGCACGAAGAGAGTCCGACGCAGGGTCGGCGAGAGCAGGAAGAGAGGACTTTGGAGGAGAAGGCAAAGGGGCACGCAGAGGAGATGTAGACGGACGTAGAGACATCCGGTGCGTGCCAGGGGCAGGAGGAGGACGCTGGCGCGAACTACGAGCACTAGCGCTAGCAGGACGGACAGGCGACGCAGGACGAGACGCAAACTCACGACGCTCAATAAGACCGCCAGTAGGACCAGTGTAAGGAGAAGGAGCAGGTAGTGGGGAGGTCGGCTGCAACTGTAACTGTGACAGGACAGGCTGTGAACACGCTAAGGGAGGAGGACCAGGAGGAGGCGAGAGACCAAGAACCTGCTGAAGGAGCGGAACGAAGTACGGCTGAGGGCGCGCGGCGACTGCAGACACAGCAGGGACAGCACCTGTACCCCCAGCGGCAGTACCAGAACCAGCAGCAGCTCCAACGCCCAGGTCCCCAGTACTAGCCTCAGCACCAACGCCTGAGTCCTCAGCACCAGCAGTGGCTCCAACACCAGGGTCAACAGCACCTGCCGCAGCTCCAACGCCCGGGTCCTCAGCACAAGTAGCACCTCCAACTCCCGGGTCCGCAGCACCAGCAGCAGCTCCAACGTCAGGGTCCGCAGCACCAGCAGCAGCTCCAATGCCTGGGTCCGTAGCACCAGGGGCAGCCGGGTCCGTGAGACGAGGCGCTCCACTACGAAGTGTGCAACGGCGCTCGTACCACTCACGGATCCGCTCACGAGAGGGGAGCTCCCGACTAGGAGGAGAAGTACCAGCACCAGTCCCTGTAGTACGCCTGGTCCCAGAGGTAACACTCCGGAGGCTGCAGTACTGTAAGTACCACTCACGCAACTGCTCCGAGGAGAGGTCTCGTCCAGGTGTAGCACCCTCAGGCCCAGCACCGCCAGAGTCAGAACCCCCAGACCTAGCACCCCCAGGCTCAGCACCCCCAGTCACCGCACCCCCAGGCTCAGCACCCCAAGAGTCCGCACCCCCAGGCTCAGCACCCCCAAAGTCAGCACCCCCAGGCTCAGCACCCCCAGAGTCCGCACCCCCAGGCTTAGCACCCCCAGAGTCAGCACCCCCAGGCTCAGCACCCCAAGAGTCAGCACCCCCAGGCTCAGCACCCCCAGTCTCCGCACCCCCAGGCTCAGCACCCCCAGCAGGACGAGAGTCGACAGCAACCTCAACAGGCTCGACCGGGTCTACCTGAGACACACCTGAGGGAGCGGCACCCTGAGGGGGGAGGGGGTCTACGACAGCAGCACCTGGCGCGAGGAAGAGAGGCGGGGGGGGGAGCGGGGCAGTGCGGTAGGGGAAGAGGCGGTAGTAGGGGACGGACTCGTCAAAAGTGACGTCCTGAGAGGGCAAGACCCGGCGCGAGGTGGCGTGGTAAAACTGCCAACCAGGCGCGTCCGGAACAAAGCCGAGGAAGACGCAGGGACCAGCACGGGAGGAGAGCTTGTCTGCAAACGAATCGCGGACAAAGGCTCGAGATCCCCAGACCCGGAAACGCGACGCATCGCCAACCTCCCCCGTCCACAGCAGTGTGGGCGAGGTCTCCGGCAAGGAGACACGGGGCCAGAGGTTGAGCTGATGAGCAGCGTACCGGACCGCAAACGGCCACAGAAAGTGGGGGGCAGCCGCATGGATCAAGGAGGTACAAGCGACCTCCATGACCAGGCCAATGCGGCGCTCCGCAACTCCATTCTGCTGTGGAGAGGCCGGAAGCGTGAACGACTGCTCAATGCCGTGCTCAGCACAGTAGGCTGCCAAGAGGTCGGAGGAGAACTCACCACCTCTGTCAGAGTGCAAGCGCAGGACAGGAAAGTCCGAGCAGAATCGCTCGCTGAGCTGGAGACGAGCTCTGCGGATCCAAGGGATCAGAACATCAGGGACCTCACCCTTGGTGCGCAAGGGGAAGACCGTGGTGTAGCGCGAGTAGTCGTCAACAACGATCAGGAAGTACCTCTCCTGACCCTGACCACGGACGCGGGCTGGGCCCCACATGTCCATGTGGAGCGTCTGCAAAGGAGCAGTCGTCGGGGGAAACGAGGAGGAGTGAGGAGCGGCGCGCTGCCGCCCCTCGACACAGGGAAGACAGGGAGGAGCAGGCAAGGGTGGGAGGGGAGGGAGGACCCTGGGAAGACCAGAGACAAGGTACCGGGAGTGCATGGCACGAAGGCGCTGCACAGACGGGTGGCCCAGTCGGTGGTGCCAGAGGACAGTCTCGTGCGCTAGAGAGCGACACGAGCAGGGGGCGGACAGCTGACCTGACGCGGACGCAGACGCAGACGCAGCGACCTGAAGGGGGGCAGTAGTCAGTGTGTACAGGTCCGACCCCGGCTGCCGGGTGAAGGTAGCCAAGTGGCGGCCTGTACGGGCACACGTGCAGTGTGTGACACGCTCGTAGGCAGGGGTGAACTGGTGAACACCCGCGTCCTGTAGTGCACAACCTGCCACCAAGTTCGTAGAGAACGAGGGGAGGTGGAGACCTGACAGTGTGCCCGACGGGACCGCAAGACAGGGAAGGACAGTGGAGGAGGTCGCAAGGACCGGACCTCCAGAGGGGTTAGCGAGGGAGACAGCAACTGGCCGAGCAAGGGGCTCAAGGGCAGTGCGGTCACGAAAGAAACAGCGAGAGGCACCTGAATCCAGTGTGAAGGTGTGCAGTGCTGCAGTCGACACAGTACTAGGGGGGGCAGACGTACACGCACCTAGAGCAGCAGCCTCACCAGCACCTGGGGTAGCGGACACGCGAGTACCTGGAGCGGCAGACGCACTGGTCCTAATGCCCGGTCGGGCGGGACACTTAGGTACTCAGCACCCTCTCCACTAGTAGACATCACATACATGGCAGTGAGAATAGCATCAAAGTCTAGAGCATAAATATCAATCCCCTTCTTCAGGAGATCCACCCAGCGGGGCAGCTCAGTGGCCAGAGGGAACTGAACACGCCAAGCATCGTTCAGACGAGCGAAGCAACGCTGTGTGGCGTGCGGTCCCCCACACGGCTGGCCAGTGCGGTCACCAGTGCAAATGACGTACGTGCAGCTAAGGCCACCCCCCCCCCGTGCTGAGAGTACCACTCACGGACCTCCTGGGGCGACGGAGTGTGCTGCTGGCCCTGGCCACCGCCAGTGCCTCCACGACCACCACCGCCGCTACCACCTCCTCGACCACCCCAACCCCGGCCGCTGCCTCGTCCACTGCCACCCCCACCACCTCCTCCGCCCCGGCCACCTCCCCCGCCGCTGCCGCCACCCCCCCCACTGCTGCCACCTCCCCCACCCGCGCGACCCCCCCCGCCACCACCACCTCCCCCACCACCGCCACCCCCGCTGTCACCACCACCGCCCTTGCCCCCCTTGCCCTTGCCGCTGCGGCGCCCACTCGAAGCAGACGCAGTCCCGACCTTCTCAGCACCAAGGAGGTCGACAGCAGCAGCAGAGGCGACAGAGGGAAGAAGGGGGGAGGGAGAACACCCCTCAAAGAACAGGGTACGGGGGTCACTGCGAGAGGCACCTACAGCGACTATGCTAGCCTCAGCTGCAAGCAGTTCCTTCTCGAGGAGGGCAATGGTGAGCTCGGTGGGGCTGCGAGCTAGGAAGTGGTCCCTGACTGAGCGCAGAGTGTCAGGGAGGCGCGTGACTAGGTGGTAGAGAGTGAGCCAGAGCGGGGGTGGGTTCTTGGCAAGGAACTCATCAGGCATAGCGGCGCGGAAGCGAGCCTCACTAGTGCGGAGGTGGGTAATGAGATCAGCGACAGTGTGGAAGGAAGCTAAGTCGGGGAACAGGTAGGGAAGAGAGAGACGGCCTAGAGCGGCAGAGGCCGGTGAGGAGTAGCGGGCAACGACAGCAGTGTACAGTGCCTGTGCAGTCTTGTGCTGCCCAAAGTGCTCGCGCTCATCTATCGGCAGAGAGTTGCGAATAGCGAAGGGAGTATGGGCGTCACGAGTCTGCCACTGTGAGCGGGCAGTGCTGTCAGCAGTAGCAGCAGGAGCAGAAGCGTGGCCTAAGGCATGATCGTACAGCGAGATGTCTTCCTTGGCAGTGAGCTGTAGGAAGAGGTGTAGGTCATCAAGCCAGGTGTCGAACTTCACTGGGCGGCCCTCAGCATCGAAGGCTAGCACAGGAGGGCTAGCCATGGTAGCAGCAGTAGGAAAAGCAGTAGGAGCAGTAGGGTAGGTAGGGCGGCGCGGCTCGGTAGAGGTAGGGCGGCGCGGCTCGGTATAGGTAGGGCGGCGCGGCTCGGGTCGGGCGGCGCGGCTCGGTTCGGGCGGCTCGGGTCGGGCGGCGCGGCTCGGTTCGGGCGGCTCGGTTCGGGCGGCTCGGGTCGGTTAGGGCTGGCGGCTCGGGTCGGGCGGCTCGGTTCCGTTAGGGCTGGGCGGCTTTGGTCGGCTCGGGGCCGCTAAGGGAGAGCGCGGGGAGCGGGTGGGGCCGTGAGGGACGAGCGCGGGGCCGACGTGGGTGCTAAGGGCGAGCGCGGGGCCTATCGGGGCCGTGAGGGACGAGCGCGGGGCCGATCGGGGCCGTAAGAGACGAGCGCGGGGCCGACGTGGGCCTCTAAGGGCGAGCACGGGGCCTATCGGGGCCGTGAGGGACGAGCGCGGGGCCGATCGGGGCCGGAAGGGGCGAGCGCGGGGCCAACGCGGGCCTCTAGGGGTAAGCGCGGGGCCGATTCGGGGCCGTTAAGGACGAGCGCGGGGCCGACGCGGGCCTCTAGGGGTAAGCGCGGGGCCGATTCGGGGCCTCTAAAAGCGAGCGCGGGGCCGACTGAGGCCTCTAGGTGCGAGAGCGTGGGGCCGACGGGGCCTCTAGGGGCGTGAAAGCCGAGGCGCCCTAGGGCGCAGGTAGGTAGGTAGGTAGTGGTGGGCCCTAAAAAAAATCGGTCCTAGGAAGGACCTGCTCTATACCATGTTGAACAAGAATGAATGAACTAACAGTGAAATGAGTACAAGTATGAAAAACTAGGAATGTGTACCCCCTATAGGCTAACCCACGGTAGCCTAAACAGCTACAACAACATATATAATGTTTGACATTCTCACTATTATATTTTTCCGTTATCCTATTCTCCCTTTTTTCCTCTTTATTTTGGTCTTTATCTCATCTCAATCGGCCTACTATTCTATTTTCTAAAGCCTTCTATTTATTTCTCTTATTTCCTACTTTTCCCACCGACATACCTATTATACGGCACCGACAGCGCCGACAGTGTCAAACATTATATATGTTGTGTTAGTTTAGGCTACAGTGGGTTAGCCTATAGGGGGTACACAATTCTAGGGTTAGGTACTTGTACTCATTTCACTGCTAGTTCATTCATTCCTGTTCAGTGATTCCAACATGGTATAGAGCAGGTCCTTCCTAGGACCGAAATTTTCTAAGGGCCCATCACTACGTAACTACCTACCTACCTACCTACCTGTGCCCTAGGGCGCCTCGGCGTGTCACGCCCCTAGAGGCCCCTCTTGACGGCCCCGCGCTAGCCCCGTTCAGGCCCCGTCGGCCCCTTTAAGGCCCCGTTCAGGCCCCGCGCTAGCCCCGTTCAGGCCCCGCGCTAGCCCCGTTCAGGCCCCGTCGGCCCCGTTTCAGGCCCCGTCGGCCCCGCGCTAGCCCCTCTCAGGCCCCGTCGGCCCGCGCTAGCCCCGTTTCAGGCCCCGTTGGCCCCGTTTCAGGCCCTGTCGGCCCCGCGCTAGCCCCTCTCAGGCCCCGTCGGCCCGCGCTAGCCCCGTTTCAGGCCCCGTTGGCCCCGTTTCAGGCCCCGTCGGCCCCGCGCTAGCCCCTCTCAGGCCCCGTCGGCCCGCGCTAGCCCCGTTTCAGGCCCCGTCGACCCCGCGCTAGCCCCTCTCAGGCCCCGTCGGCCCCGCGCTAGCCCCATTCAGGCCCCGATCGGGCCCGCGCTAGCCCCGTTTCAGGCCCCGTCGGCCCCGTTTCAGGCCCCGTCGGCCCCGCGCTAGCCCCGTTCAGGCCCCGTCGGCCCCTTGCTAGCCCCGTCAAGGCCCCGTTTGGCCCCGCGCTAACCCCGCTCAGGCCCCGATCGGCCCCGCGCTCGCCTCTCTAGGGCCCCAACCGGCCCCGTGCCGACCTCGCCGACCCGTGCCCACCACCTAGAGGCCCCGGGCGGCCCGTTCCCGCCGCAGCACACGAGGGAGAGCGGGCGGCCCGTCCCCGCCGTTACCCGAGCCGCGCGCCCCGAGCCGAGCCGCGCGCCCCGAGCCGAGCCGCGCCACCCAGCCGAGCCGCGACCCGACCTGAACCGAGCCGCGCCGCCCTGCCCTACCTGGTTCGTCCTACCTGCTTCTCCTACTGCTACTGCTGCTATTTCTACTGTTCCTATGGCTAGCCCACAGGTTCTCGTGTTCGATGCTGAGGGCCGCCCTGTGAAGTTTGACACCTGGCTCGATGACCTGCACCTCTACCTACAGCTCACAGCCAAGGATGACATCTCACTGTACGATCACGCCCTAGGCCATGTCACTGCCCCTGCTGCTACTGCTGACAGCACTGCTCGCTCACAGTGGCAGACTCGTGATGCCCACGCCCGCTTCGCCATTCGCAACTCCCTGCCGATAGACGAACGCGAGCACTTTGGTCAGCACAAGACTGCACAGGCACTGTACACAGCTGTAGTTGCTCGCTACTCCTCACCTGCCTCTGCCGCACTAGGCCGTCTCTCCCTCCCCTACCTGTTTCCCGACCTGGCCTCCTTTCACACAGTCGCTGACCTCATCACGCACCTCCGTACTAGTGAGGCCCGCTTCCGTGCCGCCA
Source organism: Closterium sp. NIES-65 (assembly GCA_948144175.1). NCBI lineage: Eukaryota > Viridiplantae > Streptophyta > Zygnematophyceae > Desmidiales > Closteriaceae > Closterium > Closterium sp. NIES-65. The sequence continues at coordinate 788,080 of CANXME010002409.1, forward strand.
TGCCTGCTGAGTTCCTTGCCACGCACCCCCCTCCACTCTGGCTCACTCTCTACCACCTAGTCACCCGCCTCCCTGACACACTGCGTGCTGTCAGGGACCACTTCCTAGCTCGTTGCCCCACTGAGCTCACCATTGCCCTCCTCGAGAAGGAGCTACTTGCAGCTGAGACTAGCATAGTCGCTGTAGGTGCCTCTCGTGGCGACCCCCGTACCCCGTTCTTTGAGGGGTGTTCTCCTTCCCCCCTTCTTCCCTCTGTCGCCTCTGCTGCTGCTGTCGACCTTCTTGGTACTGAGAAGGTCGGCGCTGCGTCTGCCTCCAGCGGACGCCGCAGCGGCAAGGGCAAAGGGGGCAAGGGTGGTGGCGGTGACGGCGGGGGAGGCGGCGGTGGGGGCGGTCGAGGCAGTGGGGGTGGTGGCTCGGCTGGAGGGGCGAGTGGTAGCGGTGGGGGTGGTGGCGGCAGCGGCGGGGGAGGTGGCAGGAGTGGAGGCGGCGGTTGGGGTGGCGGTGGACGAGGCGGCGGCAGGGGTTGGGGTGGTCGAGGAGGTGGCAGCGGTGGTGGTGGCCGTGGAGGCACTGGCGGTGGCCAGGGCCAGCAGCACACTCCCTCGCCCCAGGAGGTCCGTGAGTGGTACTCTCAGCACGGGGGTGGGGGTGGTCTTAGCTGCACGTACGTCATTCGCACTGGTGACCGCACTGGTCAGCAGTGTGGACGACCGCACGCCACACAGCGCTGCTTCTCTCGTCTCGACGACGCTTGGCGTGTTCAGTTCCCTCAGGCCACTGAGCTGCCCCGCTGGCTTGATCTCCTGAAGAAGGGGATTGATATCTATGCTCTAGACTTTGATGCTATTCTATCTGCCATGTATGTGATGTCTACTTGTGGAGAGGGTGCAGAGTACTTGTGTGTGCTGCCCGACCCGGGCATTAGGGCCAGTGCGTCTGCCGCTCCAGGTACTCGCGTGTCGGCTACCCCAAGTGTTGGTGAGGCTGCTGCTCTAGGTGCTCGTGTGTCTCCCCCCCTTGGTACTGCGTCGACTGCCGCACTGCACACCTTCACAGTGGACTCAGGTGCTTCTCGCTGCTTCTTTCGTGACCGCACTGCCCTTGAGCCGCTTGCTCGGCCAGTTGCTGTCTCCCTTGCTGACCCCTCTGGGGGTCCGGTCATTGCGACCTCTTCCACTGTCCTTCCCTGCCCTGCGGTCCCGTCGGGCACACTGTCAGGTCTCCACCTCCCCTCGTTCTCTACGAAGTTGGTGGCAGGATGTGCACTCCAGGACGGGGGTGTTCACCAGTTCACCCCTGCCTACGAGCGCGTGACACACTGCACATGTGCTCGTACGGGCCGTCACTTGGCTACCTTCACTCAGCAGCCGGGGTCGGACCTGTACACACTGACTACTGAGTCCCCTCAGGTTGCTGCGACTGCGTCCGCGTCCGCGTCAGGTCAGCTGTCCGCCCCCTGCTCGTGTCGCTCTTTGGCACATGAGACTGTCCTCTAGCACCACCGCCTTGGCCACCCGTCTGTGCAGCGGCTTCGTGCCATGCACTCCCGGTACCTTGTCTCTGGCCTGCCCAGGGTCCTTCCTGCCCTCCCACCCTCGCCTGCTCCTACCTGTCTCCCTTGTGTCGAGGGACGGCAGCGCGCCGCTCCTCACTCCTCCTCGTTCCCCCCGACGACTGCTCCCTTGCAGACACTCCACATGGACGTGTGGGGCCCAGCCCGCGTCCGTGGTCAGGGTCAGGAGAGGTACTTCCTGATAGTTGTTGACGACTACTCGCGCTACACCTCGGTCTTCCCCTTGCGCACCAAGGGTGAGGTCCCTGATGTCTTGATCCCTTGGATCCGCAGAGCCCGTCTCCAGCTCAGCGAGCGTTTTCACTCGGACTTTCCTGTCCTGCGCTTGCACTCTGACAGAGGTGGTGAGTTCTCCTCCGACCTCTTGGCAGCCTACTGTGCTGAGCACGGCATTGAGCAGTCGTTCACGCTTCCGGCTTCTCCACAGCAGAATGGGGTTGCGGAGCGCCGCATTGGCCTGGTCATGGAAGTCGCCCGTACCTCCTTGATCCATGCGGCTGCCCCCCACTTTCTGTGGCCGTTTGCGGTCCGGTACGCTGCGCATCAGCTCAACCTCTGGCTCCGTGTCTCCTTGCCGGAGACCTCGCCCACGCTGCTGTGGACGGGGGAGGTTGGCGATGCGTCGCGTTTCCGGGTCTGGGGGTCTCGAGCTTTTGTCCGCGATACGTCTGCGGACAAGCTCTCCTCCCGTGCTGTTCCCTGCGTCTTCCTCGGCTTTGTCCCGGACGCGTCTGGTTGGCAGTTTTACCACGCCACCTTGCGCCGAGTCTTGCCCTCCCAGGACGTCACTTTTGACGAGTCCGTCCCCTACTACCGCCTCTTCCCCTACCGCACTGCCCCGCTCCCCCCCCCGCCTCTCTTCCTCGCGCCAGGTGCTGCTGTTGCAGACCCCCTCCCCCCTCAGGGTGCCGCTCCCTCAGGTGTGTCTCAGGTAGACCCGGTTGAGCCTGTTGAGGTAGCTGTCGACTCTCGTCCTGCTGGGGGTGCTCAGCCTGGGGGTGCTGAGCCTGGGGGTGTGGAGCCTGGGGGTGTGGAGCCTGGGGGTGTGGAGCCTGGGGGTGTGGAGCCTGGGGGTGTGGAGCTTGAGGGTGCTGAGCTTGGGGGTGTGGAGCCTCGTGGTGCTGAGCTGCGGAGTCCGGAGTCTGGGGGTTCTGAGTCTGGAGGTACTAGGCCTGGGAGTCCTGCACCTGGAGGAGCCCTCTCCTCGGAGGAGCTTCGTGCGTGGTACTTAGAGTACTACAGCCTCCGGAGAGGTACCGCTCGAGCCGGACGTACTACTGGGACTGGTGCTAGTACTTCTTCTCCCGTTCGGAAGCTCCCCTCCCGCGAGCGGATCCATGAGTGGTACGAGCGGCGCTGTACTCTTCGGAGTGGCGTGCCTCGTGTTACGGACCCCGCTGCTGTTGGAGCTGCTGCTGGTGCTGAGGACCCGGGCGTTGGAGCTGCTGCTGGTGCTGAGGACCCGGGCGTTGGAGCTGCTGCTGGTGCTGAGGACCTGGGCGTTGGAGCCGCTGCTGGTACTGAGGACCCGGGCGTTGGAGCTGCTGCTGGTGCTGAGGACCCGGGCGTTGGAGCTGCCGCTGGTGCTGAGGATGTGGGCGCTGGAGCTGCTGCTAGTGCTGCGGACCCTGGTGCGGGTGTCCCTGCTGGCTCTGGTGTCGCTGCTCGGTCCTGGCCGTACTTTGTTCCGCTCCTTCAGCAGGTTCTTGGTCAGCTTCCTCCTCCTTTTCCTCCTCCCTCCTTAGCGTGTCCTCCGCCTGTCCAGCTGCAGTCGGCGTTACCGCGTGCCTCCTCTCTCCCTGGTCCTGCTCCTTACACTGGTCCGACCGGAGGTCTTACTGAGCGGCGTGAGCCTGCGTCTCGTCCTGAGTCGCCTGTCCGCACTGCTCTCTCTAGTAGTCGAGTCCAGCGTCAGCGTCTTCCTGCTGTCCCAGGCACTCACCGGATGGCGCTTCGTCCGTCCACTGCTCCACAGCGTGTCCCACTGCCGTCTCCTCCTGCTTCCTCTCTTCATGCTCTTGCTGAACCTGGGTCAGACTCTCTTCGTGCTACCAGTCCTACTGTCACTCGTCTCCTGGCTACTGTTGTCACTGACCCTTCCTTTGAGTCTGCTGCTGCGTCAGCCTTAGTTGTAGAGCTTGTCGACTTTGCTGCTCGCTGTCGTCTAGACTACGATGCTAGCCTAGTTGCTGAGTCTGAGTCTGTCTGTCCTCCGTCCGTCGGGGGTGAGTGTGCTCTTGGCACTGACGTCCTTGAGGACAGGCAGGAGGAGTTTGAGTGCTTTGCTGCCGCTTTGCCCCATCTCGTGTCCATGCTTGTTGCCCCTGAGGGAGACCCGGATGCACCAGACATCCCGACCCCACGCTCTTACGCAGAGGCGATGGCCGGTCCCTACTCCTCTCAATGGCAGTCAGCCATGGACACAGAGATGGCTTCCTGGAAGTCCACAGGCACCTACGTCGACAAGGTTCCCCCACCTGGGGCGAACATCGTCAGTGGCATGTGGATTTTCAGGGTGAAGCGGCCGCCGGGCTCTCCGCCTGTCTTCAAGGCGCGTTACGTTGCACGAGGCTTCAGTCAGCGAGAGGGAGTTGACTTCTTCCAAACCTTCTCCCCGACCCCGAAGATAACCACTCTTCGGGTTCTTCTGCACGTTGCCGCTCAGCGTGACTACGAGCTCCACTCGCTTGACTTCAGCACTGCTTTCCTGCGAGGCAGCCTGCACGAGGAGATCTGGCTGCGCCGTCCACCTGGCTTCACTGGGTCGTTCCCTCCTGGTACCCAGTGGAGCCTCCGACGGCCAGTCTACGGTCTCCCCCAGGCGCCTCGTGAGTGGCACGACACACTGAGGACTACGCTTGCGGCTCTTGGGTTCGCGCCTTCTACTGCCGACCCGTCGCTGTTTCTACGCACCGACACCTCACTGCCGCCGTTCTACGTTCTTGTGTACGTCGACGACTTGGTCTTTGCTACTGCTGACACTGTGGCACTCGCCCACGTGAAGTTGGAGCTGCAGAAGAGACACACGTGCACAGACCTGGGTGAACTGACAAGCTATCTTGGCTTGCGGATCACCCGGGACAGAGCACGCCGCACCATCACCTTGACTCAGTCACACATGGTGCAGCAGGTCCTTCAGCGCTTCGGCTTCACGTACTCCTCGCCTCAGCCCACTCCTCTGCCTACCGGTCACTCGCTCTCAGCTCTGCCTTCGGATTAGTCCGTAGAGCCGAGTGGCCCGTATCCAGAGCTTGTGGGTTGCCTCATGTACCTGATGACCTGCACTCGACCAGACCTTGCATACCCTCTCAGCATTCTTGCACGTTATGTCACTCCCGGCCGTCACCGGAAGGAGCACATGGATGCAGCTAAGAGGGTGTTGCGACACTTGTGCAGTACGTCGGGCATGGGGCTAGTGCTTGGAGGGCGAGTCCCAGTTGTTCTCACTGGGCACTCAGACGCTTCTTGGGCAGACGACCAGGCTACTCAGCGGTCGTCTCAGGGTTACTCCTTCAGTCTTGGCTCTGGTTCTGTTTCTTGGCGTTCTACTCGCTCTTCTTCTGTTCTCAGCTCCAATTGTGAGGCTGAGATCTACGCCACAGCCATGGCGGCCCAGGAGCTACGCTGGCTCACCTACTTGCTGACCGACCTTGGAGAGCAGCCTCGTTCTCCTCCAGTGCTGTACGTCGACAACAAGGCAGCCATTGCCTTGTGTGAGGAGCACAGACTGGAGCACAGAACGAAGCACATTGCTCTGCGTTACTTCCTTGCTCGAGAGCTGCAGCAGCGTGGTCAGCTTCGCCTGCGTTACGTGGCCTCTGAGGGCAACACTGCTGATGTGTTCACCAAGGCGCTTCAGCCTTGTGACCATCAGCGCTTTTGCACTCTTCTAGGCCTTGTGCCTAGTGGACCTCACTTGCTTACTTCTTGAGTCTGTTTGTACTGTGATCTCTATATATATACCTGCATGTTTACTCTTGTTAGGTTGTGATCATTGTACCTTTTGCTCTATTATAAACCTGCATGTGAACTGGTCTTGTGACCACTTGCTTGTGCTCGGAATTTGTGTGGTATCCTTGAGATCCACCCTGAGCTTGTTTTGCCTTGCTTTGCCTTGACTGGTCTTGTGACCCCTAGTTCTCCCCCACTTTGCCTATGGGGGTGTGTCAAACATTATATATGTTGTGTTAGTTTAGGCTATAGTGGGTTAGCCTATAGGGGGTACACAATTCTAGGGTTAGGTACTTGTACTCATTTCACTGCTAGTTCATTCATTCTTGTTCAGTGATTCCAACAGACAGTGGTGTATACGGTGTAATCTGGGCATAATCTCAAGTGCCAATAGCCTTGCGTGCTTGTGCGCACTTGTGATTGTAGTATCGGGAAGGGCCTGTTCCCGAAGGTTCGTTTTATCTCGTTTATCCTTGTATTTTCCGAGTATAAAAAATGCCTTGTATTCAGTTTTATTTACAAGTTTCGACTGAGAATTTGATCCTGTGACACTTGGTAATCAGAGCCGTTCTCACTCGACGACTCTCGGCTAAGCAGCGGTCGCGGAAAAAATCGCCTCGAAAAACCGCCGGGGGCGACCAATTCGACGCCGATTTCTAGTAAGCACCAGTTCCGCGCTTTTTGAATTAACCCCCTCGCGTGGTTTCTGAACACGATGGGTTCGCCGGCGACCAACGACGTTACGCAGCAGCTCTTCGCGCAAATCGCCAAGATGGAAGCGGAGATACGAGCAACGACTGAACGGTCGCGATTGGAGAACGACCAGCTGCAAAACGAACTGCAGCGCGTTACGCAGCTCCTCTCGACCATGAACATTCCCGCTTCGACGACTTCGCAGCAGTCGCAGCGTCAGTTTGAGGTTCCGAAACTTCGCTCGCCGGAATCGTTCGACCCTAGCGATCGAAAATCCGACGTCAGGCGGTGGCTCGCGACGATGGAAATTTATTTCGCGGCGATCGGATGGTCGACGACGGAGTACGACGGTGAGAAAATTCGTCTCGCGACAACGTTGATGCGCGGTCCAGCTCTCGAGTGGCTCGGAAGCAACAGTAGCATTTTCCAGGGCGAAGCCACGTGGCAGCAGTTCCAGGCAGACCTTCTCAAACGTTTTGAGCCGATTAATTCCACTTATATGGCGCGCGAAAAATTACATTACCTTAGGCAATTCGGGAGTGTCGCGCAATACACGCAGCTGATGGAGGAATTTTATAATCGCATTCCCGACATTACCGAGGGCGAAAAAATCCAGTCCGACATCGCGGGGCTGAAAACCGACATTCGGCGCCAGGTTGCAGCAGCGAATTGCAGCAGCTACAGCGAAATCGTATCGGCCGCGGAGCGTTTTGACTTAGTCAACTCCGGAACACGACGGCCCCACGTCGTCGGATCACGACAAGGGGATCGCTCGGCTTCAACCACGTTCGCCGACCCCATGGAAGTCGACAAATTCGATGCGAATTCACGACCTGCAAAACGTTTTGCGAATTTTGCGGCGGAAACGGACATCGGATTGTCAACTATTTTCACATGAAATCTGCTTGTGCGGCATTCCGAGCTCGTGGGAGTGACGAAACTAAAGACAAAGAGTAAAAAAACGGATCTCGCCAGTGATTGCGGATAGTGTTGGCAAGGAAAAGCAGATCCGAAAGCGTCAGCGTGACGAGAAGTGAGAATGGAATGAATGAACTATGAAACAGTTGGGTACAAGTACTAACCCTAATTGGGTTGTACCCCTTATGGGCTACCCCACAACAGCCTACACAAATGTATAAGCTATAATGTTCTGACACACCCCCATAGGCAAAGTGGGGGAGAACAAGTGGTCACAAGACCAATCAAGCAAAGCAAAGCAAAGCAAAGCAAGCTCAGGGTGGATCACAAAGTCACCACACAGTCCAAGCACAAGAGTAAGGCCACAAGGCCAGTTCACATGCAAGGTCATATATATAAATGTAAAACAAGCAAGGGCAGGTATAGAAGGAAGACAGTACAAACAAGATCAAGAACTGAGCAAGTGAGGCCAAGTAGGCACAAGACCTAGCACAGTACAGAAGCGCTGATGATCACAAGGCGGAAGGGCCTTGGTGAAGATATCAGCAGTGTTGGCCTCAGAGGCCACGTAGGTGAGGCGGAGCTGACCACGCTGCTGCAGCTCATGAGACAGGAAGTAGCGGAGAGCAATGTGCTTCGTTCTGTGCTCCAGTCTGTGCTCCCGACACAAGGCCAGCATGGCCTTGTTGTCTACGTACAGAACTGGAGGAGAACGAGGCGGCTCTCCTAGGTCAGTTAGCAGGTAGGTGAGCCAGCGTAGCTCCTGTGCAGCCATGGCCCCCGCGTAGATCTCACCCTCACAGCTGGAGCCGAGAACAGAGGACGAGCGGGTAGACCGCCACGAAACAGAGCCGGAGCCAAGGCTGAAGGTGTAACCCTGTGACAACCGCTGCGTAGCCTGGTCGTCAGCCCAAGAAGCGTCAGCGTGACCTGTGAGGACTACTCGACGTCGCCCTCCAAGCACTAGCCCCATGCTCGACGTACTGTACACGTAGCGCAACACCCTCTTCGCTGCAGCCATGTGCTCTGGTCGGTGTCTCCCAGGAGCAACATAGCGTGCCAAGATGCTAAGAGGGCATGCAAGGTCAGGTCGTGTGCAGGTCATCAGGTACATGAGGCAGCCAACAAGCTCTGGGTACGGGCCACTCGACTCTACGGACTCATCCGAAGGCAGAGCTGAGAGCGAGTGGCGAGTAGACAGAGGAGTGGCCTGAGGCGAGGAGTACGTGAAGCCGAAGCGCTGAAGGACCTGCTGCACCATGTGTGACTGAGTCAGGGTAATGGTGCGCTGTGCTCTGTCCCGGGTGATCTGCAAGCCAAGGTAGCTGCGCAGTTCACCCAGGTCTGTGCACGTGTGTCTCTTCTGCAGCTCGGACTTCACGTGGGCTAGTCCAGCGGTGTCAGCAGTGGCAAAGACCAGGGCGTCGACGTACACGAGGATGTAGAACGGCGGCAAAGAGGTGTCGGTGCGTAGAAATAGCGACCGGTCGGCTGTAGAAGGAGCAAACCCAAGAGCCGCAAGTGTAGTCCTCAGTGTGTCATGCCACTCACGGGGCGCCTGGCGGAGACCGTAGACTGGCCGCCGGAGGCTCCACTGGGTGCCAGGAGGAAACGACCCAGTGAAGCCAAGAGGGCGGCGCAGCCAGATCTCCTCCAGGCTGCCCTGCAGGAAAGCAGTGCAGAAGTCAAGAGAGTGAAGCTCGTAGTCGCGCTGAGCGGCTATGTGCAGCAGCACCCGAAGAGTGGTCATCTTTGGGGTGGGAGAGAAGGTCTGAAAGTAGTCAACTCCCTACCGCTGACTGAAGTCTCGAGCCATGTAACGCGCCTTGAAGACAGGCGGAGAACCCGGCGGTCGCTTCACCCTGAAGATCCACATCCCACTGACGAAGTTCGCCCCAGGTGGGGGAACCTCATCGATGTAGGTGCCTGTGGACTTCCAGGAAGCCATCTTTGCATCCATGGCCGACTGCCACTGATAGGAGTAGGGACCCTCGATCGCCTCAGTGTACGATCGAGGAGTCGGGATGTCTGGTGCATCCGGGTCTCCCTCAGGGGCAATCAGCGTGCACACGAGATGGGGCAAAGCAGCCGCAAAGCACTGGAACTCCTCCTGCCTGTCCTCAAGGACGTCCGTGCTAAGAGCACACTCACCCCCGACGGACGGAGGACAGACAGACTCAGACTCAGCAAACAAGACTGGCAGCGTAGTCTAGACGTCAGCAAGCAGCGAAGTCGACAAGCTCAGCAACGAGAGCAGACGCAGCAGCACACTCAAAGGAAGGGTCAGTGACGACAGTAGCAAGAAGGCGCGTGACCGAAGGACTAGCAGCACGAAGGGAGTAAGACTCAGGGTCAGGAAGGACAGGAAGAGAGGACTATGGAGGAGACGGCAACGGGACACGCATAGGAGCAATGGAAGGACGCAGTGCCATCTGGTGTGTGCCGGGGACCGCAGGAGGACGCGGACGCGCAGTACGACCACTAGTGCGAGCAGCACGAACAGGTGACGCGGGACGAGACGCAGGCTCACGACGCTCAGCAAGACCTCCAGTAGGACCAGTGTAGGGAGAAGGAGCAGGTAGAGGGGAGGCGGGCGGTAACTGTGACTGCGACTGGACAGGCGGTGGACACTCTAGGGGAGGAGCAGGACCAGTAGAGTGCGGGAGACCAAGAACCTGCTCCAGGAGCGGAACGAAGTAAGGCCTCGGCCGCGCAGCGCCTCTAGAACCAGCAAGTACGGCACCAGTACCCCCAGCGGCAGCACCAGCGCCAGCAGAACCTCCAGCTCCAACAGCGCCAACTCTAGTACCCTCAGAAGCACTAGCGCCAGCAGCACCGCCAGTGCCAACACCCCCAGCAGCTCCAGCTCGAGCAGCACCAACTCCGGTAGGACCGTCAGCACCAGTAGAAACACCAGCGCCAACACCCCCAGCAGCTCCAGCTCCAGCAGCACCAACTCCGGTAGGACCGTCAGCACCAGTAGAAACACCAGCGCCAACACCCCCAGCAGCTCCAGCTCCAGCAGCACCAACCCCAGTAGGACCGTCAGCACCAGCTGCCTCAGCAGCACCCCCAGACGCACCAGCACCAGTAGAATCACCAACGCCAACACCCCCAGACTCAGCAGCACGTCTCCAGCGGCGGGCGAACCACACGCGCAGCTCCTGTGGAGAGAGCGGCTCCCGCCTCGACGAAGTACCGCCGGCGGCCACACGAGCAGACCCAGCACCCCCGGGCTCCACACCCCCAGACTCAGCACCCCCAGGCTCAGCACCTCCAGTCTCAGCACCCCCAGACTCAGCACCCCCAGACCCGGCACCCGCAGACCCGGCACCCGCAGGCTCAGCACCTCTAGCAGCACCAGAGTCTACAGCTACCTCGACAGGCTCGACTGCGTCTACCTGGGACACACCTGAAGGGGCAGGACCCTGAGGAGGGAGGGGGTCTACCTGAGTAGCACCTGGCGCAAGGAAGAGCTGCGGCGGGGGGAGGGGCGCAGTGCGGTAGGGAAAGAGACGGTAGTAAGGCACCGACTCGTCAAAGGTGACGTCCTGGGAGGACAGAACACGGCGCGTGGTGGGGTGGTAAAAGTGCCAGCCAGGCGCGTCAGGGGGGGGAGCCAAGGAAGACGCAAGGAACAGCACGGGGGGACAGCTTGTCCGCAGACAAGTCGCGGACAAACGCCCCAGATTCCCAGACCCGAAACGCAGACGCATCGCCAACCTTCCCTGTCCACCGCAAGCCGGGAGAGGTCTCTGGCAAGGAGACCCGGGGCTGAAGGTTGAGCTGATGCGCGGCGTACTGAACCGCAAACGGCCACAGAAAATGGGGGGCAGCCGCATGCATCATGGACGTACGCGCGACGTCCATGACCATGCCAATGCGGCGCTCAGCAATCCCATTTTGCTGTGGAGAGGCCGGAAGCGTGAAGGTCTGGCGGATGCCCTGTGCCCGACAGAAGGCTCCCAGACGGGCAGAGGAAAACTCCCCTCCTCTGTCCGAGTGCAGACGCAAAACAGGAAAGTCTGAGCTAAAACTCTCTCTGAGCTGGAGACGAGCTGCGCGGATCCAGTCGATCAACACCTCAGTGACGTCACCCTTGCTGCGCAAGGGGAAGACTGTGGTGTAACGAGAGTAGTCGTCAACGACTAGCAGAAAGTACCGCTCTCTCCCCTGCCCACTGACGCGGGCTGGGCCCCACACGTCCATGTGTAGAGTCTGCAGCGGAGCCTCTGTCGGAGGAAACTCGGAGGAGTGAGGGGCGGCGCGCTGTCGCCCCTCGACGCAGGGGACGCAGGTAGGGCCAGGCCCCGGAGGAAGGGGAGGGAGAGACCGAGGAAGACCATAGACAAGGACACGGGAGGCCATGCCTCGGAGACGAGGCAAGGAGGGGTGACCAAGGCGGTGGTGCCAAAGGAGAGTCTGGTGGGACAGGAGACGACACGAGCAGGGGGCGGACTCAGGACCAGACCTGGACGCCGCAGCAAACACCTGACTCGACGTAGCTACCGGGGCAGACTCAGCAGTAGGGGGAGACTCAGCAGTAAGGGTGTACAGGCTCGACCCTGGCCGAGGGGTGAACGTGTCCAAGTGTCGGCCTGTCCGAGCACACCTGTAGTGGGTCACTCGCTGACTCGCAGGAGTGAACTGGTCAACCCCTCGATCCTGTAGGTCCGCTCCACTCACCAAGTTCGTAGAGAACGAGGGGAGGTAGAGACCAGACAGGGTGCCAGAGGGGGCTGCAGGGCACGTAAGGACAGTGGAGAAGCTAGCAAGGACAGGACCCCCAGAGGGGTCTGCTACGGAGACTGCAGCCGGCCGACTAAGCGGCGTAAGAGTGGTGCGGTCTCGAAAGAAGGAGCGGGACGCACCCGAGTCAAGGGTGAAGGTGTGGAAGGCCTGAGCCGACGTAGTACCTGATAGAGCAGACTCACCAGCACCTGGGGCGGGAGACACACTGGTACCTGGGGCAGCAGACGCACTAGCACCTAGAGCAGCAGTCTCACCAGCACCTAGCGCAGCAGCCTCAATGCCCGGGTCAGGCGGTACACACAGGTAACAGGCACCCTCAACACTATCAGCAACAGCATACATGGCAGCAAGAATAGCCTCAAAGTCAAGATCAAAGATAGCAACCACGGCCTTAGCCAGATCTCCCCAGCGAGGGATCTCTAACGCCTCAGGGAACTGGCGACGCCACGCGTCCGTCAAGCGACCAAAGCAGCGCTGGGTGGAGTGCGGACCCCCTCACTGCTCACCAGTGCGGTCGCCGGTACGGAGAACGTAAGAGCAGGGACCAAAACCCCCACCGCGCTGGCGTGCAGTGTACCACTCACGAAGCTGCTGAGGGGACAGGGTCACACCACTCTGCTGCTGCTGCTGGCGCTTACCACCACCGGCACCACTCCTCGACGCAGAGTCGCGACTCGCTCCACCACCGCCGCCTCCGCCACCGCCGCCGCCGCCGCCTCCGCCGCCTCTGCGCCTCCTCCACCTCTGCGCCTCCTCCACCTCCGCCTCCTCCACTACCTCCGCCGCCTCCGCCGCCTCCACTGCTGCCGCCGCCGCCGCCACCCCCAGCACCACTCCCACCACCACCCCCACTCCCTCCACCGCCTCCACCACCACCTCCACCGCCCCCTCCACCTCCTCCAGTGCCCTTGCCCCCCTTCCCCTTGCCGGTGCGGCATCTCCTGCTCAGGGCAGACGCAGCGCCGACTGACTCGAAACCAGCGAGGTCGGCCGCAGCAGCAGAGGCAACAGAGGGCAAGAGGGGGGAGGGAGAACACCCCTCAAAGACAAGGGTGCGAGGGTCACCACGAGAGGCTCCTACAGCGACTATGCTCTTCTCTATCGCTAGGAGGGCCTTCTCGAGGAGGTCAACGGTGAGAGTGGTGGGGCAAACAGAGAGGAAGTGGTCCTGGACTACACGGAGAGAGTCAGGGAGACGGGTGACTATGTAGTAGAGGGTGATGTACATGGGGGGGGGGGTTCTTGGCGCAGAACTCAGCAGGAAGCGCAGAGCGGTAGCGAGTGTCACTAGTGCGGAGGTGCGTAATGAGGTCAGCATTAGTGGGAAAGGCAGTAAGGTCAGAGAAGAGGTACGGTAGCATGAGGCGGCTCAGTGCAGCAGTGGCAGGGGAAGAGTAGTGTGCAACTACAGCGTCGTACAAGGTCTGAGCACTCTTGTACTGGCTAAAGTGTGCACGCTCAGTGGTCGGTAAGTTGCGGCGCACAGCAAGGCGAGCAGCAGCGTCACGTGTGGCCCACTGTGAGCGAACAGTGGCGTTAGCATCAGCAGCAGGGGCAGGGGAGGCACCAGAAGAGAGGTCACACAGGAAAAGCTGCAGATCATCTACCCAGACCTCAAAGTCAATAGCCCGACCCTCAGCGTCAAAGGTGAGAACGCTAGGGGAAGCCATAACAGCAAGAGGCAGGGCAGTGCAGTGGCAGAGACTGTGCTCTTACCAGGTAGGTGGAGCGAACGGGCTGCTCGGCTGTCGAGCGACTCGGCTGTAGGGCGGCTCGGCTGCTGGGCGGCTCGGCTGCCGGGCGGCTCGGCTGCAGGTGCGGGGCGGCTCGGCTGTCGGGCGACTCGGCTGCTGGGCGGCTCGGCTGCTTGGCGGCTCGGCTGCACGGTGCTGGGCGGCTCGGCTGTCGGGCGGCTCGGCTGTCGGGCGGCTCGGCTGTCGGGCGGCTCGGTTGCTGGGCGGCTCGGGAGGTCGGGCGTCTCAGGTGTCCGGCGGTTCGGCTGCTCGGCGTTGCGGGCGCTGGGAGGCGGGGTCGCAGGTGGTGGCGAGGTCGCAGGTGGTGGCGAGGTCGCAGGTGGTGGCGAGGTCGCAGGTGGTGGCGAAGTCGCAGGTGGCGGTGGGCCGCAAGGGTGGGCGGGGCCGCGGTGGCGACAGGGCCGAAGTGGGGCCTAAGTGGGGCCGTAGAGGGGCCGACGGGGCCGAAGTGGGGCCGTAGCGGGGCCGCAGCAGGGCCTAAGCGGGGCCGAAGCGGGGCCGTAGCGAGGCCTAAGCGGGGCCGTTGCGTGGCCGTAGCGGGGCCGTAGTGGGGCCGACGGGGCCAACGGGGCCGACGGGGCCGTAGCGAGGCCGTAGCGGGGCCTAAGCGGGGCCGACGGGGCCGTAGCGGGGCTGTAGCGGGGCCGTAGCGGGGCCTAAGCGGGGCCGACGGGGCCGTAGCGGGGCCGTAGTGTTGGTGCAACCCTACGGTTTGCACTCGGCTTGTTGTCCGTGTGCGTGCATGTGTGTGTGTATGGAATGGTATGAGGGCATGGGATAATATATATATTTCATGCTTATAATTGTGTGTGAATGTTGAGTCATGATGTCGAGTGTGTGTGTCGAGTCAATAGCGAGTTATCGCTAGACGCGTGTTACGCGGTCGTTTGTGTCTCGCGCGCGGTTTTTATTTTTGTCGTGCGCGGTTTCTATTTTGTCCTGTGTCGAACGTTCGGTGTGTCGCAGGTGTGTGCAGCAGACCCATCAAGAACTCAAGGATGAGTTTGTGATGAAGAGCCGGAGCCTTGGTGTCAAGCCTCAAGTGATTTCGAAGCTCGCCAAAAGGGTACACCTCAAGATATTGAAGATAGTTACATTACTTTGTGTAGTGTAACATTTCACTTGGTGTAGGCCCTAGTGAAGGGTAGTTTCGAGACCCTTCGTGGTTGGGGACAGTGTGGCACTGTTCCACATCACTGTACCTCGGCTCTTGGGGTTTGTAGGAGCTGGGAGTCATTCCCAACTCGTAACTCTTCATATCTCTTCCTATTTTGTGTTCTAAGACTATAGTGGCTGCCATAGTGCCGTTCGTTCAAACCGACACTGTGTCGTCAATACTTGGTGAAATCGTGCGATCTAAATTGCCTATTGTAGGCGACGTTCAGACGCTCTAGATCCAAGTTGAATGAGGTCATTTGGAGTTGTGAGCAGATCGCTATCAACGTTTGAATACGCTATGCAGAAATCCGACAGTGCACTCTATCATTCGTTTTAGGCACATTGGAGCCTATTGTGACTATAACAAGTGGTATCAGAGCCCCTTGGAGCAGTTTCGACAATGGCTGGACTTGAGGAAAGGGGTGGCAGAGGTTCTGGTGGCAGAGGAGAAGCCCAAGCTCAAGGCCAACCCCGTGATTCAGCCATGGCGCCTGTGCAATCAAGTGTTGGCCCATCTAGGGATGAGCCTAGAGTGTTTGGCCTTGACAAGTTCAATGGTGACAACTTTGCTGAGTGGTCCTTCAGAATGGAGAACATATTTGACCACTATGACCTGCTGGAGGTAATGGAAGGAACGGAGAAGCGTCCCGAGAACGACCCGGAGAAGAGCCCGTGGGTGCGGAAGAGCGCACAAGGCTACCTCCTACTTGGGCAAGCGTTGGGGAGCAGCCAAATCCGTCACATCAAGCCCTTCCAGCGTGAACCAGAGAAGGGACCAAAGGCATGGGCTGCTCTGAAGGGTGTACACGCTCCTGCAACAGCGGCGGTAGCTGTGGTGTTGGAACGGCAAATGGCGACACTACGAATTGAAGAGGATGAAGCGGTTGAAGAAGGGGTGCAGAAATTCTTTGACTTGTTGACGCGGCTTGAGGGAGCTGATTTGAACTATTGTGAACTCCAAAAGAAGACCAAGTTGCTGGCCCTACTCCCTGAGTCATGGTCCTCGCTCATCATCAACCTTAATCGCGACTTGCCCCGCCTCTCGCTTGAAGACGTGAAGCGAGCTATCCTTCAAGAGGATTTCCGCCGCCGTGAGTTGGCGAGTGCGGATGGCGCTGGGGCAGCGAGCATCGGCCGTGGATATGGTCGAGGAAGAGGTAGAGGACGAGGGGGAGGAAGGTTTGGTGGCAGCAACTTCGGCGGAGGCCGCGGGAGTGGCGGTTACGGCAACGACGACAAGAGCTACGGACGCGGTCGCGGCCGATTCGACGGCGAGTGTCACTATTGCCACAAGAGCGGACACATGTGGCGCGACTGCTACAAACTCCCTGATGGTTGGACCCCTGCTCAAGGCCAAGAGGGTAGAGGAGCAGGAGGAGGGAGAGGAAGAGGCCGTGGAGGCCGTGGCGGTCGCGGTGGCGGAGCTGCAAACATGAAGAGCGGAGACAACGACAAGGACCCGAGCAACGATCGGTACCCGGGTCTATTCTACTTCGTGTCGACGCAAGTACCGACTGGTCCAGAGAAGGATGAAGGCTTTGAGGAGCCAGCAGCTGTGGGGAAGGTGACTCTACACCCTCTGGACTATTGGGTGATCGATAGTGGCGCTACCTATAGCATGACACCTCGCCCGGACTTGCTCACCGAACTCGAACCGTCACCGGTGAAGCATGTTACATCAGCTTTGGGGCAGCGAGCGGAGGTGAAAGGCATGGGCAAGGCCATGTTTAAGGGTGCTGATGGGAAGATGGTGGGCCTCAAGAGTGTGCTTTGGGTGCCCAGCCTTGCTGCCAACCTGATTTCCGTGCGGCGGTTGGCAAAGGCCGGCATGGACACGAACTCAAAGGGAGCCAAGACCTACACCGCAAGGCTTGGCGATCGGATTCTTTGGGACCTTCATGAGGATAGAGATGTCTACAACGAGATGTGGCAGATCCCTGTGGTCCCAATGCCTAAGGAGAGGCAAGTGGCAGCAAGCGTCAGCACCAAAGGTGGAGCGGTTGGTAGCAGCGATTGCGCGGACGGTCGCGCTAAGGAGAAGGAGTCCAAGAAGTGCAATCTTGGAGGGACCAGCAAGCTTGGTGAACCTATGGAGAGAGGTGCAGCAACCAAGGAGCAGCAAAAGGGTGAGGAGAACCCCGAGGCAGCAGCGGATGAGGACTACGGAGAGAGTATGTGGGGCGCTATTGCGAGCGTGGCATTCTCCAATCCAACTTCGGCTACGGGGGAGTGTGATTGGCTCACCTTGCATCGGCGCATGGGGCATGTGGCCCTGCCCATCTTGCAGCAGCTAGTAAAGAATGAGATGGTTGCTGGCATACGTGTGAAGGGGGAGCCCGATGAGGTACTTGGCTGCCCGACGTGCATGCAAGCCAAGTTCACCCGTTTCCCATTCTCTAGTTCGGAGGCAACGGCTAAGGCACCACTTGATGAGGTGGTGATGGACGTGGTGGGCCCCCTGAAGCTTGGAGCTGCTGGAGCTGAGTACTTCCTCACTATTGTGGACGTCTACACCCGTATGACTTGGGTGTACGTGCTGGCCAAAAAGAGCGACGTGGCTGAAACGTTGAAGGTGGATTGGTTCCCGATGGTGGAGCGGCAACAAGACCGTCTAGTCAAGTCAATCCGCACCGATCGAGGGGGAGAGTTCCTGAGCAAGGAGTTTGGGTTGTGGCTGAAGAAGAATGGTATTCGGCACTCCCTCACTATGCCATACTCCCTTGCAATGAACGGCATCGCCGAGCGAGCGAACCGCACAATCACGGAGGCGGCACGCGGGTTGCTCATTGAAGCCGGGCTACCCGACTATTTCTGGCCTGATGCGGTGCGGAGCGCGTGTGTGGCCAAGAACCGAGCCTTGACTCATGTGGGAGCAGACAAATGGGTGCCCTATGTGGAGTGGCTAGGAAGGAAGCCAAAGGTGGATATGCTTCGGGTGTTCGGGTGCATGTGCATGGCGCTCGTGCCTAAGCATCTTCGGCACAACAAGCTTGGTGCCAAGGCGGTGTGGGCCGTGCACTTGGGCATGGCTCAAAACAGCAAGGGATGGCTTCTTTGGGACCCATTCACCAAGAAGTTCTTGGTGAGCAAGGACTGCAAGTTCATGGAGAACTTCATGTACAAAGATTGGAAGGCGGAGAATGAGGCGAAGATAGGCGTGCGGTTTGGGGAGGTGAAGAGTTCCGGTTTGGAGCATGTGGAGCTGCCTTTGGAGCTGAGCAGCGGCAGCACAACCACAAGGCAATCCTCCCTTGTGAATGGGGGAGGGGAGGCCAATGATGCAGAGGAAGAAGAGGAGGAGGTGCAGCAAGTGAGCGAGCGTGCACCGTCACTCCCTTCCCGTACTACGAGTGCTCCACGGATTCGAGCCACACCGCAGCAACGCCAAGGCCTTCAAGTCCCTGCAGCTGAGGAGGAAGGAAGGGGCAAGAGGAGAGTTCAACCCCCTAATAGGCTGACCTATGATGTGCTGGGAAAGCAGGACAAGACAGCCCTGGCCGGAGCGGCAATGATGGTCGGAGACGACGAGGAGAGTGACTACGAGGAGTGTGCCTTCGCGTTCTTCTCTCCGGTGGAGATGCCGGGAGAACCAGCAACTCTCAAGGAGGCTTTAGAGAGTAGTGATGCTGAGGAGTGGAAGAAGGCCATGGAGAGTGAGCTGAAGAGCATCAAGGAGAATGACACGTTTGAATTGGTGGAGCTACCGGAGGGGCGTACGGCGATAACGTCCAAGTGGCTCTTCAAAATCAAGTCGGATGCCGACGGCAAGATCGAGCGCTACAAGTCTAGGCTTGTAGCCAAGGGGTACCAGCAGAAGGAGAAGGTGGACTTCAAGGAGCTGTTTGCCCCTGTGGTGAAGCCGACGACGCTGCGAACCCTATTCGCGGGAGCCGCCATCAAAGGATGGGTAGTAAAACAAATGGACATCGTAACGGCATTCCTTAACGGCATCCTTGAGGAGGAGATTTTTATGGCGCAGCCAGAGGGGTTTGATGATGGTAGTGGCAGAGTGTGGAAGCTGAAGAAGGCCCTCTATGTGCTGAAGCAGGCCCCTAGGCAATGGTACATGAAGCTGCGCGAAGTGTTGGAGGAGATCGGCTTCACTCCCTCAACGGCCGATCACTCCTTGTTCATGCTTGGCGAGGGGGAGCAGAGGAGCTTCATGGTGGTTTATGTAGATGACATTCTTATATTCTCACCCTCCTCTGACCTTGTGAAGGAGGTGATGTTGAAGCTGCATGACAAGTTCAAGTGCAAGTCCCTTGGTGACGTGAACTTCTACCTTGGGCTCCACATCGAACGAGACGTGGAGAAGCGGAGCATGCGAGTGCACCAACGGAAGTACCTGGAGGCGTTGGCTGCCAACTTCGGCCAGAGTGAAGGTCATGTGGCTACTCCCTTTCCCTCTGGGTTCAAGTGTGTGAAGGGACCAGAGGAGGAGAGCGTTTGTGAAGAGGAGAGGCGCCGTTTTCACTCGTTGGTGGGCAGCCTCATGTATGCGGCGGTAAACACCCGACCGGACGTCGCGTTTGCTACCGGGCAGCTGGCTAGGGTTGTGCAATGCCCTAATGAGGAGCAGGTAGCAGCTGGACTGAGGGTGGCCAAGTATCTTGGCCAAACACCGACCGTTGAGCTGCAATACTCGGCGGCGGCACAAAGGCGCCAAAAGGGCGCGGATGGTGTTGAACCCGGGCGTTTGTTCCTCACCGCCTACTCGGATGCGTCATATGCATCGGAACCAGAGGACATGACAAGTGTAGGAGGCTTCATATGCTGTGTTGGTGGAGGCCCAACTGCTTGGGAGAGCAAGAAGCAGGTTGACCAAGCTTTGAGCTCGGTGGAGTCCGAGTACATGGCACTCTTCCGTGCCGTACGGGAGATTGTGTGGCAGCGGCGTTTGTTGGCTGAATTGGGGGAGGACGAGCAAGGACCTACCCCACTCTACTGTGACAGCCAGGATGCCATTGCTCTTGCTAAGAACCCTGTGTTTCATGGACTCACAAAGCACATGAGGGTGAAATGGCATTGGACGAGGAGCATGGTGACCGCGGGTGAAGTTGAGTTGCGGTACGTGAAGACCATGGGGCAGCCGGCTGACATGATGACTAAGAGGCTGGTGGAGCAGCAGCATTGGAAGTGTTGCAAGCTGGCTGGGATGGCTCTGAACTGAGAGAGCAACATATCCTAAGGCCAACAATCCGAGGGGGAGTTTGTTGGTGCAACCCTGCGGTTTGCACTCGACTTGTTGTCCGTGTGCGTGCATGTGTGTGTGTATGGAATGGTATGAGGGCATGGGATAATATATATATTTCATGCTTATAATTTTGTGTGAATGTTGAGTCATGATGTCGAGTGTGTGTGTCGAGTCAATAGCGAGTTATCGCTAGACGCGTGTTACGTGGTCGTTTGTGTCTCGCGCGCGGTTTTTATTTTTGTCGTGCGCGGTTTCTATTTTGTCCTATGTCGAACGTTCGGTGTGTCGCAGGTGTGTGCAGCAGACCCATCAAGAACTCAAGGATGAGTTTGTGATGAAGAGCCGGAGCCTTGGTGTCAAGCCTCAAGTGATTTCGAAGCTCGCCAAAAGGGTACACCTCAAGATATTGAAGATAGTTACACTACTTTGTGTAGTGTAACATTTCACTTGGTGTAGGCCCTAGTGAAGGGTAGTTTCGAGACCCTTCGTGGTTGGGGACAGTGTGGCACTGTTCCACATCACTGTACCTCGGCTCTTGGGGTTTGTAGGAGCTGGGAGTCATTCCCAACTCGTAACTCTTCATATCTCTTCCTATTTTGTGTTCTAAGACTATAGTGGCTGCCATAGTGCCGTTCGTTCAAACCGACACTGTGTCGTCAATACTTGGTGAAATCGTGCGATCTAAATTGCCTATTGTAGGCGACTTTCAGACGCTCCAGATCCAAGTTGAATGAGATCATTTGGAGTTGTGAGCAGATCGCTATGAACGCTTGAAGCCGCTGTGCAGAAATCCGACTGTGCACTCTATCTTTCGTTTTAGGCACATTGGAGCCTATTGTGACTATAACACGTAGCGGGGCCTAAGCGGGGCCGTAGCGGGGCCGACGGGGCGTAAGCGGGGCCGTAGCGGGGCCGACGGGGCCGACGGGGCCGTAGCGGGGCCGTATCAGGGCCTAAGCGGGGCCGACGGGGCCGTAGCAGGGCCGTAGCGGGGCCGTAGCGGGGCCTAAGCGGGGCCGACGGGGCCGTAGAGGGGCCGTAGCGGGGCCGTAGCGGGGCCTAAGCGGGGCCGTAGCGGGGCCGATGGGGCCGTAGCGGGGCCGTAGCGGCCTAAGCGAGGCCGTAGAGGGCGGCTCGAGGGGCAGTAAGGGTGGCCAACAGGGGCCACTAAGGCGGCTCGAGGCGCTACTCGGGTTAGGAGCTAAGCGCGCTCCGGGCAGGGAAGGAAAAAAAAGTTCGTGGTGGGCCCTTGGCAGTATTCCCACTCGGGAACCTGCTCGATACCATGACGAGAAGTGAGAATGGAATGAATGAACTATGAAACAGTTGGGTACAAGTACTAACCCTAATTGGGTTGTACCCCTTATGGGCTACCCCACTACAGCCTACACAAATGTATAAGCTATAATGTTCTGACACAGCGCAATCTGGACCGAATCGAAATTGAAGGACAGCATTGGGCGCGAGATTTGGAGAATCAAGGGCGAAATCCCAAGCCCCTTGACCGAAATTTGTCAGAGGGATTCGCCGAGGAAAAGAAAACCTCCGCGAAAACAGACTCGACCAAGACGGGAACTCTCCAATTCGACCCCGGAAAAAAACAGAATTCGTTAAAGTTATCTTTCAAAGATGCTTTAATGAAGACTGGTGATTTTCGCGGGTCCGGAGCCATAAACAAATTCCGGGAAGAACTCCAGAGGAAGCAGACAATTAAAGAAGTGGTACCGGTGCCTACGGAGCTGGGGAAAAAATTAAGGAGTGTGGAAAGGAGTAGACCTTTTCACGGCGTCAACGTCCTCTCCCGGAACCAGCCCAAGACGACTCTCCACTCCCCAGGGAAGAAGTCTATGGAGCTGAAGCAGCTGAAGAGGCAGCTGGGAGTTCAAAAGAAGCTGCGGAAACTCCGAAAACCCCTCCAGGATGCATCCAGTGGATCGCAGGCGTCGACCGGATCCACCTTCTCAGGGTCAACCTGTACGGTTACTACCTCTACTCCTGGCGTTGGAGAGGAGCTTTTCTCCACGCAGCCCAGGCCAGCTGGTTGTCCAGGAGCAAACAGTAGAGCCACGGTGTGTACTTAATATTGGGATGTACCCTATGATCCTATTAATGAGACTATTTTTGGGTACTCCGAGCAACGCTCACCACTCCTGCTCGAGGTGATCTGCAACGGACAGCGCCTCCAAGCACTCGTGGACAGCGGGGCGTCGCACAGCGTCTATGACAAAAAGGCAATCGATCAACTCGGAGGTGAAATCAAGTCCTCAAGCTTCTCTGCAACGATGGTGGATGGCAGTAAGCTACCTATCTACGGGGAAACACGGTTACTACTCCGGATTGGACCCCTTCGATGGAAGCCTGCTCTCCCGTCACAAATATCAAAGGACTCGACGTAATCTTTGGGAGAGACTTTCTTAAAAGGTTCAACCCCGAGATCAACTGGGTTAACCGGACGGCCAACATCAACAACAACGGGAGGAAAATCAGCCTTCCCAAATGGGACGACACGTGAAATATTCCAGTTGAGACACTCGCACGCTTTGAAAAGGACGTCAAACAGACCACGGCGGGATTCATGGCAATAGTCAACGAAGCAGACAACGGAGAGAAGCAGACCCAGGAACTTCCTCCAACAGTCAAGAAAATTCTTGAAGAGTTCCAGGACGTTCTCCCCGACGATTTACCTGATCAACTACCGCCATACCGAACACATCAACACGAGATCGTAGAAGAGCCGGGGTCCAAGCCAACGTTCCGAGCACCATACCGGCTGAGCCCGACAGAGCTTGCCGATATGAAAAAACAAATAGAGTATCTCCTGGAGAAAGGGCTGATTTGACCTTCGACTTCGCCGTACGGAGCTCCAGTTCTCTTCACTCCGAAGCCAGACGGAAGTCTGCGAATGTGCATCGACTACCGAGCCTTGAACAAGCAGACTGTAAAAAATAAATACCTGATACCACGGATCGACGACTTACTCGATCAACTTCGCGGTGCTACGGTATTCTCCAAGCTCGACCTCAGATCGGGATACTGGCAAATTCGTATGGCGGACAACTCTATCCACAAAACCGCCTTTCAAACTCGGTATGGGTCATACGAGTATCTCGTGATGCCGTTCGGACTCACTAACGCACAAGCCACATTTCATGCGGAAATGAACCACATCCTTGAACGTGAGTGCGGACTCAATTACCCCTGAACTTGACTATGTCATCGAGGCCGATGCTAGCGATCAAGCAGTGGGCGCAGTACTCATGCAGGATCAAGGGAAGGGACTGCAACCCATTGCATACTTCAGTAAAAAACATCACGGGGCAGAACTCAATTACCCCATCCATGACAAAGAGGCCCTCGCCATCGTCAACGCATTTAAGGCATGGAGGTGTTATCTCGAAGGAAGAAAAACGACCGTCTACACCGACCACTGTAGCCTCAAGTATCTGAAGACCCAGCCAACACTCTCTAGGCGGCAGGTCCGGTGGATTGACTTTCTCGAAACCCACTTCCATTACGACATCGTGTATAAGCCGGGGCACAAGAACAAGGCAGACGCACTCAGTCGCCCTGCACACGTTGCCGCCCTACAAGTCGATGGCATGAACCCAATTTTGAAGGGACTCTTCACGCATGGATATGTCAAATCATAATGTTCTGTAGGCTGTAGTGGGGTAGCCCATATGGGGTACACATTTCTAGGGTTGCATATTTGTACCACATTCCATTCCTTAGTGCACCTCATTCTCGTTTCAGTTTTCTCATGGTATCGAGCAGGTTCCCTCGTGGGAACAATGCCTAGGGCCCACCAAGTCGAAAGTTTTTTTTTCCTGCCCGGAGCGCGCTCAGCCCGAGTCGCGCTCCCCTCTCTGACTTCGTCGAGCCGCCCTAGCGGCCAAGTCGCGCTGCCTTAGCGGCCCCTGATTCGTCGCCCTAGCGACCCCGTCGCCCTACCTACGGCCCCGGCCCGGTCGCCCTACCTGCGCCTCGGCCCCGTCGCCCTACCTGCGCCCCGGCCCCGTCGCCCTACCTGCGCCCCGGCCCCGTCGCCCTACCTGCGCCCCGGCCCCGTCGCCCTAACTGCGACCCCGGTCCCGTCGCCCTACCTGCGCCCCGGCCCCGTCGCCCTACTTGCGACCCCGGACCCGTCGCCCAACCTCCGACCCCGGCCCCGTCGCCCTACCTGCGCCCCGGCCCCGGCCCCGTCGCCCTACCTGCGTACCGGCCCCGTTGCCCTACCTTCGACCCGGCCCCGTCGCCCTACCTACGGCCCCGCCCCGCCGCCCTACCTGCGGCCCAGCCGCCCTACCTGCGGCCCCGCCGCCCTACCTGCGGCCCAGCCGCCCTACCTGCGGCCCAGCCGCCCTACCTGCGGCCCAGCCGCCCTACCTGCGGCCCCGCTGCCCTACCTGCGGCCCCGCCGCCCCACCTGCGGCCCCGCCGCCCTACCATCGGCCCCGCCGCCCTACCTGCGGCCCCGGCGCACTACCTGCGGTCCCGGCCTCGTCCCCTACCACCCGAGCCGCCTACGCAGCGGAGCCGCCCGCGCCGCTAAGCAGCCCGAGCCGCCCGTTCTGCCCGAGCCGCCCGAGCCGCCCGTTCTGCCCGAGCCGCCCGAGCCGCCCGAGCCACCCGAGCCGCCCGAGCCGCCCGAGCCGCCCGAGCCGCCTGAGCAGCTGAGGAGCCGAGCCGCGGGTGCCGCCGAGCCGCAGTTGCTGCCGAGCCGCCCGAGCTGCTCGAACCGCCCTGTTTGGTGAGAGCAGCGCCTCTGTCTCTGCACTGCCCCTGCTCTACAGTTAGCACTGCTAGTCTACTACTGTCATGGCTACCCCCAGTGTTCTCACTTTTGACGCTGAGGGTCGGGCCATTGACTTTGACGTCTGGGTAGATGACCTGCAGCTTTTCCTACAGTGCGATAGGGCAGACGGTCTCTCCCTCTTTGACCTCACCTCTGGTGCTTCCCCTGCCCCTGCTGCCGATGCCGACGCCACTGTTCGCTCACAGTGGGCCACTCGCGATGCTGCTGCACGTCTTGCTGTGCGTCGCCACCTGCCTACCACTGAGCGCGCGCACTTTAGTCAGTACAAGAGTGCTCAGACCTTGTACGACGCTGTAGTTGCGCGCTACTCTTCCCCTGCCACTGCTGCACTGAGCCGCCTCATGCTACCGTACCTCTTCCCTGACCTTGCTGCCTTTCCCACAGTTGCTGACCTCATTACGCACCTCCGCACTAGTGACACTTGCTACCGCGCTGCGCTTCCTGCTAAGTTCTGCGCCACGAACCCCCCCCCCATGTACATCACTCTCTACTACATAGTCACCCGCCTCCCTGACTCCCTTCGTGTAGTCAGAGACCACTTCCTCTCAGTCTGTCCCACCACTCTCACTGTTGACCTCCTCGAGAAGGCTCTCTTAGCAGCGGAGAAGAGCATAGTCGCTGTAGGAGCCTCTCGTGGTGACCGTCGCACCCCCATCTTTAAGGGGTGTTCCCCCTCCCCCCTTTTGCCCTCTGTCGCCTCTGCTGCTGCGACCGACCTCGTTGGTCTTGAGTCGGTCGGTGCGGCGTCTACCCCCAGCGGGAGACGCCGCTCTGGCAAGGGCAAGGGGGGCAGGGGCGCTGGAGGAGCTAGCAGGGGTGGAGGTGTCGGTGGCGGCAGTGGAGGCGGAGGCGGCGGAGGCGGTAGCGGTGGGAGCGGAGGCGGCAGTGGTGGCGGAGGTGGAGGAGGCGGTGGTGGAGGAGGTGGAGCTGGACGGGGTGGCGCTACGCAGCGGGGCCGCTCCGGTGGTGGTCAGCGCCAGCAGCAGCAGCAGCACCAGCAGCGTTCTCGGGACATCCCCCCCCCCTCAGCAGCTCCGTGAGTGGTACGCTCCACGCCAGCGTGGTGGGGGTACCGGTCCGTGCACCTACGTCCTACGCACCGGCGACTGCGCGGGTGAGCAGTGTGGGGGTGCACACCCCACCCAGCGCTGCTTTGGCCACCTAACGGACGCTTGGCGTCATCAGTTCCCGGAGGCCACTGAGATCCCCCGCTGGAGTTAGCTGTCTAGGGCGGCTGTAGCTATCTTTGGGTCACCAGTTTACTCCTGCGAGTCAGCGGGTGACCCACTGCTCGGACGCTTGCACAGGCCGGCACCTGGCCACGTTTGCGCGTCGGCCGGGGTCGAGCCTGTACACCCTGACCACTGAGTCTCCTCCTGTCCCTGCGTCTGGTCAGGTAGCTGCGTCAGGTCAGGTGTTTGCTGCAGCGTCCAGGTCTGGTCCTGAGTCTGCCCCCTGCTCGTGTCGCCTCCTGTCTCACGAGACTCTCCTGTGGCACCACCGCCTTGGTCACCCCTCCCTCCCTCGTCTCCGAGGCATGGCCTCCCGTGTCCTTGTCTCTGGTCTTCCCCGGTCCCTCCCTTCCCTTCCTCCGGGGTCTGGCCCTACCTGCGTCCCCTGTGTCGAGGGGCGGCTGCGGGCTGCCCCTCACTCCTCTCAGTTTCCCCCGACAGCGGCCCCGCTGCAGACGCTTCACATGGACGTGTGGGGCCCGGCCCGCGTTCGTGGACAGGGTCACGAGCGCTACTTCCTGCTCGTGGTTGACGACTACTCGCGTTACACCACAGTCTTCCCCTTGCGCAGCAAGGGTGATGTCACTGAGGTGTTGATCGACTGGATCCACGCAGCTCGTCTCCAGCTCAGGAGGAGCTTCGGCTCGGACTTTCCTGTTCTGCGTCTGCACTCTGACCGAGGCGGAGAGTTCTCCTCTGGCCTTCTGCGAGCCTATTGTCGTGCGCGAGGCATCCGCCACACCTTTACGCTTCTGGACTCTCCACAGCAAAATGGGATTGCTGAGCGCCGCATTGGCATGGTCATGGACGTCGCCGGTACGTCCATGATGCATGCGGCTGCCCCCCATTATCTGTGGCCGTTTGCGGTTCGGTACGCAGCGCATCAGATCAACCTTCACCCCAGGGTCTCCATGCCAGAGACCTCCCCAGCTTTGCTGTGGACGGGGAAGGTAGGCGATGCGTCTGCGTTCCGTGTCTGGGGATCTCGGGCGTTTGTCCGCAACTTGTCTGCAGACAAGCTGTCCCCTCGTGCTGCTCCTTGCGTCTTCCTTGGCTTCTCCCCTGACGCGCCAGGGTGGCAGTTCTACCACCCCACCTCTCGTCGTGTTCTGTCCTCCCAGGACGTCACGTTTGACGAGTCGGTCCCCTACTACCGCCTCTTCCCCTACCGCACTCCTTCCCTCCCCCCGCCACCGCTCTTCCTTGTGCCAGGTCCCCCTCCGGTAGACCCCCTCCCCCCTCAGGGTCCTGCCCCTTCAGGTGTGTCCCAGGTAGACGCAGTCGAGCCTGTCGAAGTTACTGGTGACTCTGGTGCTGCTGCGGGTGCTGGGCGTGTGGGTGCTGAGCCTGGGGGTGCTGGGCCTTCGGGTGGTACTACTGGGGGTGCTGAGCCTGGGGGTGCTGAGACTGGGGGTGCTGAGCCTGGGGGTGCTACGCCTGGGGGTGCTGAGCCTGGGGGTGCCACGTCTGGAGCTGCTGAGCCTGGGGGTGCGGAGCCGGCGGCCGCTGGGCCTGCTCGTGTGGCGTCTGGCGGTGCTGGGCCTGGAGGTCCTCCGAGTGCTTCGTCTCGGCGGGAGCCACTCTCGTGACAGGAGCTGCGCGAGTGGTTTGCCCGGCGCTGGAGGCGTTCTGCTGGAGCTGGAGCTTCTTCGGCTGCTGAGGGTGCTGGTATTGCCGGTCGCGGAGGTGCTCGTACTGGGAGTGCTGGAGCTGCTGGGCCTGCGGGTACGGCTGGAGCAGGAGCTATTGAGGGTGTTGGCGCTGAGGCAACTGCTGTCAGTCCTGGCGGCGGTCCTGCTGCGGGTGCTACTAGTGCTGCTGGAGGTACTGCAGCTGGAGGTGCTGTTGGCGCTGGTGCTGCCGCTGGGGGTGCTGGTGCTATCCCTGATGTGTCTGGAGTCGCCGCGCGGCCTCGGCCGTACTTTGTTCCGCTCCTTCAGCAGGTTCTTGGTCTCCCGCCTTCTACTAGTCCTCCTCCTCCCTTAGAGTGTCCACTGCCTGACCCGTCACAGCTACAGTTACAGCCGCCCTCCTCACTGCCTGCTCCGTCTCCCTACACTGGTCCTACTGGAGGTCTTGCTGAGCGTCGTGAGCCTGCGTCTCGCCCTGCGTTGCCTGTCCATACTGCTCGCACTAGTGGTCGCGGTTCGCGTCAGCGTCCTCCTCCTGTCCCTGGCACGCACCGGATGTCTCCGCGTCCGTCCACTGCTCCTCTGCGTGCTCCTTTGCCTTCTCCTCCTAAGTCCTCTCTTCCTGCTCTTGCCGACCCGGAGTCGGACTCTCTTCGTGCTGCCAGTCCTACTGTCACGCGTCTCCTGGCCATTGTTGTCACTGACCCCTCCTTTAAGTCCACTTCTGCGTCTGCTCTAGTTGCTGAGCTCATCGACTTTGCTGCTCGCTGTCGTCTAGACTACGCTGCTAGTCTTGTTGCTGAGTCTGCGTCTGTCTGTCCTCCGTCCGTCGGGGGTGAGTGTGCTCTTGGCACGGACGTCCTTGAGGACAGGCAGGAGGAGTTCCAGTGTTTGGCTGCTGCTTCACCTCATCTCGTGTCCGTACTGCTTACCCCTGAGGGAGACCCGGATGCACTTGACATCCCGACTCCGCGCTCTTACGCGGAGGCCGTAGAGGGTCCCTACTCCTCTCAGTGGCAGGCAGCTATGGATGCAGAGATGGCTTCCTGGAAGTCCACAGGCACCTACGTTGACGCGGTTCCCCCACCTGGGGCGAACATCGTCAGTGGCATGTGGATCTTCAGGGTGAAGCGGCCGCCAGGTTCTCCACCTGTCTTCAAGGCGCGGTACGTGGCTCGTGGCTTCAGTCAGCGGCAGGGAGTTGACTACTTTCAGACCTTCTCTCCCACCCCGAAGATGACCACTCTTCGGGTGTTGCTGCACATAGCCGCTCAGCGCAACTACGAGCTTCACTCTCTTGACTTCAGCACTGCTTTCTTGCAGGGTAGCCTGCACGAGGAGATCTGGCTGCGCCGCCCACCTGGTTTCACTGGGACTTTTCCTTCTGGCACCCAGTGGAGCCTCCGGCGGCCAGTCTACGGTCTCCGCCAAGCACCGCGTGAGTGGCACGACACACTGAGAACTACGCTTGCGGCTCTTGGGTTTGCTCCCTCTACTGCCGACCCGTCGCTGTTTCTGCGCACCGACACCTCTTTGCCGCCGTTCTACATCCTCGTGTACGTCGACGACTTGGTCTTTGCCACTCCTGACACTGCTGGACTCGCCCACGTGAAGTCCGAGCTGCAGAAGAGACACACGTGCACAGACCTGGGTGAACTGCGCAGCTACCTTGGCTTGCAGATCACCCGGGACAGAGCACGCCGCACCATTACCCTGACTCAGTCACACATGGTGCAGTAGGTCCTTCAGCGCTTCGGCTTCACGTACTCCTCGCCTTAGGCCACTCCTCTGCCTACTCGCCACTCGCTCTCAGCTCTGCCTTCGGATGAGTCCGTAGAGTCGAGTGGCCCGTACCCAGAGCTTGTTGGCTGCCTCATGTACCTGATGACCTGCACACGACCTGACCTTGCATACCCTCTTAGCATTCTTGCACGCTATGTTGCTCCTGGGAGACACAGACCAGAGCACATGGCTGCAGCGAAGAGGGTGTTGCGCTACTTGTGCGGTACGTCGGGCATGGGGCTTGTGCTTGGAGGGCAGAGTGCAGTGGTCCTCACTGGGCACGCAGATGCTTCTTGGGCTGACGACCAGGCTACACAGCGGTCGTCACAGGGTTACACCTTCAGCCTTGGTTCCGGCTCTGTTTCGTGGCGGGCTACTCGCTCGTCTTCCGTTCTTGGCTCCAGTTGTGAGGCTGAGATCTACGCAGGAGCCATCGCTGCTCAGGAGCTTCGCTGGCTCACCTACCTTCTGACTGACCTCGGAGAGCCGCCTCGTTCTCCTCCAGTGCTGTACGTAGACAACAAGGCCATGCTGGCCTTGTGTCGGGAGCAGCGACTGGAGCACAGAACGAAGCACATTGCTCTCCGCTACTTTCTTGCTCGTGAGCTGCAGCAGCGTGGTCAGTTGCGACTTGCGTACGTGGCCTCTGAGGCCAACACTTCTGATATCTTCACTAAGGCACTTGCGCCTTGTGATCATCAGCGCTTCTGTACTCAGCTTGGTCTAGTGTCTGCCTTGCCTCACTTGCTCACTTCTAGACCTTGCTTGTACTGTCACATATATCTACTCCTGCTCTTGCTTGTTTAGCCTTTTATATATATATGTGCTCCTGCATGTGAACTGGCTTTCTGGCCTTGAACTTGTGCTCGTAATGTGTGGTGACTTTGTGATCCACCCTGAGCTTTGCTTTGTTTTGCTTGACTGGGCTTGTGACCCCTTGTTCTCCCCCACTTTGCCTATGGGGGTGTGTCAAATCATAATGTTCTGTAGGCTGTAGTGGGGTAGCCCATATGGGGTACACATTTCTAGGGTTGCATATTTGTACCACATTCCATTCCTTAGTGCACCTCATTCTCGTTTCAGTTTTCTCAGGATACACCATCGACCCCGAAGTCTCCGTAGCAAAAAAGCGCCATCTTCTACATTGGGATCAAGACATCGCATACCGCAAGGGATCCACAAAAATATGGGTACCTAATTACCCTCCTTTACGCCAGTTACTGCTCGAAGAATATCATGATGTTCTCTACGCGAGCCACTTCGGTAGTAACAAGACGCTTGCCGGTATTGCGAAGCATTATTATTGGCCCCACATAGCGGATGACGTACAAAAATTCGTCACCTCGTGCGACACATGCCAACGGATGAAGAGCAGCAAACAGAAGAAAGCAGGGTTACTACAGCCTCTTCCAGTCCCTGAACAGCCTTGGCAAGTGGTTAGCCTCGACTTCATCACCGGGTACCACCTACCAAAGCTGGTTACGACGCCATTCTAGTCGTCATCGACAAATTCTCCAAAATGGGACACTTCATTCCGACACACACAACGGCTCGCAACGAGGAGACAGCGCAATTATTCTTCCGCTACGTCATCTCGCAACATGGCATTCCAACCACGCTGATCTCCGACAGAGACCCGAAATTCACGAGTAAATTCTAGAAGGAGCTCATGTCGCTCATGGGGACCAAACTCGCCATGTCATCAGCCTATCATCCCCAAACGGATGGTCAGATAGAGCGCCTCAACCAGATTGTCGAACAGCTTCTGCGAGCAGCGTGTAAGGACGATATCTCTAAATGGGATGCACACCTGCCGGTTCTCGAGTTTGCGTATAACAACGCCACGCACGCCGCAACAGGGCAAACTCCTTTCTTCCTCTGTTACGGTCGCAACCCACTCACGCCTCAGAAACCAACAATACCCGCCACGGTGCAACCCACACATGACTTCATTACCACTATGCACCAATTGTGAGAGCGCACGCATAAACGTCTTCTGACTATCCAGCAGCAACAAAAGAAGCTCGCTGATCGGAGTCGCAACGATCATTCCATCAAGATTGGCGATCAAGTGCTTCTGGATACACGCAATCTCGACATTAGCCATCTTCCGTCTAAGCTCCGACCTCGCCTCTGCGGACCTTTTCTCGTCGAGGCGCGGGTCACTCCAGTAACCTTCCGCTTGCGTTTACCAGCTACCTGGAGAATTCACAATGCCTTCCATGTTCAAGTTCTCAGGCCCTATCGGGACCCAAACACGGTCTTCGAAGGTCGCCAGCCACCGCCGCCACTGCCAGTGATCGTTAATGGGGAACCCGAGTACGAAGTCGAAGCCGTTCTGGCGCACCGACGACGACGTAGCGGCACCTTGGAGCTCTTGATTCGTTGGAAAGGCTATGATCCTTCCGAGGATACCTGGGTACCTGAACACGACATGGATAACGCCCGCCGTCCTCTCCAGGACTACCTTGTTACGCAGGGTGTTACTTCTACCACCCAGCTTGGAGGGGGGGAAGTGTGAGAGGACGTCCCTACTATAATATTTTCTCACTATTATATTTTTCCGTTATCCTATTCTCCCTTTTCTCCTCTTTATTTTGGTCTTTATCTCATCTCAATCGGCCTACTATTCTATTTTCTAGAGCCTTCTATTTATTTCTCTTATTTCCTACTTTTCCCACCGACATACCTATTATACGGCACCGACAGCGCCGACAGTGGTGTATACGGTGTAATCTGGGCGTAATCCCAAGTGCCAATAGCCTTGCGTGCTTGTGCGCACTTGTGATTGTAGAATCGGGAAGGGCGTGTTCCCGAAGGTTCGTTTTATCTCGTTTATCCTTGTATTTTCCGAGTATAAAAATGCCTTGTATTCAGTTTTAGTGACAAGTTTCGATTGAGAATTCGATCCTGTGACAGCCTGGAATTTTTGGGACACGTTATTTCAGCTGCAGGAGTGGAAATAGACCCGAAGAAAATTGCGACGATTCAAGCATGGCACGCGCCGATCAACTTGACCAAGTTGCAGAGTTTTTTGGGGTTCGTCAACTACGTGCGCCGGTTCGTCCCCGACATGGCGAAGCTGACTGCCCCGCTAATAGACCTGCTGAGGAAGGGGGTTGAGTACATGTTGGGGGAGAAAGAGCAAGCTGCCTTCTCAGCCCTCAAAAACATTTTGTGCTCACCGCCCGTGCTTCACATCGCAAATCCACACCGTCCGTTCGAGCTCGTCACTGACGCAAGTGACATCGCTGTTGGAGCAGTACTGTTGCAGGTTTTCGGGAACGGCCTCCAGCCAATCGCGTACGAGTCCCGCAAGCTGCACCCGCCCGAACGCAACTACCCGATACACGACCGCGAAATGTTGGCGATCGTGCACGCGTTCAAGGTTTGGCGGTGTTACCTGACGGGCGCCGACGTGATAGTACGGACAGACCACCGATCACTACAGTACCTACGCGCCCAACCAAATCTCAATCCGCGACAGATCCGCTGGTTGGACTACCTCGAGTCCAACTTCCACTACACGGTTACGTACAAGAAAGGCGCCTCCAACATCGCCGACGCACTCACTCGCCCTACCGCCCAACTCCATGCCATCCTACTCGCCCAAACCAACCCGCTTTTAACAGGCCTATTCACCCACCGACCCGTTTTTCACGGCCGGAAATTCACAGCAACTGGCAGAAGCTAAAGAAGTTTATTACGTAAAAACAGGCACCAACCGCATCTGGGTACCCACGTACTCACTACTGAGGGAGCTACTACTGCAGGAGGCACACGACGGAATTACCTCGGGACATTTTGGGGTAGAAAAAACGCGACAGCAACTGCAGCGGTATTACTACTGTGAAACAAGTGAACAGGGATCGAATGACTAAGGAAAGATTGGGTACAAATACAACCCTAGAAACCCTGTACCCCATATGTGCTACCCCACTATAGCCTACAGCAACTATGTCATATAAATCTGACACACCCCCATAGGCAAAGTGGGGGAGAACAAGGGGTCACAAGACCAGTCAAGTAAAGCAAAGCAGAGCAAGCTCAGGGTGGATCACAACGTCACCACACAGTCCGAGCACAAGAGCAGGGCCAGAGGCCAGTTCACATGCAGGAGTACACACATATATATATAAAACTAGACAAGCAAGAGCAGGTATATATATGTCACAGTACAAGTAAAGTCAAGAGGAGAGCAAGTGAGGCAAGACAGGCACAAGACCCAGCTGGGTGCAGAGGCGCTGATGGTCACAAGGCGCGAGTACCTTGGTGAACACATCAGCAGTGTTGGCCTCAGAGGCCACGTACGCAAGCCGCAACTGTCCACACTGCTGCAGCTCACGAGCAAGGAAGTAGCGAAGAGCAATGTGCTTCGTTCTGTGCTCTAGACGCTGCTCTCGACACAAGGCCAGCATGGCCTTGTTGTCTACGTACAGCACTGGAGGAGAACGAGGCGGCTCTCCAAGGTCAGTCAGCAGGTAGGTGAGCCAGCGAAGCTCCTGTGCAGCCATGGCCCCAGCGTAGATCTCAGCCTCACAACAGGAGCTGAGAACCGAAGACGAGCGAGTAGCCCGCCACGAGACAGAGCCGGAACCAAGACTGAAGGTGTAACCCTGTGACGACCGCTGCGTAGCCTGGTCGTCAGCCCAAGAAGCGTCCGCGTGCCCTGTAAGGACCACTGGACTCCGCCCTCCAAGCACTAGCCCCATGCCCGACGTACTGCACAGGTAGCGCAACACCCTCTTCGCTGCAGCCATGTGCTCTGGTCGGTGTCTCCCAGGAGCAACATAGCGTGCAAGAATGCTCAGAGGGTATGCAAGGTCAGGTCGTGTGCAGGTCATCAGGTACATGAGGCAGCCAACAAGCTCTGGGTACGGGCCACTCGACTCTACGGACTCATCCGAAGGCAGAGCTGAGAGCGAGTGGCGAGTAGACAGAGGAGTGGCCTGAGGCGAGGAGTACGTGAAGCCGAAGCGCTGAAGGACCTGCTGCACCATGTGTGACTGAGTCAAGGTAATGGTGCGGCGTGCTCTGTCCCGAGTGATCTGCAAGCCAAGGTAGCTGCGCAGTTCACCCAAGTCTGTGCACGTGTGTCTCTTCAGCAGCTCGGACTTCACGTAGGCGAGTCCAGCAGTGTCCGCTGTGGCAAAGACCAAGTCGTCGACGTACACGAGGATGTAGAACGGCGGCAGAGAAGTGTCGGTGTGCAGAAACAGCGACGGGTCAGCAGTAGAAGGAGCAAACCCAAGAGCCGCAAGCGTAGTCCTCAGTGTGTCGTGCCACTCACGCGGTGCCTGGCGGAGACCGTAGACTGGCCGTCGGAGGCTCCACTGGGTGCCAGGAGGGAAAGTCCCAGTGAAGCCAGGTGGACGGCGCAGCCAGATCTCCTCGTGCAGGCTACCCTGCAGGAACGCAGTGCTGAAGTCGAGAGAGTGAAGCTCGTAGTCGCGCTGAGCGGCTATGTGCAGCAGCACCCGAAGAGTGGTCATCTTCGGGGTGGGAGAGAAGGTCTGAAAGTAGTCAACTCCCTGCCGCTGACTGAAGCCACGAGCAACGTACCGCGCCTTGAAGACAGGTGGAGAGCCCGGCGGCCGCTTCACCCTGAAGATCCACATGCCACTGACGATGTTCGCCCCAGGAGGGGAAACTGCGTCAACGTAGGTGCCTGTGGACTTCCAGGAAGCCATCTCTGCATCCATAGCTGCCTGCCACTGAGATGAGTAGGGACCCTCTACGGCCTCCGCGTAAGAGCGCGGAGTCGGGATGTCTAGTGCATCCGGGTCTCCCTCAGGAGCAAGCAGTACAGACGCAAGATGAGGTGAAGCAGCAGCCAGACACTGTAACTCCTCCTGCCTGTCCTCTAGGACGTCCGTGCCAAGAGCACACTCACCCCCGACGGACTGAGGACAGACAGACGCAGACTCAGCAACAAGACTAGCAGCGTAGTCTAGACGACAGCGAGCAGCAAAGTCGACGAGCTCAGCGACAAGAGCAGACGCAGCAGTGGACTCAAAAGAGGGGTCAGTGACGACAGTAGCAAGCAGACGCGTGACAGTAGGACTGGCAGCACGAAGAGAGTCCGACTCAGGGTCGGCAAGCGCAGGAAGAGAGGACTCAGGAGGAGAAGGCAAAGGGGCACGCAGAGGAGCAGTGGACGGACGCAGAGACATCCGGTGCGTGCCAGGGACAGGAGGAGGACGCTGACGCGAACCGCGACCACTAGTGCGAGCAGCACGAACAGGCGACGCAGGACGAGACGCAGGCTCACGACGCTCAGCAAGACCTCCAGTAGGACCAGTGTAAGGAGAGGGAGCAGGCAGTGGAGAGGAAGGGTCCAACAGTGACTGTGACTGGACAGGCTGTCAACACTCTACCGGAGGAGAAAGACCAAGAACCTGCTGCAGGAGCGGAACGAAGTACGGTCGAGGCCGCGCGGCAGCTCCAGACTCAGCAGGGACAGCACCAGCACCCTCAGCGACAGCACCAGCGCCACCAACACCTCCAGCGGCAGGACCTCCAGCAGCACCAGCAGCAGAACCACCGCCGGGACAGACAGCAGTAGTCTCAGCACCAACACCCTCAGGAGCTCCTGCTCCAGGAGTACCCGCAGGCCCAGCAGCTCCGGGACCGGCAGCACCAGCACCCTCGACGGTCGAAGAAGCTCCAGCTCCAGCAGCACGCCTCCAGCGGCGAGCAAACCACTCGCGCAGCTCCTGTGGAGAGAGGGGCTCCCGGCGAGACGCAGCAGCAGGAGAAACCCCAGACTCAGCAGCTCCAGACGTAGCACCCCCAGGCTCAGCAGCTCCAGACTCAGTACCCCCAAGCTCAGCAGCTCCCGACCCAGCACCCCCAGACCCAGCACCCCCTAGCTCAGCAGCTCCAGGCACCATACCCCCCGGCTCAGCACCCCCAGGCTCAGCACCCTCCGCAGTAGCACTCCCAGGCCCAGCACCCCCAGGCTCAGCACCCCCAGTAGCAGCACCTCCAGGCTCGGCACCCCCGCACACAGCACCCCAAGAGTCAGCACCCCCAGGCTCAGCACCCGCAGCAGCACCAGAGTCACCAGTAACCTCGACCGGGTC
The DNA here is from genome assembly GCA_948144175.1 of Closterium sp. NIES-65. Taxonomy (NCBI): domain Eukaryota; kingdom Viridiplantae; phylum Streptophyta; class Zygnematophyceae; order Desmidiales; family Closteriaceae; genus Closterium; species Closterium sp. NIES-65. The sequence continues at coordinate 824,622 of CANXME010002409.1, forward strand.
AACTGCGTCTACCTGGGACACACCTGAGGGGGCAGGAACCTGAGGGGGGAGGGGGTCTACCGGGGGGGGAACTGGCACAAGGAAGTCCGGCGGAGGGGGGAGGGAAGGAGTGCGGTAGGGGAAGAGGCGGTAGAAGGGGACTGACTTGTCGAACGTGACGTCCTGGGAGGACAGAACACTACGAGAGGAGGGGTGGTAAAACTGCCACCCGGGAGCGTCTGTGGGGAAGCCAAGGAAGACACAGGGAGCAGCACGAGGGGACAGCTTGTCCGCAGACAAGTCGCGGACAAACGCCCGAGATCCCCAGACACGGAACGCCGACGCATCGCCAACCTTCCCCGTCCACAGCAAAGCTGGGGAGGTCTCCGGTCGGGAGACTCTGGGCTGAAGGTTGATCTGATGCGCGGCGTACCGAACCGCAAACGGCCACAGAAAATGGGGGGCAGCCGCATGCACCATGGACGTACGGGCGACGTCCATGACAATGCCGATGCGGCGCTCAGCAATCCCATTCTGCTGTGGAGAGTCCGCAAGCGTGAAGGTCTGGCGGATGCCTCGTGCCCAACAGTAGGCTCGCAGAAGGCCGGAGGAGAACTCTCCGCCTCTGTCCGAATGCAGACGCAGAACAGGAAAGTCCGAGCCGAAGCTCCGCCTGAGCTGGAGACGAGCTGCGCGGATCCAGTCGATCAACACCTCAGTGACCTCACCCTTGCTGCGCAAGGGGAAGATCGTGGTGTAACGCGAGTAGTCGTCAACCACGAGCAGGAAGTAGCGCTCGTGACCCTGTCCACGGACGCGGGCTGGGCCCCACACGTCCATGTGAAGCGTCTGCATCGGGGCCTCCGTCGGAGGAAACGGGGAGGAGTGAGGGGTAGCCCGCAGGCGACCCTCGACACAGGGGACACAGGGAGGGCCAGGCCCCGGAGGAAGGGGAGCGAGGGACCGGGGAAGGCCAGAGACAAGAAGGCGAGAGGCCATGCCCCGGAGACGAGGCAGGGAGGGGTGACCCATCCTGTGGTGCCACAGGAGGGTCTCGTGGGACAGGAGGCGACACGAGCAGGGGGCAGACTCAGGACCAGACCTGGACGCTGCAGCAAACACCTGACCCGACGCAGCTACCTGACCAGACGCAGGAGAAGGAGACGGAACAGTGAGTGTGTACAGGCTCGACCCTGGACCACGTGTGAATGTGGTCAGGTGTCGACCCGTGTCCGCGTCCGTGCAGTGGGTGACTCGTCGGCGCGCAGGGGTGAACTGGTCAACCCCTGCATCCTGTAGGTCAGCACCCGCCACCAAGTTCGTGGAGAACGAGGGGAGGTAGAGACCGGACAGGGCGCCAGACGGGACCGCAGGGCACGGCAGGACAGTGGAGTAGCGAGCCAGAACAGGACCCCCAGAGGGGTCTGCCAAGGAGACCGCCACTGGCCGACTAAGCGGCGTGAGTGTGGTGCGGTCTCGAAAGAAGGAGCGAGACGCCCCGGAGTCAAGAGTGAAAGTGAGAGAGGGTGAAGTCAACACAGTACTCGAGAGAGCAGACTCACCAGCACCTGAGGACTCAGACTCACTGGCACCTAGAGCAACAGCCTCACCAGCACCTGGAGCAGCAGCCTCAACAGCACCTAGAGCCGCAGTACCAATGCCCGGGTCGGGCGGGAAACACCGGTAACAGTCACCCTCCTCACTAATAGTCACAGCATACATAGCAGCAAGAATAGCATCAAAGTCAAGATCAAAGATAGCTACTCCAGCCCTAGACAGCTGGTCCCAGCGAGGGATCTCAGAGGCGTCAGGAAACTGGCGGCGCCAAGCGTCAGTCAGGCGGCCGAAGCAACGCTGGGCGGAGTGTGGACCACCACACTGCTCACCCGCACGGTCGCCAGTGCGCAGGACGTAAGTGCACGGACCAGGACCCCCACCCCGCTGACGCGCAGAGTACCACTCACGGAGCTGCTGCGGGGAGAGGGTCTCCTGACCACGCTGCTGCTGCTGGCGCTGACCACCACCGGAGCCACTCCTCCTCGGCGCGCCACGACCTCCGCCGCCTCCTCCGCCGCCGCCGCCACCACCTCCACCGCCACCGCCACTCCCACCGTCGCCGCCGCCACCGCCGCCTCCGCCTCCACCCCCACTACCACCGCCGCTGCCGCCCCCGCCTCCACTGCCTCCGCCGACACCTCCACTCCCGCCACTACTCCCGCTACCACCCTCACCTCCGCCGCTGCCTCTACCTCCGCCTCCACCGCCCCCGCCTCCTCCACCACCGCCCCTGCCCCCCTTGCTCTTGCCAGAGCGACGTCTCCCGCTGGGGGCAGACGCCGCTCCGACCGACTCAAAACCAACAAGGTCGGCCGTAGCAGCAGAGGCGACAGAGGGCAGGAGGGGGGAGGGGGAACACCCCTCAAAGATGGGGGTGCGCGGGTCACCACGAGAGGCCCCTACAGCGAGAATGCTCTTCTCGGCTGCGAGGAGGGACTTCTCGAGGATCTCGACAGTGAGAGTGGTGGGACAGACTGCGAGTAGGTCGTCCCTGACTCCGCGAAGGGAGTCAGGGAGGCGGGTGACAATGTAGTAGAGAGTGAAGTACTGGGGGGGGGGGTTCTTGGCGCAGAACTCAGCAGGAAGTGCAGCGCGGAAGCGAGCGTCACTAGTGCGCAGGTGGGTAATGAGGTCAGCGACTGTGGCAAAAGCAGCAAGGTCGGGAAAGAGGTACGGTAGCATGAGGCGGCTCAGTGCAGCAGTGGCAGGGGTGGAGTAGCGTGCGATAACGGCGTCGTACAAGGTCTTAGCACTCTTGTACGACCCAAAGTGCGCACGCTCAGCGGGAGGGAGGTGGCGACGCACAGCAAGACGTGCAGCAGCATCGCGTGTGGCCCACTGTGAGCGAACAGTGGCATCCTCAGTAGCAGCAGGGGCGGGAGAGGCACCAGAAGTGAGATCAAAGAGAGAGAGTCCGTCAGCTCTGTCGCACTGTAGGAAAAGCAGTAGGTCGTCTACCCACACGTCAAAGTCAATGGCTCTGCCCTCAGCGTCAAAGGCGAGGACACTGGGGGTAGCCATGACAGCAGTAGAGAGAGGGCAGTGCGCAGAGTAAAGCTCAGTGCTCACCAGACAGGGCAGTGCAGGGAGGGCTCGGGCGGCTCGGGCGGCTCGGGCGGCTCGACTGCTGGGCGGCTCGGGCGACTCGGCGGCTCGGGCGGCTCGGGCGGCACTGCAGCTGGGGCGGCTCGGCTGCTGGGGCGGCTCGGCTGCTGGGGCGGCTCGGCTGCTGGGGCGGCTCGGCTGCTGGGGCGGCTCTGCTGCTGGGGCGGCTCGGCCGGGAGATGCAGGGGCGGGGCCGTCAGGTGCAGCGGCGGGCCGGCAGGTGCAGCGGCGGGTCGACCGGTGCAGCGGCGGGCCGGCAGGTGCAGCGGCGGGGCCGTAGGGTGCAGCGGCGGGCCGGTAGGTGCAGCGGCGGGGCCGTCAGGTGAAGCGGCGGGCCGCTGGGTGCAGCGGCGGGCCGTAGGGTGCAGCGGCGGGCCGGCAGGTGCAGCGGCGGGCCGGCAGGTGCAGCGGCGGGTCGGTAGGTGCAGCGGCGGGGCCGTCAGGTGAAACGACGGGCCGCTGGGTGCAGCGGCGGGCCGTAGGGTGCAGCGGCGGGCCGGCAGGTGCAGCGGCGGGGCCGTCAGGTGAGGCGGCGGGCCGTAGGGTGCAGCGGCGGGCCGTAGGGTGCAGCGGCGGGCCGGCAGGTGCAGCGGCGGAGCCGTCAGGTGCAGCGGCGGGCCGGCAGGGCCGCGTCAGAGCCGGCGGCGGGGCCGCGTCAGTGGAGGCGGCGGGGCCGCGATCAGGAGGGGCAGCGGGGCCGCGAGGGAAATGGCGACCCGAGGGGTCGCTAAAAAAAATGCGCGCCTCGGGGCGCGCTTCGGTGGGCCCTAAAAAAACGGTCCTTAGGAAGGACCCGCTCTATACCATGTGAAACAAGTGAACAGGGATCGAATGACTAAGGAAAGATTGGGTACAAATACAACCCTAGAAACCCTGTACCCCATATGTGCTACCCCACTATAGCCTACAGCAACTATGTCATATAAATCTGACAACTACTGACCGACGTACAGTAGCATGTGGGCTCGTGCCCCACGTGTCAGGTGATGAAGAGCTCGAGGAAGCGGAAGGCGGGTCAATTGCAGTCGATACCACCGCCCGAGCGCGCCTGGCGGCAGGTTACCATGGACTTCGTCACAGGGTTACCTTCGAACCCTGGGGATAACGACGCGGTGATGGTCATCGTTGACAGGTTGACGAAGATGGCACACTTCGCTGCGTGCAAAAAGTCGATCTCAGCCGAGGAGACCGCTCGTCTGTTCATCGCAACCGTTGTTCGCCTGCACGGGATACCAGCAACGATTATCAGCGACAGGGATACGAAGTTCACCAGCAACTTCTGGAAGAACCTCTGGGAGCAGTTCGGAACCAGGCTGCAGTTCAGTTCGTCGTACCACCCCGAGACCGACGGTCAAACGGAGCAGACAAATCAGACGATGGAGCAGTTGATTCGTGCAACGTGCGACGACCCCACGACTTGGGAGCAGCAGCACCCGCTGATCGAGTTCGCGTACAACAACGCCACGTCAGCGATGACGCAGTAGTCCCCCTTCTACCTGAACTACGGGCAAAATCCTACAGTGCCCATGACGCCGAGTCCGGACAACCCAACACCACGCGCACAGCAATTTGCCGAAATTCTGCAAGTTGCCCGCACCAGAGCCGCAGAAGCAATTAAAAAAGCGAACGTCATCGCTAAGCGCAACGCTGACCGCCACCGCTGCCCAGTCACATACCAGTCAGGGGATTACGTACTGCTCGACACGCAAAATCTGCGACTGCCCGTCGTACCAAAACTTCGACCGCGCTACTGTGGCCCATTCCAAATCAGCCACATGATCACGCCAGTAACCTAACCGCGCACCTACTATTACCAACCGACTGGTACATCAGCCCTTCGTTCCACGTCAGCTTGCTTCGCCCATAGATCCCAACCACAAACCAACTGCCTCGCCACCGCCCGCCATCCATGACTCGCCCTGCTTCAGAGCCGATCATCGAGCCCGAAAAAATTATGAGTCATCGGATTCGCCACCCCACGGGAATCAGGAGGATTGAATTCCTCGTTCGCTGGAAGGACCGCACGCCAACTGAAGATAGCTGGGTGCCCTTGGCCAACATTGAAAACCACCCTGCCCTGCAAGTGTACCTGAGGAGGCGGGGATTCCGCGATATACATGCACTCGCGTAGTGGAGGGGGCTTCTTGAGAGGGGGGGTAGTGTAAGGAATTTTCTCGGCATTCCTTACGGAGCCCGACTACATCGCGTACAGCAATAGTCTTTGTTCACCCGTTACTGCTAACCGGGCTTCGCCGACTTCGCGCGCACTGTTTCACCAAACATCGCACTGCTGGCCTTGTCGTGTCGGCCTACGCTTCGGAACTAGCCCGAGCCTCGCTCCAGCGTAGCACTAGCTAGCTCGCACGCACCGCGATTACCGTTTGCATGTTTCGCATATAAATGTTCGCTCATGCCTTCGCTCACATTTTGTACTCGTTTGACACCTTAGTGCAATTCTCGCTACGTCGATTCATTGCACCCGTAACAGCAACCCAAAAATGTGTAAAAAACTTCCAAGCGGAAAACGGAGAATATCCCGAAAATAAATCTGCTTTTAGAGTGCTCCGCAACCCGAAAATGGGATGACACGAAGCCAGGAGTACAGTGGAACTTGCTACGCACGCGTGGTGCAACTATATATCCCTACCATCACGGACCACCACAAACGCTAGTCACAGACATGGCGGCAATATTGCCTGCTTGGCACGTCACTGCGTCCCCGCTCTGCCTCGCGTGCAGCCCACCTGCCAACTTGCCTGCCTCCTCCGCCCGTACCTCTCGACACACTCGCTCGGCGCGTTGTCTCGCAGCGAATCAAGAGCCTCCCGAGGGCGATCGGGAGAGCCGTGCGGGCGGAGCGAGCGGCGAGGGCGGAGCGAGCGGCGAGGGCGGAGCGAGCAGCGCGGGATGGCGCGTGCGGCCCAAGGTGGCGGGGCAGGCCGCCATCGCGCTGGCCACTGCGGGATTTGTCGATGCTGGGTGAGCGAGACGTTGGGGGCGTGCTGGGACGCGGCGGGTGGGGTGTTCCGCTCTGATTCGATGTTCAGCGACTGTGCGAGCGACTGTGCGAGAGGCGTGCGGCAGTGCGTGCGACTGTGCGAGCGGCAGTGCGAGCGGCTGTGCGAGCGGCTGTGCGAGCGGCTGTGCGAGCGGCTGTGCGAGCGGCTGTGCGAGCGGCTGTGCGAGCGGCTGTGCGGTTGCTGGGATGCGACGGGCGCGGCGGAGTAGGGTGTGGCTTGACGAAGACGGATGAACAAGCCCTCAGCCTACAGTGCGAAAGGTCCCCTCCCCGCAAGTACTTAAGCGACAGGTCCAGCTCAGCTCACCACCGCGCTGCTGTCACGCAGAGCTGTCATGCAGAGCTTTCACGCACGCACTACACTGAAGCCTCACTCACCCACTCTCCGCCCCACGCGTCTCGCTCTGCCGCCATGCAGCTCGCTGCTGGCAGATAGCGCTCTCGCGCATGGTGGTAGAGCATGTGCTGCTGCTAGGGCCCTCACGCACTCCCCTCTGAGCCCTCCCTCAAGTCAACCTTTCTCCCCCCCCCCCCCCCTCCCGCGCGCCTCTCCCTGGCACCGTGCAGGTACAGCGGAGACTGGGCGCGCATAGGGGTGACGCAATTCTACCACAAATCCTAAACTATGCAAGGATAACGATATATCTTCCGCTAGGGCTCTAACATATGTACTTTTAGAACAATTGACCACATAAGTTGCAAGCTGAGTATGACTAGTGCTGTTGACAGACAGGGCTCACACGCACTCCCCTCTGACCCCTCCCTCACTCATCCTCTCCCCCCCCAACCCCGCGCACTTCTCCCCGGCACCGTGCAGGTACAGCGGCGACTGGTCGCGTATAGGAGTGATAACAGTAGACACGGAGCATGCCCTGCAGCTCGCTGCTGTGGGGGTGGTTCCTCTGGCTGCCCTCGCCATCTTTCTGCTGTGGGACCGGGAGACCTCCACGTAACTGGTCGGGAGTGCGAGCATGCCGGGTCCTTTTGCCTAAACACGGCGGGTGCTGTAGTAATATAGTTCATGTGAGGCTTATGAATGCGCACCGTACGGGCGCACTGCGCAGGCAGCATGGCCGTCCATTTCCAGTGCTTGAATCTGCACGACATGGACACTGCTTTTGTAACAAGAGCGGAGTGCTCTCCCTGCACCTCGCTGCCCTGAGGGTGGTGCCTCTGGCTGGCTGCTCTCGCCATCTTCCTGCTGTGGGAGGGACCAGCACAGCGCCTCATGAGGCGCGCCTTCACTTGACTGGCCGGGTGCGCGGGCATGTAGTGTAGTGCGCATGATGTAGGGAGGGATTCGAACTCTACCATTTGAAACACTCAAACACTCCGAGAATCTGTGAGGCTTACTGGTAGTACCAGTACCAGCAGTTCTTGCATACCGGTACTGTATGTGTGCCGAGCAGAGTGTGATAGGCCTACGGTACCATTTCTGTCATCAGCAATAGCACTTGAATCTGCAACACCATGACAACACTTATGAATAACCAGTCATAATCTTAGTCGTTGAATGTAATGCTATCCTTAACCACCTTTTCTAGTCTAAATTATTCGCTACCGTCATCGCCCGGATAGAAGACAGTGTCGAATTGAAGACAGGGGGTGTCTTTAATACGGGTGTTTCTTATAGTTGGGTGCTTCCGATTATAAGCCACCTACAAGCGTGTACGACTTAAGACAGTGCCTACTAAACAGTGCTAGGGTTTAGGGTTTCCTTATAAAGGGGGTGGGTGTCTTATAATCGGTTCTTGCATTCAGGGGTGGGGGGGTACATGCATGCATTTATCCAATCTTACTATTTCTACCTAGCCCCCCTCTGTTACGCCCTCATCTGCACTAGTAGATGGTGGCTCCTGCATCCCCAAGTCTGGCACTCGCCAGGCGTGCCTGGCTGTCTGCACGGGCTCGATCATGCGGTCAGCCTCGGCCGCCGCTCCCCGGTAGTGAGGGGTCTCCTGGTACAGCACCTCCAGGCCGGTGGCCACGGCCACCTCTTTCACGCCCTCCGCCTGCATCTCCTCCTCCTCCTCCTCCTCGGGAGCCTTCCCAAGCAGGCGCGTGTTGTCGCCCGTGGTGCCCCCGAGGCACATGTCTTCGGTGACATCGGTGGTGCTCCTGGCGCGCAGGTGGGACATCACCAGATGGTTCTCGGTCCCATCCAGCTTGCTTGAGATGCCGCAGTGACGGAACGCGTCAATGATCACCTGCCTAGGGACTTGATCCCACGCCTCCGCTATCCACTGCAGCACCACGGGATGCGGGGGTCTCCTCAGGTTCCCTGCGGGTGGGTCACATTCAGAGCAAACGTGCCGTCAGATACCGTACATCAAGAGCTACACTGGCAGGCATTTACTGATCACCGACAGTGGACTCACCGTTCTTCGTCTTCAGGTAAAGGCCTTCACGCATGAACCACCTAGCGTAGCGAGCTCGCACCCCGGCCTTGAAACACTGGTTGATGGAAACGTCAAGTGGTTGAATTTGACTGGTGCAACCTGCAGGGATTACAGCCGGAGTGATGCTGTGCGTGCGATAGGCGCGAAGCATGCCCTGGGTGATGTGGCCGCGGTACGAATCCAGAACCAGCATCGCACGCCGTGCGCACTGGCCCCGCTGGGGGTTGAGATGAGGCAGCACCTCCTTCGTCAGCCAAGTCTGCACAGCGGTCTCGTCCATCCAACCGTTGTCCTGTGCTTGGACCACCACTCCTGCCAGGCACATAGGGAGATAGGGGAGTGAGCCAAACAGGGCCACGGTGGTCTCCCTAAACCCAAATTCGTTTAGCTCACCAGCGGGGACGTCACACCTCGGCACGTTCTTCATTTTGAACCAAACCCACGGCCGCAGCTTCTCCCCGGATGCCGTGCACGCGAGCATCACTGTCAGCCGCGTCTTCTCGTAGCCGGCCGTGCGGATCGGGACCGAGCGCGCACCACGGTGGTCAAGGGTCCTCTCGGCCGGCATTTCAACGAAGAGGGGCGTTTGATCCGCATTGATGATGCGGCTTGGGTCGATGTTGTGCCGCGCCCTGTTGATCCTGACGAACTTCCAAAAAGACTCGCAGTCTTTTGCGCATTCTGCCAAGGCAAAAGAACACACACAAGGATGGGATGAGTCGGGATATGCAAGTTTATATCGTGGTAAGGACAAGGAGTTGACAATGCGCAGTGAATTCACAGCCTAGAACCACTCACCAGCCGACAACCGCTGACCAACCTTTGTCTTCACCCGCATGACGAGATTCCAGCGGTCGCGGAAACGTTGGCTCCAGTGGGAGCTCGCGTTCCAGTTCTTCCCGGGGTGGTGCTTCTTCATCCACTCCCGGCTCCACTTCTGCGTGTCCTTGACCGAGATCGCCACCCCATTCGCGCGATGCAGGCAGATGTATCGGTACAGCGCCGCCTCCATGTCGGGGTGGTGTGAGTGGCGGCCTGCCCCATGCATGCGCTTGCGAGAATTCGCAGCGCCCTTGTACATGCCCGCTGCAGCCTGCGCGCTCCAGCGTCTGATGCACGCGATGCTCGCCGAAGACTCGGCCGAGGTCTTCTTGAGGGAGCCGAGCTCCGCGTAGCGACGCGCCCACTTCACCTTTTCGCGCACGGACCAGCTCCGCCTGGTCCGTTTAATCCCGCGACTGCGTGGGGAAGGGGGGCGGGAGTTAGCATTACAGATGGTGGGGTCTTTTGGCTTCGCCTTCTCAGGGAATGAAGGCATGGGGCCTGCAGCCTCCGCGTAGTCGTCGTCACTGCCCTGCGCCTCGTTTACCAAGATGTCGTCCTTGTTCTTGACAGCCTTCTTCTTCTGCCTCTTCGCGCCTTTGCTTGAACCCGGGTCGCCATCGTCCTTCCACTTCTTCTTGCTCTGTCCGACGCGAGGGGCGACCTTAGCAGGAACCTCAACCACCTTAGCCTTCCCCTTGTCAGCAGCAGGGACGCGGGGTCGCCGCTCCTCATCCGGGCTGTCGTCGTCCGAGAGCAGCACCCGGGTTTTTTTCCGGGACACGCCTAGGCTGTGACGCAGCCGCCTCTTCAACAGAGGCACGTCATCATCTGACGAGACGCGCCATGGGTCGTCCGCGTCGTCCTCGCCTTCGAAGAAGACAGCATCACGGCCATCACCCGCCTCCGCCACCACAACAGCAGCCGTATTTGCGCCTGTTTCGGCCTCCGCATCTGCATCCGCCTCCGCATCCGCATCTTCATCCGCCTCCGCATCCGCATCTGCATCCGCCTCCGCATCCGCATCTGCTTCCGCCTCCGCATCTGCACCCGCCGCCTGAGCTTCTACCGTCGCATCCGCCGCCGCATCAGCAACCGCATCCGCGCCTCCGTCATCGTCATCGTCGCCGGCGTGCCACTCCTCCACATCGTCGCCGCAGCCTATCGGCTGCATCCACCAGTCGTCATCGTCGATGCCTCCGGCAGGCACCTCGTCACCAGATGCGCTGTCGTCGTGGCCGTTTTCCGGCCAGTCCTCTTCGTCCTCGTCGCCATGATCTTCGTCGCCGGCGTCTTCGTTGCCCTCTTCCTCGTCACAACTTGCGCCAGAGCCGGCGTTGGAGCTCCCCGCCGGTTGGCGCTTCTCTTTCGCCATGTCTACCCGGATGTCGTCACCGGGCGAGTTGATGCGCCCATAGTTGGTAACATGGACATTAGGGAGAGGAGACGGCGCGCTTGCAGGATGCTTACTACGCATGATAGAGCCTGCTTAGAGCTAAGATTGAGCCACTTTCGAGTTTCACGAGCAAAAAATGAAGCTCAACCTCGACTACCCCCCATTCCAGAGTGCCCCCCCCCCCTTGGAAGACGAGCCGCTCCTCTACGGCAAATTTGCTCGTAGAGGACAACTCAGGATGGCAGGATGCTGCCATCGTGCTGCTGGCAGCGTTCTAGAAGGCTCTATTCCCTGCTGGCAGCAAAACGACACTAGAAGCATCATGAGATGCTGCCAGCAGGGCGGAATTCTGCCAGCACAAGCAGCATTGATGCTTCTCATCACGTGGCACGAGGTGGCGGCGCATGAATCGCATCAAAATGTGGCTGTTTTCAATTAATCCGCCCCGTGGGTGGTTTCTACAGTCTTTCCGAATGTTACATGGTTCTTATATATTTTGCCTATTTATAAGAATTATAAGACACCCCAAACCGTCCCAAATATAAGACACAGCAAGCATTTTTTCCAATGTATAAGATAAGACATATATGTCTTCTATCCGGGCGATGACGGTACCGGTACTGAACAACACCCCCCCCCCCCCCCCCCCCCCCCCCCCCCGATCACGTCTCCTTCAGCAGCCGAAGAATCTCCCCTCCTCCCTTCACCTTCCTCTCCCCACCGCGCACTGCTTCTGTCAACGCACCCTCCCCCTCCTCACCTCCACCTGCCTGGCCCTTCCCTGCACCTTCACCCCCCTTCTCTTCCCGCAGCGACTGCCCCCCTGCCTCCTCCACCTTAGGCAGAGCTCCAGGAGAAACCCCCAAGCGCACAGCACCCCCCTCGGCACCACTATCAAACACATCTACCCCTATCACCGCTCTGCTTCGCGTCGCACTCCCCACCGAACCACTCGGTGGCATGGCAGAACTAGCGCTGCTGCCCATACCTGCAGGCCAGGCCCCGAACGTCACCCCGCCCGCCATGCCTCCGCGCAGGGAGCTGCCTGGAGTGACATCCACACTCAGGCGCCGCATGCGTGCATCTGCGCTTTGCTCAGCTCCCACGTCAAAGCTCACCCGCCCTCCCCGCCCCGAGGCACTGCCATGTGACCCCTCCACACCACCAGCACCAGAGCCTTCATCCATGGCTTGCCGTGGGCTCTCGGCAGCAGCACCTCCAGCGCCAGAGCTCTGTGTGACAAACTTGCCTCCACCACCACCACCACCGCCACCGCCGCCGCCGCCGCTGCCGCTGCGGCCAAAGCCACCACTGGCAGAGGCAGCGGAGGGAGACCTGAGGGGCAGGATGGAGCGGAAAAAGCCCCCGTGGTGAGACGAGCCGTGGTGGGACCCGCCCCGCATCGACCCCCCACCCCCGCCGCCACCATGGTATGACCCCCCCACACGGTGCTCTGTGTGACTGGTGTGTGAACTGGAGGGGGTGTGCTGCTGTGTGTACGCTGGCGTGGTGTTGGCGTTGGCGGCAGCAGAGTGGCTCGTGGGCAGGTGCAGCGGCAGCAGGTGATGCAGCGTTTCGGAGATTCTGTGAGAAACACCGTGGTGCGAGTGCTGGTGCTGGTGCGAGTGGTGCTGGCCAGAGGTGGAGCCAGAAGAAAAGAACGGCGAGGGGATGTGCAGGGACGTGCCTCCATGATACGAATGGTTGTGATGGTGATGGTGATGGTGGTGGTGGTGTGGGTGGGGGAGGAGTGGAACGTGGTGGTGGTGGCGGGTGCGGCGGTGCAAGGTAAGGTCATGCATGGTGGTGTCTGCAACGCTGTCCAGCCACTCCCTCTCGAGGTCTGCGGCGGAGACAGGGGCGGCCGTGGTGGCGATGCGCAGGCGCGACTGCGACTGTGCGATGTTGAAGCGCAGTGGTGGTAGTGATGCCACTACTGATGCCATGCGATGGAAGAGCACCTATATGGTTCAGGTGTGTGGGTGGGAGCGAGCAGGGGAGGGTGGGGCACAGAGGCAGGGTGCAGGGCAGCAGACATGAGGTGAGGGTGCGAGTGGGAATGTGACTGCGACTGTGCGATGTTGAAGCGCAGCGGTGGCAGAGATGCCACTACCTATGCCATGCGATGGAAGGAAGGTGGTTTGAGAGCTCTTTGAAACACGTGCACAGAGGGGTGAGGGAGAGAAACAGTTAACTCGAGAGAAGAAAGGTGATGAAATGGACGGGCAGACAACGCCAGGATGCATGCTAGTTGTGAGGTGAGTTGACATGCAGCAGGGAAGGTCACAGGAACGAGTGAAAATAAAGCGGAAACCGAGGGAGGGGAAGGGCAGCACAGCTATGGGTGGATGACGCATGACAGGACGCGGCAGGATGGGGCTTGGCGGGGCGGGGGAGGGGGGCGGAGAGGGAGGGTGGGAAAGAAGGGGGCGGCGAGGGGCAGGCAGGGCAGTACGTGGAAGGCGATGAGGCGTTCGAGGGAGAGGAAGCGGTTTTCACAGATGTCCTCGATGGGCGCCTGCGAGTGCAGCAGGTTGTTCACGTCCCCGCCCAGCGCACTCAGAATGGCCTCTCGGTTCCCCGGGTCCTCTGCGTCCGCTGTGCTGATGTCCCTCATGCCGTGCGCTAGCATGGACAGCTGGGGAGGGGGGGGGAGGGGGAGAGAGAGAGGGGGGGAAGGGCGGGTGGGTGGGTTTAGTCGACTCAAAGATTGCATCTGCTGTGCTGATGTCCCTCATGCCGTGCGCTAGCATGGACACTTGGGAGAGGGGAGAGGGGGAGAGAGAGAGGGGGGGTGGGTGGGTTGAGTCGACTCAAAGATTGCATCTGCTGTGCTGATGTCCCTCATGCCGTGCGCTAGCATGGACAGCTGGGGGGGGAGGAGGGAGGTGGGGGAAGAGAGGGTGGGGAGAATGGTGGAGAGAACGGTTGGGAAGAGGGGGAGCATAGGGGGTGGGAGGAGGGGTTGGGTAGAGAGGTTGGGTACAAGGGAGTGGGGTCAAATGGGGGATGATTTGGAGGAGCGAGAGGGTGAAAGGTTGTAGAGTGAGTGGGGTGGGGAAAGATGTGGCAGCAGCTGATCCAGTGCAATGATGGCATGAGTGTATCACATCACATGCACACGAGGAAGCCCAAGAACCACTGCCACCCTCAACTGCTCCCCCACCACCCTTTCTGCCATCCCACCCCTTTCAAACCCCATTCCAGTCGTTTCACCATCCCGCGCACCACCATCGCACTCACCCCGAGCTTTCTGGCTTTCTGCACCGTGCCCTCGTCGCACAGATGCAGCCCCACCACCTGCACGCCACAGCCATAGGGGGCAGGGCAGGGAGGGAAGCAAGCGCGGGTTGATGGTGGAATGAGAGGGGGTTTCACAGACGCTTGCCAAAGCAGCAGGGAGGGAAGAAGTGTCGAGGTGAGCGACAGATGGGGCACAGCACAGCCAACGGGCGTGCTTGGCAAAGGGAGAGCAGGTGGGATGGGGGGTTGGCGGGGGAGGGTGCTCATGTGGGGCGGTGTGGCGGATGTGAGGTGGTGGCGTGGGGGTATGCGCAGGCATTGATGCAATGGCAGTAGAGAGGCAGGTGTGCTGGCAGGTGTGCTGGCAGGTGTGCTGGCAGGTGTGCTGGCAGGTGTGCTGGCGGGTGTGCTGCAGCGTACCTGAGAGTCAAGTGTCTCAAAGAGGTTCTTGCCGGTTGTTGTGGAGACTACGTGCTCCCTCGTTGCCATGCGTTTCATCTGATGCCCCAACAAGGGGATAGATATGAGGGAGGGAATGGAGGAAAGGAAGGGAAAAGACAAGGTGGCGTATGAATCGACTGTAATGTGCTCCCTCGTTGCCTGCCAGCGCTTCACCTGATGCCCAATGAGGGGAGAAGGCGGCACACATTCGGAGTGGAAAGGGGGGTCTGGAAGAGAGGGGGGTGGGGGGAAGTGGGAGGAGGGGGAGAGGGGGGAGTTATCGAGGAAGGGAAAGCATAATGAGTCACGTCTTAGCATGCATCAGCACCAGCAGTCCTTCACAAGGCTCCGGTGCATCCCTGCTCTGCCCTGCCCTGCCCTCCCCCTACCCTGCCCTCGCCCTGCACTGCCTTCCCCTCCCCTCAGTTTCCCTGTGCGCACACGCACAGGCTCAAGGTCATCAACACCCAGCCCAGCAGCTTCTCGCCAGGAACTTGGGGCGGTTGCCCGGCCCTGCCCTGCCATGCCACCCCTCCCCTTCCCTGCTCTGCCCTCTACTCTGCCCTCCGGCTTCCCCCCTCCCCTCTTCCCCCATCTGCCAGGGCACGCACGGGCTCAAGGTCGTCGACGCCCAGCAGCTTCTCGCACAGGAACTTGGGGCGGTTGGACGGCAGCACCACGTGCCGCTTCACCAGCGACCGCGCGTGGTACGGGTTGTGCCCTGGAAGCAGGGGGGGCGAGGGGGGGATAAGAAGGTGGGAGCGGGGGGATGGGAAGGAAGGGACGGGGGTGGAAGGAGAGAAGGTGGGGGGGGGGGGGGGGGAGAGGAAGTGAGGGGTGGGAGGAGAGAAGTGGGGTTGGACGGCAGCACCACGTGCCGCTTCACCAGCGACCGCGCGTGGTACGGGTTGTGCCCTGGAAAGAGTGGGGGGGGCGGAGGGGGACGAAGGAGAGGGAGAGGGGGAGGGGGGATTGGGTGGGCAAGGGTGTGATGAGGTTCAGCGCCGAGATGCTAAAGGAAAGTGGGACGCAAAAAATCTTGTACTTGGGGTGGAATCAAAACAAGGGGTATCGAAGGGCAATCTTATATTCCGACATAAGGCATTTACCCCTCCTCCTCCCTCTCCTCCCCTCTTGCCCCCACTCCGTTCCCCCCCTCCCCCCTCGTCCTCCCCCCTTATACGCACCAACAGTGATGACCTCAGCACCGCACCCCAGGCTGACGATGGTCCGCGCCTGCAGCAGCGCCATGAGCACCCAGCTCTCACACCGCGACTGCGAGCACAACCTCCCATCCGGGCGCCCAAACGCCAGCAGCGTGCCGCGGCACACTCTGTGCGTAAACCGATGCACGAGGTGATCTATGGGGCTCGCTCCGTGCACGTCCAGCCCAGCCACCCAGTAGCTGAGAGCGAAGAGCTTGGATACGTAGACTTCGAGGGACTGGTGCACCCACGGCACGTCTGCTATGACAACTGTGCGCTTGCCGAGGCGGGCTAGGAGGTCGCGGCCGGTGAGGATGCGGAGAGGGAGGGCAATGATGAGCGGGAGGAAGCAGAAGAGGAGGGCGTCAAGTGCGCGCGCTGTGTAGAGTAGCGCGTCTGCTGCTGTGGTGCCTGGGGAAGGAGGGGAGATTGGAGGGAAGGGTGGGAGTTCAGAGGCAGAGAGACGAGGAGCGGGAAGAAGCAGAAGAGGAGGGCGTCCAATGCGCGCGGTGTGTAGAGTAGCGCGTCTGCTGCTGTGGTGCCTGGGTGGGGGAGAGGGGGGGGAGGTTGAAGTGGGGGGAAGGTTGGGGTGGAGTAAGGTTCAAGGTTGGGATTTGAGAGGAGGCACGAAGTGCATGGAATATGGGGGCACACAGGGTAGATGCGTATGGAACATGTGATCGTCTGGAACAGAATAGAGGAAAGCTCTAGTGCGAAAGCGGGTGCCACACGGGCATGCGTGTGCGTGGGCGTGGGCGTGGGCGTGGGCGTGTTGCGCGTGTTGCGCGTGCGTGCGCGTGCGTGCGTGTGTGTGTGCGGTGGCGAGATGGCAGAGGAGACGGACGCGAGTGGTGCGGAGGAAGGGAAGGGAAGGGAGCTGACTGTGAGTGGGGATGGCCTTGGCGATGGAGGTGAAGATGGGCACGGCGAACACCACAGCTATGAAGATGTAGAGCGAGCTGATGGCCCATGCCATGGGCGTCTCCAACACGTGCAGCGCCCACTGCGGGGGGAGAACGAGAGGTGTGGGGGGGAGGGGGGAAAGGGTGGTTGTAGCTAGGTTAGGTGCGTGCTTGGGTTGACGTAGAGCGAGCTGATGGCCCATGCCATGGGCGTCTCCAACACGTGCAGCGCCCACTACCCGAGGGGCGACGGACGGGGGGAGCGAGGAGCGGGGAAGGGATGTTGAAGCTAGGTTATGTGCGTCCTCGGGGGTAGATGTGAAGGGAGATGATGGCGCATGTCGTTGGCGCCTCAAGTCAAGCAAGCCATGCCCACAGGGAACACAGAAGAGGTTGTAGGGGGGGGAGGCAGAGGATACAGTAGCACCACGGGCATTACTGATTCGATTCAGCTGCACGATTATATTATCCATGTACATGCCATGAGTACATCCGCACCATGACCCCCTGCGCCCACCATCCCCCCCTGCACCCACCATCCCCCCCTGCACCCACCATCACCCCCTGCACCCACCATCCCCCCCTGCGCCCACCATCCCCCCCTGCACCCACCATCCCCCCCTGCGCCCACCATCCCCCCCTGCACCCACCATCCCCCCCTGCGCCCACCATCCCCCCCTGCACCCACCATCCCCCCCTGCACCCACCATCCCCCCCTGCACCCACCAGGAGCCCCTGAGTCCGGAGAGCGGAGTTAACCGGGGAGTGCACGCGGTGACCTCTTGGCGTCCACCCAACAATGTCAGGAGCGCTCTTCATCACCACGGCATCGCGCATGCGCTCCAAGTCCGCCACATCCCCCCCGCTCAACCGCAGCCCCAGCGGCCGCTCCACCCACCGCCGCGCCACCCCATCACTCCCCCCTCCCGCGCCTCCCTCGCCGCCCGTGGTTCCCCCTGCGCCCTTGCCTGCGCCCACGCCGGTGGCGGTCTGTGCGCCGAGCTCAGTGGCAAGCTTGGCGGAATCCGCGTTGCTTCTGAGAGTGCGTGCAGCATGCAGTAACAGCTCTGTGAGGGTCGCATGGCACGCCACTGCTGACACCGTTGCCGGCTCAGCAGACCGCCACCCTGCATGCGTGTGCAACACACGCGCGCACCACGCGCCATCGCTGCCCGCAGCAGAAGCAGCGGCAAGAGACAGACCCACAGCCGTGGCCATTTTGCAGTCGAGCATGCCGGTGCAGACGAAGACTCGGCCGGGGCAGTGCTTGGCGAGGATGCGCGTGGCGTGCAGCGTGGGGAAGGTCTGCCCCGACTGGCTGAGCGCGAGGACTATGGCCTGGCGCGCGGGGAGGGCTGCGCCCAGGCGTGAGAGCGCGAAGCCTGCTGTGCTGATGGCGCCGCGTGCGTTGCCCATGACACCGATCACCTTGTTGGCGCTCACTGCCACCACTCGCAGCTGTGGGAAGCCTGCGGGGTGGGGCGGTGGGGGGAGACGAGAAGGGAAAGGGGAAAGGGAGAGATGGAGGTGGTGGAGGGAAAGAAGGGACGGATGGGAAGTAGGGAGGAAGGGATGAAGGGAGGAGGGGGGTGGTGGTGAGGTTGTGGGACTGCAGGTACATACATGCATCGGACTTGGTGGTTGTGAGTCATGGCTATGGACTTGGTGGTTGTGAGTCATGGCTATGGACTTGGTGGTTGTGAGTAATGGCTATGGACTTGGTGGTTGTGAGTCATGGCTATGGACTTGGTGGTTGTGAGTCATGGCTATGGACTTGGTGGTTGTGAGTCATGGCTATGGACTTGGTGGTTGTGAGTCATGGCTATGGACTTGGTGGTTGTGAGTCATGGCTATGGACTTGGTGGTTGTGAGTCATGGCTATGGACTTGATGGTTGTGAGTCATGGCTATGGACTTGATGGTTGTGAGTCATGGCTATGGACTTGGTGGTTGTGAGTCATGGCTATGGACTTGGTGGTTGTGAGTCATGGCTATGGACTTGGTGGTTGTGAGTCATGGCTATGGACTTGGTGGTTGTGAGTCATGGCTATGGACTTGGTGGTTGTGAGTCATGGCTATGGACTTGGTGGTTGTGAGTCATGGCTATGGACTTGATGGTTGTGAGTCATGGCTATGGACTTGGTGGTTGTGAGTCATGGCTATGGACTTGGTGGTTGTGAGTCATGGCTATGGACTTGGTGGTTGTGAGTCATGGCTATGGACTTGGTGGTTGTGAGTCATGGCTATGGACTTGGTGGTTGTGAGTCATGGCTATGGACTTGGTGGTTGTGAGTCATGGCTATGGACTTGGTGGTTGTGAGTCATGGCTATGGACTTGGTGGTTGTGAGTCATGGCTATGGACTTGGTGGTTGTGAGTCATGGCTATGGACTTGGTGGTTGTGAGTCATGGCTATGGACTTGGTGGTTGTGAGTCATGGCTATGGACTTGGTGGTTGTGAGTCATGGCTATGGACTTGATGGTTGTGAGTCATGGCTATGGACTTGATGGTTGTGAGTCATGGCTATGGACTTGGTGGTTGTGAGTCATGGCTATGGACTTGGTGGTTGTGAGTCATGGCTATGGACTTGGTGGTTGTGAGTCATGGCTATGGACTTGGTGGTTGTGAGTCATGGCTATGGACTTGGTGGTTGTGAGTCATGGCTATGGACTTGGTGGTTGTGAGTCATGGCTATGGACTTGATGGTTGTGAGTCATGGCTATGAACTTGATGGTTGTGAGTCATGGCTATGGACTTGATGGTTGTGAGTCATGGCTATGGACTTGATGGTTGTGAGTCATGGCTATGGACTTGGTGGTTGTGAGTCATGGCTATGGACTTGGTGGTTGTGAGTCATGGCTATGGACTTGGTGGTTGTGAGTCATGGCTATGGACTTGGTGGTTGTGAGTCATGGCTATGGACTTGGTGGTTGTGAGTCATGGCTATGGACTTGGTGGTTGTGAGTCATGGCTATGGACTTGGTGGTTGTGAGTCATGGCTATGGACTTGGTGGTTGTGAGTCATGGCTATGGACTTGGTGGTTGTGAGTCATGGCTATGGACTTGGTGGTTGTGAGTCATGGCTATGGACTTGATGGTTGTGAGTCATGGCTATGGACTTGGTGGTTGTGAGTCATGGCTATGGACTTGGTGGTTGTGAGTCATGGCTATGGACTTGGTGGTTGTGAGTCATGGCTATGGACTTGATGGTTGTGAGTCATGGCTATGGACTTGATGGTTGTGAGTCATGGCTATGGACTTGATGGTTGTGAGTCATGGCTATGGACTTGGTGGTTGTGAGTCATGGCTATGGACTTGGTGGTTGTGAGTCATGGCTATGGACTTGGTGGTTGTGAGTCATGGCTATGGACTTGGTGGTTGTGAGTCATGGCTATGGACTTGGTGGTTGTGAGTCATGGCTATGGACTTGGTGGTTGTGAGTCATGGCTATGGACTTGGTGGTTGTGAGTCATGGCTATGGACTTGGTGGTTGTGAGTCATGGCTATGGACTTGGTGGTTGTGAGTCATGGCTATGGACTTGGTGGTTGTGAGTCATGGCTATGGACTTGGTGGTTGTGAGTCATGGCTATGGACTTGATGGTTGTGAGTCATGGCTATGGACTTGGTGGTTGTGAGTCATGGCTATGGACTTGGTGGTTGTGAGTCATGGCTATGGACTTGATGGTTGTGAGTCATGGCTATGGACTTGGTGGTTGTGAGTCATGGCTATGGACTCGGTGGTTGTGAGTCATGGCTATGGACTTGGTGGTTGTGAGTCATGGCTATGGACTTGATGGTTGTGAGTCATGGCTATGGACTTGATGGTTGTGAGTCATGGCTATGGACTTGGTGGTTGTGAGTCATGGCTATGGACTTGGTGGTTGTGAGTCATGGCTATGGACTTGGTGGTTGTGAGTCATGGCTATGGACTTGGTGGTTGTGAGTCATGGCTATGGACTTGATGGTTGTGAGTCATGGCTATGGACTTGATGGTTGTGAGTCATGGCTATGGACTTGATGGTTGTGAGTCATGGCTATGGACTTGGTGGTTGTGAGTCATGGCTATGGACTTGGTGGTTGTGAGTCATGGCTATGGACTTGGTGGTTGTGAGTCATGGCTATGGACTTGGTGGTTGTGAGTCATGGCTATGGACTTGGTGGTTGTGAGTCATGGCTATGGACTTGGTGGTTGTGAGTCATGGCTATGGACTTGGTGGTTGTGAGTCATGGCTATGGACTTGGTGGTTGTGAGTCATGGCTATGGACTTGGTGGTTGTGAGTCATGGCTATGGACTTGGTGGTTGTGAGTCATGGCTATGGACTTGGTGGTTGTGAGTCATGGCTATGGACTTGGTGGTTGTGAGTCATGGCTATGGACTTGGTGGTTGTGAGTCATGGCTATGGACTTGGTGGTTGTGAGTCATGGCTATGGACTTGGTGGTTGTGAGTCATGGCTATGGACTTGGTGGTTGTGAGTCATGGCTATGGACTTGATGGTTGTGAGTCATGGCTATGGACTTGATGGTTGTGAGTCATGGCTATGGACTTGATGGTTGTGAGTCATGGCTATGGACTTGGTGGTTGTGAGTCATGGCTATGGACTTGGTGGTTGTGAGTCATGGCTATGGACTTGGTGGTTGTGAGTCATGGCTATGGACTTGGTGGTTGTGAGTCATGGCTATGGACTTGGTGGTTGTGAGTCATGGCTATGGACTTGGTGGTTGTGAGTCATGGCTATGGACTTGGTGGTTGTGAGTCATGGCTATGGACTTGGTGGTTGTGAGTCATGGCTATGGACTTGGTGGTTGTGAGTCATGGCTATGGACTTGGTGGTTGTGAGTCATGGCTATGGACTTGGTGGTTGTGAGTCATGGCTATGGACTTGATGGTTGTGAGTCATGGCTATGGACTTGATGGTTGTGAGTCATGGCTATGGACTTGGTGGTTGTGAGTCATGGCTATGGACTTGGTGGTTGTGAGTCATGGCTATGGACTTGGTGGTTGTGAGTCATGGCTATGGACTTGGTGGTTGTGAGTCATGGCTATGGACTTGGTGGTTGTGAGTCATGGCTATGGACTTGGTGGTTGTGAGTCATGGCTATGGACTTGGTGGTTGTGAGTCATGGCTATGGACTTGGTGGTTGTGAGTCATGGCTATGGACTTGGTGGTTGTGAGTCATGGCTATGGACTTGGTGGTTGTGAGTCATGGCTATGGACTTGGTGGTTGTGAGTCATGGCTATGGACTTGGTGGTTGTGAGTCATGGCTATGGACTTGATGGTTGTGAGTCATGGCTATGGACTTGGTGGTTGTGAGTCATGGCTATGGACTTGATGGTTGTGAGTCATGGCTATGGACTTGATGGTTGTGAGTCATGGCTATGGACTTGATGGTCGTGAGTCATGGCTATTGACTTGGTGGTTGTGAGTCATGGCTATGGACTTGGTGGTTGTGAGTCATGGCTATGGACTTGGTGGTTGTGAGTCATGGCTATGGACTTGGTGGTTGTGAGTCATGGCTATGGACTTGGTGGTTGTGAGTCATGGCTATGGACTTGGTGGTTGTGAGTCATGGCTATGGACTTGATGGTTGTGAGTCATGGCTATGGACTTGGTGGTTGTGAGTCATGGCTATGGACTTGATGGTTGTGAGTCATGGCTATGGACTTGATGGTTGTGAGTCATGGCTATGGACTTGATGGTTGTGAGTCATGGCTATGGACTTGATGGTTGTGAGTCATGGCTATGGACTTGATGGTTGTGAGTCATGGCTATGGACTTGATGGTTGTGAGTCATGGCTATGGACTTGGTGGTTGTGAGTCATGGCTATGGACTTGGTGGTTGTGAGTCATGGCTATGGACTTGGTGGTTGTGAGTCATGGCTATGGACTTGGTGGTTGTGAGTCATGGCTATGGACTTGGTGGTTGTGAGTCATGGCTATGGACTTGGTGGTTGTGAGTCATGGCTATGGACTTGGTGGTTGTGAGTCATGGCTATGGACTTGGTGGTTGTGAGTCATGGCTATGGACTTGATGGTTGTGAGTCATGGCTATGGACTTGATGGTTGTGAGTCATGGCTATGGACTTGGTGGTTGTGAGTCATGGCTATGGACTTGGTGGTTGTGAGTCATGGCTATGGACTTGGTGGTTGTGAGTCATGGCTATGGACTTGGTGGTTGTGAGTCATGGCTATGGACTTGGTGGTTGTGAGTCATGGCTATGGACTTGGTGGTTGTGAGTCATGGCTATGGACTTGATGGTTGTGAGTCATGGCTATGAACTTGATGGTTGTGAGTCATGGCTATGGACTTGATGGTTGTGAGTCATGGCTATGGACTTGATGGTTGTGAGTCATGGCTATGGACTTGGTGGTTGTGAGTCATGGCTATGGACTTGGTGGTTGTGAGTCATGGCTATGGACTTGGTGGTTGTGAGTCATGGCTATGGACTTGGTGGTTGTGAGTCATGGCTATGGACTTGGTGGTTGTGAGTCATGGCTATGGACTTGGTGGTTGTGAGTCATGGCTATGGACTTGGTGGTTGTGAGTCATGGCTATGGACTTGGTGGTTGTGAGTCATGGCTATGGACTTGGTGGTTGTGAGTCATGGCTATGGACTTGGTGGTTGTGAGTCATGGCTATGGACTTGATGGTTGTGAGTCATGGCTATGGACTTGGTGGTTGTGAGTCATGGCTATGGACTTGATGGTTGTGAGTCATGGCTATGAACTTGATGGTTGTGAGTCATGGCTATGGACTTGATGGTTGTGAGTCATGGCTATGGACTTGATGGTTGTGAGTCATGGCTATTGACTTGGTGGTTGTGAGTCATGGCTATGGACTTGGTGGTTGTGAGTCATGGCTATGGACTTGGTGGTTGTGAGTCATGGCTATGGACTTGGTGGTTGTGAGTCATGGCTATGGACTTGGTGGTTGTGAGTCATGGCTATGGACTTGGTGGTTGTGAGTCATGGCTATGGACTTGGTGGTTGTGAGTCATGGCTATGGACTTGATGGTTGTGAGTCATGGCTATGGACTTGATGGTTGTGAGTCATGGCTATGGACTTGGTGGTTGTGAGTCATGGCTATGGACTTGGTGGTTGTGAGTCATGGCTATGGACTTGGTGGTTGTGAGTCATGGCTATGGACTTGGTGGTTGTGAGTCATGGCTATGGACTTGGTGGTTGTGAGTCATGGCTATGGACTTGGTGGTTGTGAGTCATGGCTATGGACTTGGTGGTTGTGAGTCATGGCTATGGACTTGGTGGTTGTGAGTCATGGCTATGGACTTGGTGGTTGTGAGTCATGGCTATGGACTTGGTGGTTGTGAGTCATGGCTATGGACTTGGTGGTTGTGAGTCATGGCTATGGACTTGGTGGTTGTGAGTCATGGCTATGGACTTGGTGGTTGTGAGTCATGGCTATGGACTTGGTGGTTGTGAGTCATGGCTATGGACTTGGTGGTTGTGAGTCATGGCTATGGACTTGGTGGTTGTGAGTCATGGCTATGGACTTGGTGGTTGTGAGTCATGGCTATGGACTTGGTGGTTGTGAGTCATGGCTATGGACTTGGTGGTTGTGAGTCATGGCTATGGACTTGGTGGTTGTGAGTCATGGCTATGGACTTGGTGGTTGTGAGTCATGGCTATGGACTTGGTGGTTGTGAGTCATGGCTATGGACTTGATGGTTGTGAGTCATGGCGATGGACTTGATGGTTGTGAGTCATGGCTATGGACTTGGTGGTTGTGAGTCATGGCTATGGACTTGATGGTTGTGAGTCATGGCTATGGACTTGGTGGTTGTGAGTCATGGCTATGGACTTGGTGGTTGTGAGTCATGGCTATGGACTTGATGGTTGTGAGTCATGGCTATGGACTTGGTGGTTGTGAGTCATGGCTATGGACTTGGTGGTTGTGAGTCATGGCTATGGACTTGGTGGTTGTGAGTCATGGCTATGGACTTGGTGGTTGTGAGTCATGGCTATGGACTTGGTGGTTGTGAGTCATGGCTATGGACTTGGTGGTTGTGAGTCATGGCTATGGACTTGGTGGTTGTGAGTCATGGCTATGGACTTGGTGGTTGTGAGTCATGGCTATGGACTTGGTGGTTGTGAGTCATGGCTATGGACTTGGTGGTTGTGAGTCATGGCTATGGACTTGGTGGTTGTGAGTCATGGCTATGGACTTGGTGGTTGTGAGTCATGGCTATGGACTTGGTGGTTGTGAGTCATGGCTATGGACTTGATGGTTGTGAGTCATGGCTATGGACTTGATGGTTGTGAGTCATGGCTATGGACTTGGTGGTTGTGAGTCATGGCTATGGACTTGGTGGTTGTGAGTCATGGCTATGGACTTGGTGGTTGTGAGTCATGGCTATGGACTTGGTGGTTGTGAGTCATGGCTATGGACTTGGTGGTTGTGAGTCATGGCTATGGACTTGGTGGTTGTGAGTCATGGCTATGGACTTGATGGTTGTGAGTCATGGCTATGAACTTGATGGTTGTGAGTCATGGCTATGGACTTGATGGTTGTGAGTCATGGCTATGGACTTGATGGTTGTGAGTCATGGCTATGGACTTGGTGGTTGTGAGTCATGGCTATGGACTTGGTGGTTGTGAGTCATGGCTATGGACTTGGTGGTTGTGAGTCATGGCTATGGACTTGGTGGTTGTGAGTCATGGCTATGGACTTGGTGGTTGTGAGTCATGGCTATGGACTTGGTGGTTGTGAGTCATGGCTATGGACTTGGTGGTTGTGAGTCATGGCTATGGACTTGGTGGTTGTGAGTCATGGCTATGGACTTGGTGGTTGTGAGTCATGGCTATGGACTTGGTGGTTGTGAGTCATGGCTATGGACTTGATGGTTGTGAGTCATGGCTATGGACTTGGTGGTTGTGAGTCATGGCTATGGACTTGATGGTTGTGAGTCATGGCTATGAACTTGATGGTTGTGAGTCATGGCTATGGACTTGATGGTTGTGAGTCATGGCTATGGACTTGATGGTTGTGAGTCATGGCTATTGACTTGGTGGTTGTGAGTCATGGCTATGGACTTGGTGGTTGTGAGTCATGGCTATGGACTTGGTGGTTGTGAGTCATGGCTATGGACTTGGTGGTTGTGAGTCATGGCTATGGACTTGGTGGTTGTGAGTCATGGCTATGGACTTGGTGGTTGTGAGTCATGGCTATGGACTTGGTGGTTGTGAGTCATGGCTATGGACTTGATGGTTGTGAGTCATGGCTATGGACTTGATGGTTGTGAGTCATGGCTATGGACTTGGTGGTTGTGAGTCATGGCTATGGACTTGGTGGTTGTGAGTCATGGCTATGGACTTGGTGGTTGTGAGTCATGGCTATGGACTTGGTGGTTGTGAGTCATGGCTATGGACTTGGTGGTTGTGAGTCATGGCTATGGACTTGGTGGTTGTGAGTCATGGCTATGGACTTGGTGGTTGTGAGTCATGGCTATGGACTTGGTGGTTGTGAGTCATGGCTATGGACTTGGTGGTTGTGAGTCATGGCGATGGACTTGGTGGTTGTGAGTCATGGCTATGGACTTGGTGGTTGTGAGTCATGGCTATGGACTTGGTGGTTGTGAGTCATGGCTATGGACTTGGTGGTTGTGAGTCATGGCTATGGACTTGGTGGTTGTGAGTCATGGCTATGGACTTGGTGGTTGTGAGTCATGGCTATGGACTTGGTGGTTGTGAGTCATGGCTATGGACTTGGTGGTTGTGAGTCATGGCTATGGACTTGGTGGTTGTGAGTCATGGCTATGGACTTGGTGGTTGTGAGTCATGGCTATGGACTTGGTGGTTGTGAGTCATGGCTATGGACTTGGTGGTTGTGAGTCATGGCTATGGACTTGGTGGTTGTGAGTCATGGCTATGGACTTGGTGGTTGTGAGTCATGGCTATGGACTTGATGGTTGTGAGTCATGGCGATGGACTTGATGGTTGTGAGTCATGGCTATGGACTTGGTGGTTGTGAGTCATGGCTATGGACTTGATGGTTGTGAGTCATGGCTATGGACTTGGTGGTTGTGAGTCATGGCTATGGACTTGGTGGTTGTGAGTCATGGCTATGGACTTGATGGTTGTGAGTCATGGCTATGGACTTGGTGGTTGTGAGTCATGGCTATGGACTTGGTGGTTGTGAGTCATGGCTATGGACTTGGTGGTTGTGAGTCATGGCTATGGACTTGGTGGTTGTGAGTCATGGCTATGGACTTGGTGGTTGTGAGTCATGGCTATGGACTTGGTGGTTGTGAGTCATGGCTATGGACTTGGTGGTTGTGAGTCATGGCTATGGACTTGGTGGTTGTGAGTCATGGCTATGGACTTGGTGGTTGTGAGTCATGGCTATGGACTTGGTGGTTGTGAGTCATGGCTATGGACTTGGTGGTTGTGAGTCATGGCTATGGACTTGGTGGTTGTGAGTCATGGCTATGGACTTGGTGGTTGTGAGTCATGGCTATGGACTTGGTGGTTGTGAGTCATGGCTATGGACTTGGTGGTTGTGAGTCATGGCTATGGACTTGGTGGTTGTGAGTCATGGCTATGGACTTGGTGGTTGTGAGTCATGGCTATGGACTTGATGGTTGTGAGTCATGGCTATGGACTTGATGGTTGTGAGTCATGGCTATGGACTTGATGGTTGTGAGTCATGGCTATGGACTTGGTGGTTGTGAGTCATGGCTATGGACTTGGTGGTTGTGAGTCATGGCTATGGACTTGGTGGTTGTGAGTCATGGCTATGGACTTGGTGGTTGTGAGTCATGGCTATGGACTTGATGGTTGTGAGTCATGGCTATGGACTTGATGGTTGTGAGTCATGGCTATGGACTTGATGGTTGTGAGTCATGGCTATGGACTTGGTGGTTGTGAGTCATGGCTATGGACTTGGTGGTTGTGAGTCATGGCTATGGACTTGGTGGTTGTGAGTCATGGCTATGGACTTGGTGGTTGTGAGTCATGGCTATGGACTTGGTGGTTGTGAGTCATGGCTATGGACTTGGTGGTTGTGAGTCATGGCTATGAACTTGGTGGTTGTGAGTCATGGCTATGGACTTGGTGGTTGTGAGTCATGGCTATGGACTTGGTGGTTGTGAGTCATGGCTATGGACTTGGTGGTTGTGAGTCATGGCTATGGACTTGATGGTTGTGAGTCATGGCTATGGACTTGGTGGTTGTGAGTCATGGCTATGGACTTGATGGTTGTGAGTCATGGCTATGAACTTGATGGTTGTGAGTCATGGCTATGGACTTGATGGTTGTGAGTCATGGCTATGGACTTGATGGTTGTGAGTCATGGCTATTGACTTGGTGGTTGTGAGTCATGGCTATGGACTTGGTGGTTGTGAGTCATGGCTATGGACTTGGTGGTTGTGAGTCATGGCTATGGACTTGGTGGTTGTGAGTCATGGCTATGGACTTGGTGGTTGTGAGTCATGGCTATGGACTTGGTGGTTGTGAGTCATGGCTATGGACTTGGTGGTTGTGAGTCATGGCTATGGACTTGATGGTTGTGAGTCATGGCTATGGACTTGATGGTTGTGAGTCATGGCTATGGACTTGGTGGTTGTGAGTCATGGCTATGGACTTGGTGGTTGTGAGTCATGGCTATGGACTTGGTGGTTGTGAGTCATGGCTATGGACTTGGTGGTTGTGAGTCATGGCTATGGACTTGGTGGTTGTGAGTCATGGCTATGGACTTGGTGGTTGTGAGTCATGGCTATGGACTTGGTGGTTGTGAGTCATGGCTATGGACTTGGTGGTTGTGAGTCATGGCTATGGACTTGGTGGTTGTGAGTCATGGCTATGGACTTGGTGGTTGTGAGTCATGGCTATGGACTTGATGGTTGTGAGTCATGGCTATGGACTTGATGGTTGTGAGTCATGGCTATGGACTTGGTGGTTGTGAGTCATGGCTATGGACTTGGTGGTTGTGAGTCATGGCTATGGACTTGGTGGTTGTGAGTCATGGCTATGGACTTGATGGTTGTGAGTCATGGCTATGGACTTGATGGTTGTGAGTCATGGCTATGGACTTGGTGGTTGTGAGTCATGGCTATGGACTTGGTGGTTGTGAGTCATGGCTATGGACTTGGTGGTTGTGAGTCATGGCTATGGACTTGGTGGTTGTGAGTCATGGCTATGGACTTGGTGGTTGTGAGTCATGGCTATGGACTTGGTGGTTGTGAGTCATGGCTATGGACTTGGTGGTTGTGAGTCATGGCTATGGACTTGGTGGTTGTGAGTCATGGCTATGGACTTGGTGGTTGTGAGTCATGGCTATGGACTTGGTGGTTGTGAGTCATGGCTATGGACTTGGTGGTTGTGAGTCATGGCTATGGACTTGATGGTTGTGAGTCATGGCTATGGACTTGATGGTTGTGAGTCATGGCTATGGACTTGATGGTTGTGAGTCATGGCTATGGACTTGATGGTTGTGAGTCATGGCTATGGACTTGATGGTTGTGAGTCATGGCTATGGACTTGATGGTTGTGAGTCATGGCTATGGACTTGGTGGTTGTGAGTCATGGCTATGGACTTGGTGGTTGTGAGTCATGGCTATGGACTTGGTGGTTGTGAGTCATGGCTATGGACTTGGTGGTTGTGAGTCATGGCTATGGACTTGGTGGTTGTGAGTCATGGCTATGGACTTGGTGGTTGTGAGTCATGGCTATGGACTTGGTGGTTGTGAGTCATGGCTATGGACTTGATGGTTGTGAGTCATGGCTATGGACTTGGACTTGGTGGTTGTGAGTCATGGCTATGGACTTGGTGGTTGTGAGTCATGGCTATGGACTTGGTGGTTGTGAGTCATGGCTATGGACTTGGTGGTTGTGAGTCATGGCTATGGACTTGGTGGTTGTGAGTCATGGCTATGGACTTGGTGGTTGTGAGTCATGGCTATGGACTTGGTGGTTGTGAGTCATGGCTATGGACTTGGTGGTTGTGAGTCATGGCTATGGACTTGGTGGTTGTGAGTCATGGCTATGGACTTGGTGGTTGTGAGTCATGGCTATGGACTTGGTGGTTGTGAGTCATGGCTATGGACTTGGTGGTTGTGAGTCATGGCTATGGACTTGGTGGTTGTGAGTCATGGCTATGGACTTGGTGGTTGTGAGTCATGGCTATGGACTTGGTGGTTGTGAGTCATGGCTATGGACTTGGTGGTTGTGAGTCATGGCTATGGACTTGGTGGTTGTGAGTCATGGCTATGGACTTGGTGGTTGTGAGTCATGGCTATGGACTTGGTGGTTGTGAGTCATGGCTATGGACTTGGTGGTTGTGAGTCATGGCTATGGACTTGGTGGTTGTGAGTCATGGCTATGGACTTGGTGGTTGTGAGTCATGGCTATGGACTTGGTGGTTGTGAGTCATGGCTATGGACTTGGTGGTTGTGAGTCATGGCTATGGACTTGATGGTTGTGAGTCATGGCTATGGACTTGGTGGTTGTGAGTCATGGCTATGGACTTGATGGTTGTGAGTCATGGCTATGGACTTGGTGGTTGTGAGTCATGGCTATGGACTTGGTGGTTGTGAGTCATGGCTATGGACTTGATGGTTGTGAGTCATGGCTATGGACTTGGTGGTTGTGAGTCATGGCTATGGACTTGGTGGTTGTGAGTCATGGCTATGGACTTGGTGGTTGTGAGTCATGGCTATGGACTTGGTGGTTGTGAGTCATGGCTATGGACTTGGTGGTTGTGAGTCATGGCTATGGACTTGGTGGTTGTGAGTCATGGCTATGGACTTGGTGGTTGTGAGTCATGGCTATGGACTTGGTGGTTGTGAGTCATGGCTATGGACTTGGTGGTTGTGAGTCATGGCTATGGACTTGGTGGTTGTGAGTCATGGCTATGGACTTGGTGGTTGTGAGTCATGGCTATGGACTTGGTGGTTGTGAGTCATGGCTATGGACTTGGTGGTTGTGAGTCATGGCTATGGACTTGGTGGTTGTGAGTCATGGCTATGGACTTGGTGGTTGTGAGTCATGGCTATGGACTTGGTGGTTGTGAGTCATGGCTATGGACTTGGTGGTTGTGAGTCATGGCTATGGACTTGGTGGTTGTGAGTCATGGCTATGGACTTGGTGGTTGTGAGTCATGGCTATGGACTTGATGGTTGTGAGTCATGGCTATGGACTTGATGGTTGTGAGTCATGGCTATGGACTTGATGGTTGTGAGTCATGGCTATGGACTTGGTGGTTGTGAGTCATGGCTATGGACTTGGTGGTTGTGAGTCATGGCTATGGACTTGGTGGTTGTGAGTCATGGCTATGGACTTGGTGGTTGTGAGTCATGGCTATGGACTTGATGGTTGTGAGTCATGGCTATGGACTTGATGGTTGTGAGTCATGGCTATGGACTTGATGGTTGTGAGTCATGGCTATGGACTTGGTGGTTGTGAGTCATGGCTATGGACTTGGTGGTTGTGAGTCATGGCTATGGACTTGGTGGTTGTGAGTCATGGCTATGGACTTGGTGGTTGTGAGTCATGGCTATGGACTTGGTGGTTGTGAGTCATGGCTATGGACTTGGTGGTTGTGAGTCATGGCTATGGACTTGGTGGTTGTGAGTCATGGCTATGGACTTGGTGGTTGTGAGTCATGGCTATGGACTTGGTGGTTGTGAGTCATGGCTATGGACTTGGTGGTTGTGAGTCATGGCTATGGACTTGATGGTTGTGAGTCATGGCTATGGACTTGGTGGTTGTGAGTCATGGCTATGGACTTGATGGTTGTGAGTCATGGCTATGAACTTGATGGTTGTGAGTCATGGCTATGGACTTGATGGTTGTGAGTCATGGCTATGGACTTGATGGTTGTGAGTCATGGCTATGGACTTGGTGGTTGTGAGTCATGGCTATGGACTTGGTGGTTGTGAGTCATGGCTATGGACTTGGTGGTTGTGAGTCATGGCTATGGACTTGGTGGTTGTGAGTCATGGCTATGGACTTGGTGGTTGTGAGTCATGGCTATGGACTTGGTGGTTGTGAGTCATGGCTATGGACTTGATGGTTGTGAGTCATGGCTATGGACTTGATGGTTGTGAGTCATGGCTATGGACTTGGTGGTTGTGAGTCATGGCTATGGACTTGGTGGTTGTGAGTCATGGCTATGGACTTGGTGGTTGTGAGTCATGGCTATGGACTTGGTGGTTGTGAGTCATGGCTATGGACTTGGTGGTTGTGAGTCATGGCTATGGACTTGGTGGTTGTGAGTCATGGCTATGGACTTGGTGGTTGTGAGTCATGGCTATGGACTTGGTGGTTGTGAGTCATGGCTATGGACTTGGTGGTTGTGAGTCATGGCTATGGACTTGGTGGTTGTGAGTCATGGCTATGGACTTGATGGTTGTGAGTCATGGCTATGGACTTGATGGTTGTGAGTCATGGCTATGGACTTGGTGGTTGTGAGTCATGGCTATGGACTTGGTGGTTGTGAGTCATGGCTATGGACTTGGTGGTTGTGAGTCATGGCTATGGACTTGATGGTTGTGAGTCATGGCTATGGACTTGATGGTTGTGAGTCATGGCTATGGACTTGGTGGTTGTGAGTCATGGCTATGGACTTGATGGTTGTGAGTCATGGCTATGGACTTGATGGTTGTGAGTCATGGCTATGGACTTGATGGTTGTGAGTCATGGCTATGGACTTGGTGGTTGTGAGTCATGGCTATGGACTTGGTGGTTGTGAGTCATGGCTATGGACTTGGTGGTTGTGAGTCATGGCTATGGACTTGGTGGTTGTGAGTCATGGCTATGGACTTGGTGGTTGTGAGTCATGGCTATGGACTTGGTGGTTGTGAGTCATGGCTATGGACT
Organism: Closterium sp. NIES-65; assembly: GCA_948144175.1. NCBI lineage: Eukaryota > Viridiplantae > Streptophyta > Zygnematophyceae > Desmidiales > Closteriaceae > Closterium > Closterium sp. NIES-65. The sequence continues at coordinate 857,027 of CANXME010002409.1, forward strand.
TGGTGGTTGTGAGTCATGGCTATGGACTTGGTGGTTGTGAGTCATGGCTATGGACTTGGTGGTTGTGAGTCATGGCTATGGACTTGATGGTTGTGAGTCATGGCTATGGACTTGATGGTTGTGAGTCATGGCTATGGACTTGGTGGTTGTGAGTCATGGCTATGGACTTGGTGGTTGTGAGTCATGGCTATGGACTTGGTGGTTGTGAGTCATGGCTATGGACTTGGTGGTTGTGAGTCATGGCTATGGACTTGGTGGTTGTGAGTCATGGCTATGGACTTGGTGGTTGTGAGTCATGGCTATGGACTTGGTGGTTGTGAGTCATGGCTATGGACTTGATGGTTGTGAGTCATGGCTATGGACTTGATGGTTGTGAGTCATGGCTATGGACTTGATGGTTGTGAGTCATGGCTATGGACTTGGTGGTTGTGAGTCATGGCTATGGACTTGGTGGTTGTGAGTCATGGCTATGGACTTGGTGGTTGTGAGTCATGGCTATGGACTTGGTGGTTGTGAGTCATGGCTATGGACTTGGTGGTTGTGAGTCATGGCTATGGACTTGGTGGTTGTGAGTCATGGCTATGGACTTGGTGGTTGTGAGTCATGGCTATGGACTTGATGGTTGTGAGTCATGGCTATGGACTTGATGGTTGTGAGTCATGGCTATGGACTTGGTGGTTGTGAGTCATGGCTATGGACTTGGTGGTTGTGAGTCATGGCTATGGACTTGATGGTTGTGAGTCATGGCTATGGACTTGATGGTTGTGAGTCATGGCTATGGACTTGATGGTTGTGAGTCATGGCTATGGACTTGGTGGTTGTGAGTCATGGCTATGGACTTGGTGGTTGTGAGTCATGGCTATGGACTTGGTGGTTGTGAGTCATGGCTATGGACTTGGTGGTTGTGAGTCATGGCTATGGACTTGGTGGTTGTGAGTCATGGCTATGGACTTGGTGGTTGTGAGTCATGGCTATGGACTTGGTGGTTGTGAGTCATGGCTATGGACTTGATGGTTGTGAGTCATGGCTATGGACTTGATGGTTGTGAGTCATGGCTATGGACTTGGTGGTTGTGAGTCATGGCTATGGACTTGGTGGTTGTGAGTCATGGCTATGGACTTGGTGGTTGTGAGTCATGGCTATGGACTTGGTGGTTGTGAGTCATGGCTATGGACTTGGTGGTTGTGAGTCATGGCTATGGACTTGGTGGTTGTGAGTCATGGCTATGGACTTGGTGGTTGTGAGTCATGGCTATGGACTTGATGGTTGTGAGTCATGGCTATGGACTTGATGGTTGTGAGTCATGGCTATGGACTTGGTGGTTGTGAGTCATGGCTATGGACTTGGTGGTTGTGAGTCATGGCTATGGACTTGATGGTTGTGAGTCATGGCTATGGACTTGATGGTTGTGAGTCATGGCTATGGACTTGATGGTTGTGAGTCATGGCTATGGACTTGGTGGTTGTGAGTCATGGCTATGGACTTGGTGGTTGTGAGTCATGGCTATGGACTTGATGGTTGTGAGTCATGGCTATGGACTTGGTGGTTGTGAGTCATGGCTATGGACTTGGTGGTTGTGAGTCATGGCTATGGACTTGGTGGTTGTGAGTCATGGCTATGGACTTGGTGGTTGTGAGTCATGGCTATGGACTTGGTGGTTGTGAGTCATGGCTATGGACTTGGTGGTTGTGAGTCATGGCTATGGACTTGGTGGTTGTGAGTCATGGCTATGGACTTGGTGGTTGTGAGTCATGGCTATGGACTTGGTGGTTGTGAGTCATGGCTATGGACTTGGTGGTTGTGAGTCATGGCTATGGACTTGGTGGTTGTGAGTCATGGCTATGGACTTGGTGGTTGTGAGTCATGGCTATGGACTTGGTGGTTGTGAGTCATGGCTATGGACTTGGTGGTTGTGAGTCATGGCTATGGACTTGGTGGTTGTGAGTCATGGCTATGGACTTGGTGGTTGTGAGTCATGGCTATGGACTTGGTGGTTGTGAGTCATGGCTATGGACTTGGTGGTTGTGAGTCATGGCTATGGACTTGGTGGTTGTGAGTCATGGCTATGGACTTGATGGTTGTGAGTCATGGCTATGGACTTGATGGTTGTGAGTCATGGCTATGGACTTGATGGTTGTGAGTCATGGCTATGGACTTGGTGGTTGTGAGTCATGGCTATGGACTTGGTGGTTGTGAGTCATGGCTATGGACTTGGTGGTTGTGAGTCATGGCTATGGACTTGGTGGTTGTGAGTCATGGCTATGGACTTGATGGTTGTGAGTCATGGCTATGGACTTGATGGTTGTGAGTCATGGCTATGGACTTGATGGTTGTGAGTCATGGCTATGGACTTGGTGGTTGTGAGTCATGGCTATGGACTTGGTGGTTGTGAGTCATGGCTATGGACTTGGTGGTTGTGAGTCATGGCTATGGACTTGGTGGTTGTGAGTCATGGCTATGGACTTGGTGGTTGTGAGTCATGGCTATGGACTTGGTGGTTGTGAGTCATGGCTATGGACTTGGTGGTTGTGAGTCATGGCTATGGACTTGGTGGTTGTGAGTCATGGCTATGGACTTGGTGGTTGTGAGTCATGGCTATGGACTTGATGGTTGTGAGTCATGGCTATGGACTTGGTGGTTGTGAGTCATGGCTATGGACTTGATGGTTGTGAGTCATGGCTATGAACTTGATGGTTGTGAGTCATGGCTATGGACTTGATGGTTGTGAGTCATGGCTATGGACTTGATGGTTGTGAGTCATGGCTATTGACTTGGTGGTTGTGAGTCATGGCTATGGACTTGGTGGTTGTGAGTCATGGCTATGGACTTGGTGGTTGTGAGTCATGGCTATGGACTTGGTGGTTGTGAGTCATGGCTATGGACTTGGTGGTTGTGAGTCATGGCTATGGACTTGGTGGTTGTGAGTCATGGCTATGGACTTGGTGGTTGTGAGTCATGGCTATGGACTTGATGGTTGTGAGTCATGGCTATGGACTTGATGGTTGTGAGTCATGGCTATGGACTTGGTGGTTGTGAGTCATGGCTATGGACTTGGTGGTTGTGAGTCATGGCTATGGACTTGGTGGTTGTGAGTCATGGCTATGGACTTGGTGGTTGTGAGTCATGGCTATGGACTTGGTGGTTGTGAGTCATGGCTATGGACTTGGTGGTTGTGAGTCATGGCTATGGACTTGGTGGTTGTGAGTCATGGCTATGGACTTGGTGGTTGTGAGTCATGGCTATGGACTTGGTGGTTGTGAGTCATGGCTATGGACTTGGTGGTTGTGAGTCATGGCTATGGACTTGATGGTTGTGAGTCATGGCTATGGACTTGATGGTTGTGAGTCATGGCTATGGACTTGGTGGTTGTGAGTCATGGCTATGGACTTGGTGGTTGTGAGTCATGGCTATGGACTTGGTGGTTGTGAGTCATGGCTATGGACTTGATGGTTGTGAGTCATGGCTATGGACTTGATGGTTGTGAGTCATGGCTATGGACTTGGTGGTTGTGAGTCATGGCTATGGACTTGATGGTTGTGAGTCATGGCTATGGACTTGATGGTTGTGAGTCATGGCTATGGACTTGATGGTTGTGAGTCATGGCTATGGACTTGGTGGTTGTGAGTCATGGCTATGGACTTGGTGGTTGTGAGTCATGGCTATGGACTTGGTGGTTGTGAGTCATGGCTATGGACTTGGTGGTTGTGAGTCATGGCTATGGACTTGGTGGTTGTGAGTCATGGCTATGGACTTGGTGGTTGTGAGTCATGGCTATGGACTTGGTGGTTGTGAGTCATGGCTATGGACTTGGTGGTTGTGAGTCATGGCTATGGACTTGGTGGTTGTGAGTCATGGCTATGGACTTGATGGTTGTGAGTCATGGCTATGGACTTGATGGTTGTGAGTCATGGCTATGGACTTGGTGGTTGTGAGTCATGGCTATGGACTTGGTGGTTGTGAGTCATGGCTATGGACTTGGTGGTTGTGAGTCATGGCTATGGACTTGGTGGTTGTGAGTCATGGCTATGGACTTGGTGGTTGTGAGTCATGGCTATGGACTTGGTGGTTGTGAGTCATGGCTATGGACTTGGTGGTTGTGAGTCATGGCTATGGACTTGATGGTTGTGAGTCATGGCTATGGACTTGATGGTTGTGAGTCATGGCTATGGACTTGATGGTTGTGAGTCATGGCTATGGACTTGGTGGTTGTGAGTCATGGCTATGGACTTGGTGGTTGTGAGTCATGGCTATGGACTTGGTGGTTGTGAGTCATGGCTATGGACTTGGTGGTTGTGAGTCATGGCTATGGACTTGGTGGTTGTGAGTCATGGCTATGGACTTGGTGGTTGTGAGTCATGGCTATGGACTTGGTGGTTGTGAGTCATGGCTATGGACTTGATGGTTGTGAGTCATGGCTATGGACTTGATGGTTGTGAGTCATGGCTATGGACTTGGTGGTTGTGAGTCATGGCTATGGACTTGGTGGTTGTGAGTCATGGCTATGGACTTGATGGTTGTGAGTCATGGCTATGGACTTGATGGTTGTGAGTCATGGCTATGGACTTGATGGTTGTGAGTCATGGCTATGGACTTGGTGGTTGTGAGTCATGGCTATGGACTTGGTGGTTGTGAGTCATGGCTATGGACTTGGTGGTTGTGAGTCATGGCTATGGACTTGGTGGTTGTGAGTCATGGCTATGGACTTGGTGGTTGTGAGTCATGGCTATGGACTTGGTGGTTGTGAGTCATGGCTATGGACTTGGTGGTTGTGAGTCATGGCTATGGACTTGATGGTTGTGAGTCATGGCTATGGACTTGATGGTTGTGAGTCATGGCTATGGACTTGGTGGTTGTGAGTCATGGCTATGGACTTGGTGGTTGTGAGTCATGGCTATGGACTTGGTGGTTGTGAGTCATGGCTATGGACTTGGTGGTTGTGAGTCATGGCTATGGACTTGGTGGTTGTGAGTCATGGCTATGGACTTGATGGTTGTGAGTCATGGCTATGGACTTGATGGTTGTGAGTCATGGCTATGGACTTGGTGGTTGTGAGTCATGGCTATGGACTTGGTGGTTGTGAGTCATGGCTATGGACTTGGTGGTTGTGAGTCATGGCTATGGACTTGGTGGTTGTGAGTCATGGCTATGGACTTGATGGTTGTGAGTCATGGCTATGAACTTGATGGTTGTGAGTCATGGCTATGGACTTGATGGTTGTGAGTCATGGCTATGGACTTGATGGTTGTGAGTCATGGCTATTGACTTGGTGGTTGTGAGTCATGGCTATTGACTTGGTGGTTGTGAGTCATGGCTATGGACTTGGTGGTTGTGAGTCATGGCTATGGACTTGGTGGTTGTGAGTCATGGCTATGGACTTGGTGGTTGTGAGTCATGGCTATGGACTTGGTGGTTGTGAGTCATGGCTATGGACTTGGTGGTTGTGAGTCATGGCTATGGACTTGGTGGTTGTGAGTCATGGCTATGGACTTGGTGGTTGTGAGTCATGGCTATGGACTTGATGGTTGTGAGTCATGGCTATGGACTTGATGGTTGTGAGTCATGGCTATGGACTTGATGGTTGTGAGTCATGGCTATGGACTTGGTGGTTGTGAGTCATGGCTATGGACTTGGTGGTTGTGAGTCATGGCTATGGACTTGGTGGTTGTGAGTCATGGCTATGGACTTGGTGGTTGTGAGTCATGGCTATGGACTTGGTGGTTGTGAGTCATGGCTATGGACTTGGTGGTTGTGAGTCATGGCTATGGACTTGGTGGTTGTGAGTCATGGCTATGGACTTGATGGTTGTGAGTCATGGCTATGGACTTGATGGTTGTGAGTCATGGCTATGGACTTGGTGGTTGTGAGTCATGGCTATGGACTTGGTGGTTGTGAGTCATGGCTATGGACTTGGTGGTTGTGAGTCATGGCTATGGACTTGGTGGTTGTGAGTCATGGCTATGGACTTGGTGGTTGTGAGTCATGGCTATGGACTTGGTGGTTGTGAGTCATGGCTATGGACTTGGTGGTTGTGAGTCATGGCTATGGACTTGGTGGTTGTGAGTCATGGCTATGGACTTGGTGGTTGTGAGTCATGGCTATGGACTTGGTGGTTGTGAGTCATGGCTATGGACTTGATGGTTGTGAGTCATGGCTATGGACTTGATGGTTGTGAGTCATGGCTATGGACTTGGTGGTTGTGAGTCATGGCTATGGACTTGGTGGTTGTGAGTCATGGCTATGGACTTGGTGGTTGTGAGTCATGGCTATGGACTTGATGGTTGTGAGTCATGGCTATGGACTTGATGGTTGTGAGTCATGGCTATGGACTTGGTGGTTGTGAGTCATGGCTATGGACTTGATGGTTGTGAGTCATGGCTATGGACTTGGTGGTTGTGAGTCATGGCTATGGACTTGGTGGTTGTGAGTCATGGCTATGGACTTGGTGGTTGTGAGTCATGGCTATGGACTTGGTGGTTGTGAGTCATGGCTATGGACTTGATGGTTGTGAGTCATGGCTATGGACTTGATGGTTGTGAGTCATGGCTATGGACTTGATGGTTGTGAGTCATGGCTATGGACTTGGTGGTTGTGAGTCATGGCTATGGACTTGGTGGTTGTGAGTCATGGCTATGGACTTGGTGGTTGTGAGTCATGGCTATGGACTTGGTGGTTGTGAGTCATGGCTATGGACTTGGTGGTTGTGAGTCATGGCTATGGACTTGGTGGTTGTGAGTCATGGCTATGGACTTGGTGGTTGTGAGTCATGGCTATGGACTTGATGGTTGTGAGTCATGGCTATGGACTTGATGGTTGTGAGTCATGGCTATGGACTTGGTGGTTGTGAGTCATGGTTATGGACTTGGTGGTTGTGAGTCATGGCTATGGACTTGGTGGTTGTGAGTCATGGCTATGGACTTGGTGGTTGTGAGTCATGGCTATGGACTTGGTGGTTGTGAGTCATGGCTATGGACTTGGTGGTTGTGAGTCATGGCTATGGACTTGGTGGTTGTGAGTCATGGCTATGGACTTGGTGGTTGTGAGTCATGGCTATGGACTTGGTGGTTGTGAGTCATGGCTATGGACTTGGTGGTTGTGAGTCATGGCTATGGACTTGATGGTTGTGAGTCATGGCTATGGACTTGATGGTTGTGAGTCATGGCTATGGACTTGATGGTTGTGAGTCATGGCTATGGACTTGATGGTTGTGAGTCATGGCTATGGACTTGATGGTTGTGAGTCATGGCTATGGACTTGATGGTTGTGAGTCATGGCTATGGACTTGATGGTTGTGAGTCATGGCTATGGACTTGATGGTTGTGAGTCATGGCTATGGACTTGATGGTTGTGAGTCATGGCTATGGACTTGATGGTTGTGAGTCATGGCTATGGACTTGATGGTTGTGAGTCATGGCTATGGACTTGGTGGTTGTGAGTCATGGCTATGGACTTGGTGGTTGCGAGTCATGGCTATGGACTTGGTGGTTGTGAGTCATGGCTATGGACTTGGTGGTTGTGAGTCATGGCTATGGACTTGGTGGTTGTGAGTCATGGCTATGGACTTGGTGGTTGTGAGTCATGGCTATGGACTTGGTGGTTGTGAGTCATGGCTATGGACTTGGTGGTTGTGAGTCATGGCTATGGACTTGGTGGTTGTGAGTCATGGCTATGGACTTGGTGGTTGTGAGTCATGGCTATGGACTTGGTGGTTGTGAGTCATGGCTATGGACTTGATGGTTGTGAGTCATGGCTATGGACTTGATGGTTGTGAGTCATGGCTATGGACTTGATGGTTGTGAGTCATGGCTATGGACTTGATGGTTGTGAGTCATGGCTATGGACTTGATGGTTGTGAGTCATGGCTATGGACTTGATGGTTGTGAGTCATGGCTATGGATTTGATGGTTGTGAGTCATGGCTATGGACTTGATGGTTGTGAGTCATGGCTATGGACTTGATGGTTGTGAGTCATGGCTATGGACTTGATGGTTGTGAGTCATGGCTATGGACTTGGATGGTTGTGAGTCATGGCTATGGACTTGGTGGTTGTGAGTCATGGCTATGGACTTGGTGGTTGTGAGTCATGGCTATGGACTTGGTGGTTGTGAGTCATGGCTATGGACTTGGTGGTTGTGAGTCATGGCTATGGACTTGGTGGTTGTGAGTCATGGCTATGGACTTGGTGGTTGTGAGTCATGGCTATGGACTTGGTGGTTGTGAGTCATGGCTATGGACTTGGTGGTTGTGAGTCATGGCTATGGACTTGGTGGTTGTGAGTCATGGCTATGGACTTGGTGGTTGTGAGTCATGGCTATGGACTTGGTGGTTGTGAGTCATGGCTATGGACTTGGTGGTTGTGAGTCATGGCTATGGACTTGGTGGTTGTGAGTCATGGCTATGGACTTGGTGGTTGTGAGTCATGGCTATGGACTTGGTGGTTGTGAGTCATGGCTATGGACTTGGTGGTTGTGAGTCATGGCTATGGACTTGGTGGTTGTGAGTCATGGCTATGGACTTGGTGGTTGTGAGTCATGGCTATGGACTTGATGGTTGTGAGTCATGGCTATGGACTTGATGGTTGTGAGTCATGGCTATGGACTTGATGGTTGTGAGTCATGGCTATGGACTTGATGGTTGTGAGTCATGGCTATGGACTTGATGGTTGTGAGTCATGGCTATGGACTTGATGGTTGTGAGTCATGGCTATGGACTTGATGGTTGTGAGTCATGGCTATGGACTTGATGGTTGTGAGTCATGGCTATGGACTTGGTGGTTGTGAGTCATGGCTATGGACTTGGTGGTTGCGAGTCATGGCTATGGACTTGGTGGTTGTGAGTCATGGCTATGGACTTGGTGGTTGTGAGTCATGGCTATGGACTTGGTGGTTGTGAGTCATGGCTATGGACTTGGTGGTTGTGAGTCATGGCTATGGACTTGGTGGTTGTGAGTCATGGCTATGGACTTGGTGGTTGTGAGTCATGGCTTTGGACTTGGTGGTTGTGAGTCATGGCTATGGACTTGGTGGTTGTGAGTCATGGCTATGGACTTGGTGGTTGTGAGTCATGGCTATGGACTTGATGGTTGTGAGTCATGGCTATGGACTTGATGGTTGTGAGTCATGGCTACGGACTTGATGGTTGTGAGTCATGGCTATGGACTTGATGGTTGTGAGTCATGGCTATGGACTTGATGGTTGTGAGTCATGGCTATGGACTTGATGGTTGTGAGTCATGGCTATGGACTTGATGGTTGTGAGTCATGGCTATGGACTTGATGGTTGTGAGTCATGGCTATGGACTTGATGGTTGTGAGTCATGGCTATGGACTTGATGGTTGTGAGTCATGGCTATGGACTTGGTGGTGTGGAGGTGGGACGTGGAGAAACGAGAAGGGTGAGGGGAAACTGGTGAAGATCGAATACAGGGTGGGATGAGGGAGCGAGAGAGGAGGGTCAACGCGCATGAGACCGGTGGCGAAGGGAGTCAGTAGGGTTGGTCGGGGCGGGGGCAAGTCAGAACATGGACGGACAACATCGCCTGTGACTTGTGTAAACTAGCAGTTTCAAACTACATGCATGACGAGCATGTGCAAGGCCAGAGGTCAGAAGGGACAGAGGTGAAGCAAGGGAGGCGAGGTGGGAGATGCGAAGTAGGGAAAGGAGAGGAGAGGCAAGGAGAAGCGAGGACGAGCAGCAAGGAGAAGCAAGCAGGCGTACGTACAGTTCTGCAGGTCAGCAGCGAACTGCTCGCCCACCCAGAGCGACGTCTCAACACCCGTGACAAGCACGTCGATCTCCTTGCGGCTCATGCCCCCCGCCGCCTCCCCCGCCGCCACCGCCGCCTCCGCCTTGGCCTGCAGCATGGCCACCAGCGCTGCTGCTGTGCGCCGGTTGAGGGACCGCGCGTCCTCCCAGTCCGCCCTTATGGACTCCAGCACGCGGGGTATGGCCTGGTGGGGGAGGAAGAGGGCGGGAGAGGGAAGAAAGGTGGGGAAAGGAGAGGAAGGGGGAGGAAGCGAGGGGGGGAGGGACAGGAACGGGGAGGAAAGGGGGCAGGGAGGGCAGGGTAGGGCAGATTAGGCCAGGCGCGCAATTGAGGAGAAAAGGGAGTGGAATAGCGCAGATGGCTGTAGCAGAACAGAACATTGGACATGGTGACAAGGGAGTGTGAGTGAGCGTGCTTGCATCGAGACAGAGAGAGGAACATAGAGGGACAGTCGAATAGTGAGATCGTGCGTGGGCGAGGGGTCGTGGAAGCGAGAGGGATAGCGAGAGGGGGAGGGGTAGTGAGGGCGAGAGAGATAGTGGGAGGGAGAGGGGTAGTGGGAGCGCGAGGGGTAGTGGGAGTCGAGAGGGATAGTGAGGGCCGAGAGGGATAGTGAGGGCCGAGAGGGATAGTGAGGGCCGAGAGGGATAGTGAGGGCCGAGAGGGATAGTGAGGGCCGAGAGGGATAGTGAGGGCCGAGAGGGATAGTGAGGGCCGAGAGGGATAGTGAGGGCCGAGAGGGATAGTGAGGGCCGAGAGGGATAGTGAGGGCCGAGAGGGATAGTGAGGGCCGAGAGGGATAGTGAGGGCCGAGAGGGATAGTGAGGGCCGAGAGGGATAGTGAGGGCCGAGAGGGATAGTGAGGGCCGAGAGGGATAGTGAGGGCCGAGAGGGATAGTGAGGGCCGAGAGGGATAGTGAGGGCCGAGAGGGATAGTGAGGGCCGAGAGGGATAGTGAGGGCCGAGAGGGATAGTGAGGGCCGAGAGGGATAGTGAGGGCCGAGAGGGATAGTGAGGGCCGAGAGGGATAGTGAGGGCCGAGAGGGATAGTGAGGGCCGAGAGGGATAGTGAGGGCCGAGAGGGATAGTGAGGGCCGAGAGGGATAGTGAGGGCCGAGAGGGATAGTGAGGGCCGAGAGGGATAGTGAGGGCCGAGAGGGATAGTGAGGGCCGAGAGGGATAGTGAGGGCCGAGAGGGATAGTGAGGGCCGAGAGGGATAGTGAGGGCCGAGAGGGATAGTGAGGGCCGAGAGGGATAGTGAGGGCTGAGAGGGATAGTGAGGGCCGAGAGGGATAGTGAGGGCCGAGAGGGATAGTGAGGGCCGAGAGGGATAGTGAGGGCCGAGAGGGATAGTGAGGGCCGAGAGGGATAGTGAGGGCCGAGAGGGATAGTGAGGGCCGAGAGGGATAGTGAGGGCCGAGAGGGATAGTGAGGGCCGAGAGGGATAGTGAGGGCCGAGAGGGATAGTGAGGGCCGAGAGGGATAGTGAGGGCCGAGAGGGATAGTGAGGGCTGAGAGGGATAGTGAGGGCCGAGAGGGATAGTGAGGGCCGAGAGGGATAGTGAGGGCCGAGAGGGATAGTGAGGGCCGAGAGGGATAGTGAGGGCCGAGAGGGATAGTGAGGGCCGAGAGGGATAGTGAGGGCCGAGAGGGATAGTGGGACCGGGAGGCGAGATGGAGTGGCATCAAAGCAGAGTAAATTTTGAGACATCTCAATAAACCGAGGGAGGAGGAGGGAGTAGTACCCTCAGGTCTGCTTCCACGAGGTCACGGGGGGGAGATGGGGTGGCAGAGCAGAGGGCAGCAGGGCCCCAGGCAGCATGCAGATCGTCAGTGGGAGTGTCCTCGTCATCTGCTGCGAGGAAGGGGTTGTTGCCCACTGGGATGAGCCGTTTGCGCTGCAGGAACTGCGCCTGTGGGATGGGCATGCGGAGGAGGGGGAGGCGGGGCGAGGGTGAAAGAGGAGAAGGAGATTCAGGGGGGAGGGCGTGTAGTGCTGCCTCCAGGGAAAGGGTTGCTGCCCAATGGGATGAGCCGCTTGCGCTGCAGGAACTGAGCCTGTGGGATGGGCATGCGGGGGTAAGGGGGCAGGGGGAGGGGAGGGAAGGGTGGCGAAAGGATGCAGCATTAGTGAGGGGGTATGGTGGTGCTTCAGAGGAAGGGTGAAATGAGAAAGAGAGGTGCACGTGTCATGTGCATGGTGCGTCAGCATCCATGACCCTCGCCCTCCTTGCTGCCAGCTGCTACCCCTTGGTTAGTAAGAAGGTGTGGTGAGGCTCATGCGGTGAGGAGAGCATGTGAGGAGGGAGGGCATGTGAGTGAGAAGCGCATGTGAGTGAGAAGCGCATGTGAGTGAGAAGCGCATGTGAGTGAGAAGCGCATGTGAGTGCGTACTGTGGTGACGGGCTTGTTGTGCTTGATGCTGTACAGCTTCACCCCCACGAACTCCAACTCTGGCAGCTCCAAACACCCCCCCTGCTCCTCCTCCTGCTCCCTGCCCGCCCCATTCGCAGTCCCGTCAGCCAATCCGTTCTCCCCCTTCGCTGCCTCACCATTGGCAGCGCCTCCCCTGCTTCCACCACCCGTGCCATGCGCACCCCCCATGTTCCCCTGTCCTCGCATAACCACCTCCATCACCTCCCCTTCAGACTCATCCAGGTCCACACGGTATGCTATCCTCCTCCCACTGCTGCCGCCCCCCGCCGCTCCCCTTCCAGCAGCAGCAGGAGCAGGGGCGGGTGAGAGGGGAGTGAGGAGGGAGTGGGACTCGGAGGAGAAGAGCACGGTGCGCGAGTGGGGGGCGAAGCCCAGGGCCAGTGGCTGGTTGCGTGCTGCCAGCACCACTCGATCGCAGTCTGCTGTGCATGCCGTTGTCATGCCGAACGAACCCTGAAAGGGGAAGAGGGGGAGGGAAAAGGGAAGGGGGGAGGGGAAGAGAAGGGGCGAGGGGAAGAGTAGGGGGGAGGGGGGAGAAGAAGCGACTTTTGAGTCAACTTGAAAGTCAGCTCGGCTGTCAGCACCACGCGGTCACAGTCTGCCGTGCATGCCGTTGTCATGCCGAACGAACCCTGGGAGGGACGGGGGGAGAGGATTGGGTTTCTAGCGGATGGCTGCTACCAGTGTGCTGATGAAAGAGGGTACTTGCACGTTGGGCAGAACACATGCAAACGCACATACAAAGGCGCATGCATGCAGGCGCACGTGCAGCAGTCCTTCCCCACACGTCCACGACCCCAATGGTCCTCTTCCAAAGCATAGAGGACTTATCATCATAAAGACAGACTTGCTACACTCCCCAAGTGAATCTTACTCCCAGTGCTGCAGATTCCATACATACACCCACTGCTGCTGCCACATGTGCTATGGCCTTAAGTTGGATCGTTCCATCAAAACGGGTAGCACACACGTGAAGTACACGTGCATGTACGTTTACCTGTAAACCCGAAACCCAAAACCTTCAACCCTGAGGAAGCAGCTTACGTGTAGCCCACCTTGGTATTCTCAAAAAGCTTTTCATCTCAGCAACCCATAAGTGCTTGCACTCAACTGAAAGCACGCCCACTGCTACCTTGGCGTTACCTTGAAGAGCCCACCTTGGCGTTTTCAAGGAACTTCTTGGCAGCCCAGTAGAGATCATTGTCCAGGAAGTTGGCCACCGCCTGCCGCACAAACACCTGCAGCAGCGCCGCTGACAGCCCTGACAGACACTCCGGTGGCTCTCCCCCTTCATTCTGCTGCGCCTCCCCCTGCTGCTGCTCCTGCTGCTCCCTCCCCTGCGCATCCCCGCCGTTCCCCAGCAGTGATGGCTCCTCTGAAAGCTCCTCGCCCTCGCCCTCACCCTCCACCACAGCTGCACCCACAGTCACTGCTACACTGTCGCTGTCACCGCCAGCAGCAGCAGCAGCAGGGGAGGCGGTTGCGCGGGGCAGGGGGCGGGAGTGCAGGGCAGCGAGGATGGCGTCCACTAGAAGCGCCTCTCTCCCTGCCATGGCTGCCCGCAGTGCTGTCACTGGTGGGGGGGATCAGGGGAGGGAGATGCGAAGGGGCGGTGGCAGGTTCGTGGTGAGAGAGGAAGGGAAAAGGAGTGCAGGGCGGCGAGGATGGCGTCCTCTAGAAGCGCCTCTCTCCCTGCCATAGCTGCCCGCAGTGCTGTCACTGGTGGGGGGAAAGCGGGGAAAGGTTGGTACAGGGGAAAGGGGTGGCATGGGGACAGGTCAGAGGGAGACAGGGAAGGAAGGGTATTTTGTGAGGTTCAGGTAAGCATGAGAGCGTGGAAGGGGGTTGATGAGTTCGGGTGCACGAGCACGTGGGGAGGTGGGCCTTCCGGTTGGCCTCACTGAAAGCCTTTCACACACATCGACGCTGCAACTATACGCCCTCTCCTACTGCTTGTATAGTATCCGCCCAACAAAACCAAAAGAGGAACAAAAACTCTCGTGTTGATAGTGTTTTATGGTGTGTGATGTGATGTGATGTGATGTGATGTGATGTGATGTGATGTGATGTGATGTGATGTGATGTGATGTGATGTGATGTGATGTGATGTGATGTGATGTGATGTGATGTGATGTGATGTGATGTGATGTGATGTGATGTGATGTGATGTGATGTGATGTGATGTGATGTGATGTGATGTGATGTGATGTGATGTGATGTGATGTGATGCATGTGACATGCGTTTCGATACGCATCCATGTGCATCGATCCAACCAACCAGCGCCCGCTTGCCTGCTGAACCACGTGGGGCAGGCTTGGCAGCAGCAGCAGCACCTCCCCCCACCGCACCCATGCCCTGCATGCCCTGCACCACATGCGCCATGGCGCGCTCTGCTGCTGCAGCCACGGGGGCAAGGTCCGCAAGGCATGGCAGGGGGTGCGACGCCTGGGGCGACAGCACCTCCTCGTACGACATCACCACCGTCTGAGGGTGCGGTGTGAGGGGCGGGGGGTGGGCGGGGAGGGGGGTCGGGGGGGTGGGAGGGGGGAGAGAGAGGGTTGTTCAGGCAAGAGCAGCTCCTGGTATGACATCACCGCGGTCTGGGTGTTTGGGGGGGGGGAGGGTGTTTAAAGCGCCTCGGACATTGTCTCGTTGTAAGGCGCCTCACAACTCGTCTGCTTTGAAAACGCTTCAAGATTGAGGTGTCTCGATAATAGCGCAAGGGGAGGAGCGAGCAAGAGAGATTATCTCCTATATACAGGCAGCACACCACTCACACGGTCCGTGCTAGGTGCGGGAGAAGGGGAACGGGGAAAGGACACGGATCCGTGTTCTGAGCGGCTAGAAGTGGTGGAGAGAGGTGCATGGAGGTGCATGGAGGTGCATGGGAGGGAGGGAGAAGGGAGAGGGACTGGGTATTGGGATAAAATTCCAGAATGTACCAGTTACGAGCTCTTGAATTGAGTGGCCTCTGTGGGTAGGGGTGCAATTTGTCTAATCCCACTCTACCAGAGGGCAGTTGTCACTGCCAAACCTCCGGTGGACAACCTGTTTCCATTCGGCTTGGTTACTAGAGCAGGAGGGTTATGTTACTTAACCCTTGGAGGCCCACAGAGGTGGCTGGCGTGGGAAGGGAGTTGGGAGAGGAAGAGGAGGGGGAAGGGGGGGGGGGGGGGGGGGGGGGGGGGGAGGGAGGGATAGGGGTTCGGGACGGGGGAAGGGGGTAGAAGAGTGTGGGGGAAGGAGGAGCGCTGACCTGGTGGAAGGCGAGGCGGATGGAGGGCAACCAGAGGGCGTGGGTGCGGAGGAGGTCCATGAGGCCTGCGATCATGACACTGTCGCACTGCGCTGGCTGGTCGCGCTCCAACACCACCTCCAGCCACGGCCCCATCTCCGAATGCGTGCGGTCCCTGTTAGGGGGGACGGATAGGCATCGTGCCACACATCACATCAGACCATGCCACACCACGCCACACCATATCGCATCACAGCATGGCACACAGCAGACACACGAGGTGGATTCTTGCCTGACGTTCGTTCACTGCTTGGCGCCAATTCGTTGCTCGCAGCGTTTGTGTCACTCTGAGTGTCTCCATCATAGAGTATCGATGCACTGCAAGTGTGCGTCACTGTTCACACCCTCTGGATTTCACAGCCTGGCACACATGCACCAAGAGGAACCTCGCAGTGCAGTGCACGCAGAGACTTATCAACTCTGCCCTTCTCTGCCTCTCTGCTCTTCTCTGCCTCTCTGCCCTACTCTGCCCCTCTGCTCTACCCTACCCCTCTCCCCTACTCTTCTCCACTGTTCCCCACTGACCTGCCAAAGAGGTTCCAGAACTCGAAGTCGCCGTTGTGAGTCACATACACGCCCACGTTGGTGGGCGCGCAGGTGATAGCGCCCGTGGCAGCGTGCACGCGCCACAGGGGCAGGCGCCTCTCCGGCACCCACCGGTGTGGGTGGGTCTCCCCCACAGACGGCACACTAGACGTGGCAAAGCGCGTGTGCCCCAGAAACACGTGCACAGAGGACGCACTGTCGTCACCTGCTTTCCCCGTGCTACCCTCTCGCGCTGCTGCTGCTGCTGATTGGCTGGGAGCAACTTGAGGTGGTGTGGAGAGGCGGAGGGCTTGCAGGAGGTAGGTGAAGGGGCGGACGAGGAGGGCGAGGAAGAAGGAGAGGGAGTCGGAGAGGCTGTTGAGGAAGATTGCAGCGCGGAACTTGGAGATGAGCTGTGCGGTGTGGTGTGGTGTGGTGTAGTGTGGTGCAGGGCATGCATGGGGCAACGACGCACAGAAATGAGGAGGTGAGGTGAGAGAGATGAGATTGAGTGGGGGCTGTGAGGTGATATGGGATGTATGTTGTTTAGTGTCGTGCAGTGCGGTGAGGCCCCTGAGGAGGACTCGACGTAATGTCCATAGTAGTAGGGAGTAGGTACGAGATGCAGGCAAAACGTCATTGTGCGATTCCAATTCTTGCTCTGCAACCCAGAATATTAATGTTCAACGGACGGACAGTTCTTGCCCTTCATCCCACGCTTAATGCTCTTCAATTGTTTCTCCGGGTCAACAATTGCGTGTCTTCCAAATACCAGCCCCAACCCACTCCTACCTTGCCCCCCTCGTCACCCCCTCCTTGCCATTCCCCCATCCTATTTTCCCAATCTCCCCACAATCCGTTCTTCCCACATCCTGCCCTTCCCATACCCTCTCCCCGCCCCTTCCCCCTTGCGGGCGGACCTGGTGCGAGAGCGACTGGCGCTTGGCGGGCTTGGCGCGCACGCGCACGCCCGCCATATCGTCGCGCCAGGTGCGCACGAACGTCACCACTCCGCCCGACTGCCCCCCGCGCTCCGACGAGATGGCCGCCATGCGCTCCAGCACGCCCAGCGCATCCACCGCGCGCTCGCGCCCCCATGCGCTGGGGGGAGAGGGACAAACGCGGGGCGGGGAGGGGTGTGGGGGGAAGAGACGGGGGGGGGAAACGAGGAGAGGGAGGGAGGGGTGGGGAAGAGGGGGGGGGAGGGAGGAGGGGGGGAACGGGGGGATGAGAAGGGGTTTGGGTAAGAAAGAGATTTAAGATGAAAGGGGTTAGGTGGGAGGTATAGAGAGTTTTGAGCGGACAGGAGGAAAATATCGGCATGGGGAGGGGAGAGGGGAAGGGTGGCGGGAAATGAAATTAAGAAAGAAAAAAAAAACAACAGTAAAAAAAAGGTGCACGAGGGGATGGTGTGAGAGGTAAGAGAAAATTCGGCGCAAATGCGGGCGAATTGGTGCGCACATGGCGGCAGCGCGCAGCACGGCGCGCAAAACAGCACTCACTGCAGCGCCGAGCCTGATTGCGCCATGATTATGCCGAAATTGCCGCAGAAAAAGCGCCACACCAACTGTGGACCGCCGCCGCCGCCGGCGGCCGCATGTAGACGGCAGTCCACGCGATTATCCGCGGGGTAGGAAAATGGGCGAAGGCAGAGCGCGTCGGAGGCGAGAGACGAGACGGCGCACACCGACACTCCTAGCGCCACGTCAACCAACCACGCGGCGCCGCTGCTTGCGGCTGCAGGCGCATCTGGCGCTGCGGAAGACTCTGTGGAGCGGGATCGAAGAAACAGCGCGATCCACGCGAGCGCGCTTAGAAAGACGCTGAAGACCCATCCCGCGTGGCGAATGATCGCCGCCTCGACGGACGACGACTGGCAGAGCGACGCGGGCGATGCGCACTTCAGCGACGCTTTTGTGAATGTGCGACAGACCGGCGTCGCTTGCTCGCTGGAAAGGTCTCGTCGCGCGGAGATTTGTTCGCTGACTGTGTCTCCGTTATTCACGGAGAGAGACGGCGCCCCGTGAGCTGACGTGGAGGACGGGGTAAGGAGCTCCGGGATGACGACGTGCGGTGCGAAGGTTCTAGGAAGTGGCACGATCGGGCACAGCGATACGAGCCAGTCGCTTCTGCTCACGTTCCCTCGCATGTTCTCGCCGCTCCAAATCGCCGGCGACTGCGCCGCCGGCCCTTCCGTTCCATGATCCCCGTCGCCGGCGGGTGATCTTCCCATGGCGACGCCATCTTGCGATCGCTGGCAGCTGCCGCGGCGCGTGAGCTTCCCGTCATGACACCTGCGGTTGGCCGGCGCGGCGTCAATTGAACGGGATAATGGTGGGTTTCGCGAGGGTTCGCGGTTCGGGCCTTCGGATTGGCGCCGCGAGGTGACGATGGAGGCAACGACGAGGTGACTCCACTCGTGGAGAAGCGTGCTTATAATGACGGCGATCCGGAAGAGCGCGAACGTCGCGACATCTGACGCGATGTCTAGGAGTGCTGATGTCAGCACGGAACGCGCTTCCAGAGGTAAATGCGACTTCGAATTGCCCAAATCACTTCCAAAGGCTATCCAGACTCTGCAGATTATGAGAATGCTTAGAACGAGTGGGTGGGGTGCTGAATGGAGGGAGAAAACCGAGAGTACTCGTAAGCACAGCCTGAACAGTCCGTGGGGTTCCATGGCTGTTGCACAAAGATCATTGCATGATGGAGTGCGACTAAGGCCAGTGATTGTTCACGTTCGCCAGACTCTGATAGCAAATAACTTCAATCACGAACGCAGCGGAGCAGGGAGGAACAGAATGTTGGGGTGGTTGAACATTAGTTCGCGCGAACACAACAGACGAGGTTGCCTGCCTTCAGTCCAGGTCAGAAATTCCTACCCTCAGCCGAGTGGCGAGAAATGCAGGAGGATAACCTCGAAGAGAGCAATTCGAGGTAACCCCCCAACCCACAATCGAGACTGGCGGGTGTCCTAGTAATCCGAAGACCCTAGTTTGAATTGACTGAAGCACCTAGGACCTGAGCTGGGTGAGGACCTCACAGCGTTCCGCCTCCCTGGATTGCGTTCCCTTGGTTCCAATTGCGTGCAGGGTAGCCTATATACAGAACGGTATAATTCAGCGGAAACCATCACAATACACGTAATCCAAGACGGTATTGCTTCCAAGTTGAGTCGAGTCTCACCTCGACCCAAACCAAGCCCACGCTCGCTCGTTTCAGTCCTAAGCAAGACAAAACCTGTGGCTTCAATTGAGGGTCTACAAGATCAGGGCGTTCGGGAATAACCCCCCGGGACTCCGAAGTTTTTCATGTTTACGCAAACTGCTCCATCTGCTGAACTCAGGTTGGCAACTCCTCTTCATCCACACAACCCCCAAGCCGCCTCGAAACTCCTATCTGATCATCATTTACGGAGAGCGTTTTGATTGGTTGAGAAACAAGGCGGCCTTGATAACTCGCTCGGTACAATTGCCAACTGGCTGTCCCTCGAGGTTATTTGAATGGCTGAGAGTGGCGAAAAGCGAAGTGTGCTCCGTGGTGACTTGGAATTGACGTCAGATGCATCAACACATCGTTCACACAGATGATGACCTGCTACAAGATGGCTCATGAAACCTCCAAGGGTCGTTCAATACAGTTTTCGTTCGACATCATCAACGCATTTCAGCAGTTGTGAAGTCAAGCCATTGGCTGCGTTCTGTAGGCACGACAAAAGGGGGGGAGGCGGTAAATACACCTAGTCCGCGGTATTTTAACCACGTGAACTTCTTTATTTAAAACATCCTGTGTGCATTTCCTATGGGATGGGCACCCAGAGACTTCGGGACTATTTTAGAATACAGCCGGGACAATTTTATTTTGGAAAACCCACACTTAGTGCTCCGAGATAGGGGGCGCATTGCCATCATAAGAGTTGCAACTGACGTGACCTCGCGAAGGGGACGCGTAAATATACCCTCATAAATTAGTTAAACTACCCTTGTATTCGATCTTGACCACGGAGTAGTACCCCCGCGTGGTTAAGATAGCAGCGGTTAAAATACCGCGAACTATGTGTAGGAACCTTCCCCCAACTGCGTTTTTTGGTTCGAAAGGAAAATGGATCCGAGCCTCCCATTTACCCTCCGAACGTAAACAAAGTTAAATGGCAACACAACAGCCATTCACCCTCGCGGATATGAGGTCGTAGGAAGCTGCCTATTTCCCCTTCCCACCTTCGTCCGCTGGCAAATTTTACCTCCTTCACCCCGCCATACAAAAACTGCTCTTGCCTGGGAGGTGAGATGGAGGGGGGAGGGAGGCGCTAGGTTAGGGAACACTACACCAAAACCCTAGAGAGCAAAAACCCCACACTCGAGTAGCCCAAACAGGGACGCAGCAAATGTTGATGGGAAATGGCCCCGCCCTCGCTTGGACGAAGCAGAATTCACAGTCGGAGGCGTGCATAAGTCAACGTAGACTGCGCGCAGAAAGTGACCTCAATGTGTCCGTATAATTCGGCTTCTACCGACCCGCAGAGTTCGACCTCGACCTGTCCGTATAGTTCGACCTTAACGCGTCCGCAGAGGACGCTGGTCGACGAGCTCGCAGAGGACGCGGTCGACGAGCTCGTGTAAGACGCTGGTCGACGGGCTCGCAGAGGACGCTGGTCGACAAGTCCGTGGAGGAGTTCAGTTCGACGGGACCTTCTTAGTATAGGGGCTCCTCGACGAGGTCGGTATAGGAGCTCCTCTACAAGGCCGGTATAGGAGCTCCCTCGACGAGGCTGGTAGAGGGCTCGTCTAGGCGAAAGCTTCTCGACGGAGCATTCGTCGAGCTACTCTACGAAAGTCGCGCGACTACGAAATTCGTCATATGGGCGAATGTCGCCCATGAGGTTTTCGCGAAGTCAACCTACGGAACGGCATCACGTGCTCGACGGAGCATCGCTGGCGAAACCGTCGGCACGTGCTCTACATGGCACCTGCGCAATGTGCTTGGCGGCACGTCCGTCTACCTGCACCTACCTGGTAGGTGCGCACTTGCGCAGAAGTTCACCTGCCTCTGCGGTGCTGGCAGACCGTGTCAAGATACTAAGGACAGGCGGGCTTAGGAGCCATAGCTATGGTAGCTTAGTAGCTTAGGTTTTTTAGGGTTCAAGAGGAATGTCGAGAGAGTTGCAAAGGAGAAAAGGTGTTCAATAAAGAGAGGAGGTACAAGGATATAGGCAAAGCAAGCAAGGTGCACCACCAAACAATGTAACACTACACCAACTATCGCTACAAGCAGTTTATATAAGAAATATATTTCAACACACCCCCTAAACTGCTTGCAGCAGGAAGTCAATGCAGAGACACCCTTTGAAGGGGTACACCAAGTGCAGCAGGAGAGGAGAAGTGAGGAGGAGGAGGGACTGTGACAGGGGTGGAGATAGGAGGCGACAGGTGAAGCCGCAGTCACACGGGCAACAGGAGCGGCGCGCACATTGGCTACCGAGCGCACGAGGGCACCGGACTACGGGGGTATCTGGCTCCGCGGCTACGACGAGCGGCAGGAGCAACGGACCCACAGGCGACTGGCGAAGCAGGCTCGCTGGGCTACCGAGAGCACGAGGGCTCCGGACTACTGGCGTTGCTGATGACACGACGGCGACCTCCGCTCTACCTCCCTTAACAGTCCCACACCCCCTTCTCACACACCCCCTTGCTACACCCCTGTCTCCACTCCCACGACACCCCCTTAGCTCCACTCCCCTCGGCTCCCACACATCCACCCCCCTTCAGCGGCAGCTGCAGCAGTGGGAGACGAAGAGGGAGGAGGAGGAGGGGAAGGGTAGCACCCACACTCATCACCCCCACACCCGCCACCCCCATACCCTCCCCCCACGGCTGCACAGGGTCCAGGAGCGGCGTCGCGAGCAGCTGCAGGGTCGGCTGCTGCAGGGGCGGCTGCTCCAGGGGCCAGGGGCGGCTGCTGCAGGAGCGGCTGCTCCAGGGGCGGCTGCTCCAGGGGCGGCTGCTCCAGGGGCCAGGGGCGGCTCCTGTAGTGGCGGCTGCTCCAGTGGCCAGGGGCGGCTGCTGCAGGGGCGGCTGCTCCAGGGGCCAGGGGCGGCTGCAGGTGCGGGTGGTCCAGGGGCCAGGGGCGGCTGCTGCAGGGGCGGCTGCTCCAGGGGACAGGGGTGGCTGCTCCAGGGGCGGCATCGCTGGTGCAGGGCAAGCATGCGCGCTGCTGCAAAGCAGGCGCGGGCGCAGGGGAGGCAGAGGCGGCGGCCAGGGGGGGGTGCGCCGCGACGAGCAGGGGCGACGCCGCGCGAGTCCTACAGGGGTGTCGCGACGAAGCAGCGGGGGACGACGCGACCGTTGACGGGGGGGGACGCGCGGGTCCCCGGGGTGGTACGTGAAGCAGGAAGCCACCACACGCCTCGGGGCGCACGGCGGGCAGAAAACCACCACGCGCCCCGAGCGCGTGGCGGGAAGAAAAAAGCGTCGCGCGCCACGGGGCGCGCGACAGACAGGAAAGCAGCGGAAGCACGTAAGGTCCACAGGCCAAGAGCGTAAGAGCTCTGATACCATGTCAAGATACTAAGTACAGGTGGGCTTAGGAGCCATAGATATGGTAGCTTAGTAGCTTAGGTTTTTTAGGGTTCAAGAGGAATGTCAAGAGAGTTGCAAAGGAGAAAAGGTGTTCAATAAAGAGAGAAGGTACAAGGATATAGGCAAAGCAAGCAAGGTGCACCACCAAACCATGTAATACTACACCAACTATCGCTACAAGCAGTTTATATAAGAAATATATTTCAACAGACCGCTGCTATACCGCGCTGGCAGACCGCTATTATACTGGACTGGCAGACTACTTTGCTGCATCATTGGCAAGCCGCTCTTCTGCTGCGCTTGTATAGTTCGCCTTGCAGATGCGGAGAATAGGCGATTGTGGGAGAGCCTAGGCGTAGAGTTGCACGATCGGAGAATGAAGGGCGAGTTTTCCATGTACGGACTTTGCTGGATACCAGATACTGGTATTTGGAGAAAAGTATGCTTGGTACGCAGTAATAGACTTGGTATCCAGTAACGAAAGGAAGTAATTGATTAACTGATTGATTACAACAGATACAACATAAACCTTATAGGAAACATAGTGACGTGTGCGAGAACGTCCTACAAGAACGTTGTCCATGAAGAACGTTGTTCAAGGAGAACGTGCAAGCACCTACTCTAGTATGCGGATCTAGGTTGGCACTGCCAGGTGAAAATACCATCAGGTGAAAAATACCGTCAGGTGCATTTTCTACCTACCCAGGAGTAGTTGGGCAGGTGTTCGCAACAGACAGCTGCACATACTCGTTTGTGCAATGTTGTCGAGAATGAATGCACTATGAAAGAGTTGGGTACAAGTACTAACCCTAATTGGGTTGTACCCCATATGGGCTACCCCACTATAGCCTACACAAAAGCATAAGCTATAATGTTCTGACACACCCGCATAGGCAAAGTGGGGGAGTACAAGGGGTCACAAGACCAGTCAAGCAAAGCAAAGCAAAGCAAGCTCAGGGTGGATCACAAAGTCACCACACATTCCGAGCACAAGGTCAAGGCCACAAGGCCAGTTCACATGCAGGAGTACATATATATATAAAAGGATAGACAAGCAAGAGCAGGTGTATATATATATGTAACAGTACAAGCAAGGTCAAGAGGTGAGCAAGTGAGGCAAGGCAGGCACAAGACCCAGCTGAGTACAGACGCGCTGATGATCACAAGGAGCAAGCGCCTTGGTGAAGATATCAGCAGTGTTGGCCTCACAGGCCACGTACGCAAGACGCTGCTGACCACGCTGCTGTAGCTCACGAGCAAGGAAGTAGCGAAGAGCAATGTGCTTCTTTATGTGCTCCAGTCTCTGCTCTTGACACAAGGCCAGCATGGCCTTGTTGTCTACGTACAGCACTGGAGGAGAACGAGGCGGCTCTCCGAGGTCAGTCAGCAGGTAGGTGAGCCAGCGAAGCTCCTGTGCAGCCATGGCCCCAGCGTAGATCTCAGCCTCACAACTGGAGCCGAGAACAGAAGACGAGCGGGTAGCCCGCCACGAGACAGAGCCGGAACCAAGGCTGAAGGTGTAACCCTGTGACGACCGCTGCGTAGCCTGGTCGTCAGCCCAAGAAGCGTCTGCGTGCCCAGTGAGGACCACTGGACTCTGCCCTCCAAGCACCAGCCCCATGCCCGACGTACCGCACAAGTAGCGCAACACCCTCTTCGCTGCAGCCATGTGCTCCGGTCTGTGTCTCCTAGGAGCAACATAGCGCGCAAGAATGCTAAGAGGGTATGCAAGGTCAGGTCGAGTGCAGGTCATCAGGTACATGAGGCAGCCAACAAGCTCTGGGTACGGGCCACTCGGCTGTACGGACTCATCCGAAGGCAGAGCTGAAAGCGAGTGGCGAGTAGGCAGAGGAGTGGCCTGAGGCGAGGAGTATGTGAAGCCGAAGCGCTAAAGGACCTGCTGCACCATGTGTGACTGAGTCAGGGTAATGGTACGGCGTGCTCTGTCCCGGGTGATCTGCAAGCCAAGGTAGCTGCGCAGCTCACCCAAGTCTGTGCACGTGTGTCTCTTCTGCAGCTCGGACTTCACGTGGGCGAGTCCAGCAGTGTCAGCTGTGGAAAAGACCAAGAAGTCGACGTACACGAGGATGTAGAACGGCGGCAAAGAAGTGTCGGTGCGCAGAAACAGCGACGGGTCGGCAGTAGAGGGAGCAAACCCAAGAGCCACAAGTGTAGTCCTCAGTGTGTCGTGCCACTCACGCGGTGCCTGGCGGAGATCGTAGACCGGCCGCCGGAGGCTCCACTGGGTGCCAGAAGGAAAAGACCCAGAGAAGCCAGGTGGGCGACGCAGCCAGATCTCCTCGTGCAGGCTGCCCTGCAAGAAAGCATTGTTGAAGTCAAGAGAGTGCAGCTCGTAGTCGCGGTGAGCAGCTATGTGCAGCAGTACCCGAAGAGTGGTCATCTTCGGGGTGGGAGAGAAGGTCTGAAAGTAGTCAACTCCCTGCCGCTGACTGAAGCCACGAGCCACATAACGCGCCTTGAAGACAGGCGGAGAACCCGGCGGCCGCTTCACCCTGAAAATCCACATGCCACTGACGATGTTCGCCCCAGGCGGGGGAACCTCGTCAACGTAGGTGCCTGTGGACTTCCAGGAAGCCATCTCTGCGTCCATAGCTGCTTGCCACTGAGAGGAGTAGGGACCCTCTATCGCCTCCGCGTAAGAGTGCATAGTCGGGATGTCAAGTGCATCCGGGTCTCCCTCAGGGGTAAGCAGTACGGACACGAGATGAGGTGAAGCAGCGGCCAGACACTGGAACTCCTCCTGCCTGTCCTCAAGGACGTCCGTGCCAAGGGCACACTCACCCCCGACGGACGGAGTACAGACAGACTCAGACTCAGCGACAAGACTAGCAGCGTAGTCCAGACGACAGCGAGCAGCAAAGTCGACGAGCTCAGCAACAAGGGCAGATGCAGTAGTGGACTCAAAAGAAGGGTCAGTGACGACAGTAGCAAGGAGACGCGTGACAGTAGGACTGGCAGCACGAAGAGAGTCCGACTCCGGGTCGGCAAGAGCAGGAAGAGAGGACTAAAGAGGAGAAGGCAAAGGGGCACGCAGAGGAGCAGTGGACGGACGCAGAGACATTCGGTGCGTGCCAGGGACAGGAGGAGGACGCTGACGTGAACTACGACCACTAGTGCGAGCAGGACGGACAGGAGACGTAGGGCGAGACGCAGGCTCACGACGCTAAGCAAGACCTCCAGTAGAACCAGTGTCGGGAGAGGGAGCAGGCAGTGGGGAGGCCGGCGGTAACTGTAACTGTGACGGGACAGGCTGTGGACACTCTAAGGGAGGAGGAGGACCAGTAGAAGGCGGGAGACCAAGAACCTGCTGAAGGAGCGGAACGAAGTACGGCCGAGGCCGCTCAGCGACTCCAGACACAGCACGGACAGCACCAGCACCCTCAGCGGCAGCACCAGCGCCAGCAGCACCTCCAGCTCCAGTACCTCCAGCAGCACTAGTAGTACCTACAGTAGCACCGCCTCCAGGACCGACAGCAGTAGCCTCAGCACCAACACCTTAGCAGCTCCAGCTCTAGTCGCACCCGCCGGCCCAGCAGCTCCAGCACTTCCAGTACGAGCACCTCGGGGACCCACGACACCAGCACCCTCAGCAGCCGAAGACCCTCCAGCTCCAGCAGCACGCCTCCAGCGCCGGGCAAACCACTCGCGCAGCTCCTGTGGATAGAGTGGCTCCCGCTGAGACGAAGCCCCCGGAGAACCTCAAGGCCCAGCACCGCCAGACACCACACGAGCAGGCCCAGCCCCCTCAGGCTCCACACCCCCAGGCTCAGCACCTCTAGACGTAGCACCCCCAGGCTCAACACCCCAAGGCGTAGCACCCCCAGGCTCAGCACCCCTAGTCTCAGCACCCCCAGTCTCAGCACCCCCAGGCTCAGCACCCCCAGTCTCAGTACCCCCAGGCGTAGCACCCACACGCTCAACACCCCTAGAGTCAGCACCCCCAGGCTCAGCACCCTCAGCAGCACCAGAGTCACCAGTGACCTCGACATGCTCGACAACGTCTACCTGGGACACACCTGAAGGGGCTGGACCCAGAGGGGGGAGGGGGTCTACCAGGGGGGGACCTGGTACGAGGAAGAGCGGCGGCGGGGAGAGGGACGGAGTGCGGTAGAGGAAGAGGCGGTAGTAGGGGACCGACTCGTCAAACGTGACTTCCTGGGAGGACAGAACACGGCGAGAGGTGGGGTGGTAGAACTGCCACCCTGGCGCATCAGTGGGGAAGCCAAGGAAGACGCAAGGAGCCGCACGAGGGGACAGCTTGTCCGCAGACAAGTCGCGTCGAAACGCCAGAGATCCCCAGACACGGAACGCAGACGCATCGCCAACCTTCCCCGTCCACAGCAAAGCTGGGGAGGTCTCTGGCATGGAGACCCTGGGGTGAAGGTTGATCTGATGCGCCGCGTACCGAACCGCAAACGGCCACAGAAAATGGGGGGCAGCCGCATGCATCATGGACGTACGAGCGACGTCCATGACCATGCCAATGCGGCGCTCAGCAATCCCATTTTGCTGTGGAGAGTCCGGAAGCGTAAAGGTCTGGCGGATCCCCCGTGCACGACAGTAGGCCCGCAGAAGGCCAGAGGAGAACTCCCCACCTCGGTCAGAGTGCAGACGCAAAAAACAGGAAAGTCCGAGCCGAAGCTCCTCCTGAGCTGGAGACGAGCTGCGCGGATCCAGTCGATCAGCACCTCAGTGACATCACCCTTGCTGCGCAAGGGGAAGACTGTGGAGTAACGCGAGTAGTCGTCAACCACCAGCAGGAAGTAGCGCTCGTGACCCTGCCCACGGACGCGGGCCGGGCCCCACACGTCCATGTGAAGCGTCTGCAGCGGGGCCTCTGTCGGAGGAAACTGGGAGGAGTGAGGGGCAGCCCGCTGCCGTCCCTCGACACAGGGGACGCAGGTAGGGCCAGGCCCCGGAGGAAGGGGAGGGAGGGACCGGGGAAGACCAGAGACAAGGACACGGGAGGCCATGCCTCGGAGACAAAGCAGGGAGGGGTGACCAAGGCGGTGGTGCCAGAGGAGAGTCTCGTGAGACAGGAGGCGACACGAGCAGGGGGCAGACTCAGGACCAGACCTGGACGCTGCAGCAAACACCTGACCCGACGCAGCTACCTGACCAGACGCAGGGACAGGAGGAGACGCAGTGGTCAGTGTGTACAGGCTCGACCCTGGCCGACGAGTAAACGTGGCCAAGTGTCGGCCCGTCCGAGCGTCCGTGCAGTGGGTGACCCGCTGGCTCGCAGGAGTGAACTGGTGAACTCCCCCATCCTGTAGGTCAGCACCACTCACCAAGTTCGTAGAGAACGAGGGGAGGTAAAGACCAGACAGGGTGCCAGAGGGAGCCGCCGGACACGGGAGGACAGTGGAGAAGTGAGCAAGGATAGGACCCCCAGAGGGGTCTGCCAGAGAGACTGCAACTGGCCGACCAAGCGGCGTGAGTGTGGTGCGGTCTCGAAAGAAGGAGTGAGAAGCCCCCGAGTCAAGGGTGAAGGTGAGGGAGGCTGAAGCCGACTCGGTAGCTGAGAGCGCGGACTCACCAGCACCTGAGGAAGCAGACGCACAAGCACCTAGAGCAGCAGCCTCGCTAGCACCTAGAGCAGCAGCCTCACCAGTACCTAGACCAGCAGTCTCAATGCCCGAGTCGGGCGGGAAACACCGGTAACAGTCACCCTCATCACTAATAGTCACAACATACATGGCAGCAAGAATAGCATCAAAGTCAAGGTCAAAGATAGCTACTCCCGCCCCAGACAGCTCACCCCAGCGGGGGATCTCCGTCACCTCCGGGAACTGGTGACGCCAAGCGTCCGTCAGGCGGCCAAAGCAGCTCTGGGTGGAGTGCGCACCCCCACACTGCTCACCCGCGCGGTCGCCGGTGCGTAGGACGTAGGTGCACGGACCAGTACCCCCACCCCGCTGGCGTGCAGCGTACCACTCACGGAGCTGCTGAGGGGGGGGGATGTCACGAGTGCGCTGCTGCTGCTGGCGCTGACCACCACCGGAGCCGACCCTCTGTGCAGCGCCATCCCGACCAGCTCCACCTCCTCCGCCACCGCCTCCTCCGCAGCTGCCACCTCCGCCACCTCCGCTCCCACCGCCACCGCCGCCGCCTCCGCCTCCACTGCCGCCACCGACACCTCCACCCCCGCCACCACCCCCACCGCCACCCCCATTCCCTCCGCCGCCTCCAGCGCCGCCTCCACCGCCCCCGCTAGCTCCTCCAGCGCCCCTGCCCTCCTTGCCCTTGCCAGGGCGGCGTCTCCTGTTAGGGGTAGACGCCGCACTGACCGACTCAAGCGCAACGTGGTCGGCCGCAGCAGCAGAGGCAACAGAGGGCAAAAGGGGGGAGGGGGAACACCCTTCAAAGATGGGGTTGCGAGGGTCACCACGAGAGGCTCCTTTAGCGACTATGCTCTTCTCCGCTGCTAGGAGGGCCTTCTCGAGGAGGTCAACGGTGAGAGTGGTGGGGCAAATTGAGAGGAAGTGGTCCCTGACTACGCGAAGGGAGTCAGGGAGGCAGGTGACTATGTAGTAGAGAGTGATCGGGGTCGGGAAGGGACCGGGAAGGGCGGCGTCGGGGCCGGGAAGGGCGGCGCCGGGGCCGCAGGGCTAGGCGACGGGGCCAGCAGAGGCATGGCTGGGCCGGGAAGGGCGTCGTCGGGGCCCGGGAAGGGCAGCGCCGGGGCCGCGGGGTAGGCGACGGGGTCGCTAGGGCGGCAGATCGGGGCCGGGAAGGGCGGCGCCGGGGCCGCAGGAGTAGGCGACGCGGCAGCTAGGGCGGCGGATCGAGGCCGCTAGGGCGGCGGGACGCAGCCGCTAGGGCGGCGCGACGGGATGGGGCCGCGAGGGCGACGCGACGGGGCTTCTAGCGTGACGCGACGGGGCCGCTAAGGCGGCGCGAGAGGGTCGAGAGAGGGGAGCGCGACTCGGGCAGGAACTGAGTGCGCTCCGGGCAGGGAAAAAAAAAATCGAATTGGTGGGCCCTAGGAACAGTTCCCACGAGGGAACCTGCTTGATACCATGAGAAAACTAGAACGAGAATGAATGCACTATGAAAGAGTTGGGTACAAGTACTAACCCTAATTGGGTTGTACCCCATATGGGCTACCCCACTACAGCCTACACAAAAGCATAAGCTATAATGTTCTGACATTCCCTCCATTTCGGTTCAGTGTTGAACAGTGCATACCCAAGTGCACTATTGGAGTGTACTCGGTGAATACCGAAGCTCCGGTATGCGGTATGCGAAACCTCGCTACATTGCATAGGGCTGCTACATGCAAAACCAGGCGCGTGCAGGGCTTCACCTTAACAGCAGAGGGCTTGCTAGGTGTTGTAATGCCATTCTAGCTATATCGACTTGCATGCCTCATTGTAAGCTAATGCTCTTTCAATGTCTTAGTGAAACTCTTGCCATATTTCCTTGTGAACATAGCAAGTAGTGAGAACTCCTAGTGCAACGCGTCGATCACCCGCACAACCCCGTGCCTTCCTCCGTAGTCTACTCCCGTTGTGTAGTGACTCTCCACATGGTGCGGTGAGCGTGGACGGTCCCGCAAAGATACCTTCAGAGTAGCAGACTAAGGTGGGCATTACCTAATTCGTTGGTAGGCCGGCAGCTTTTGTAGTCGCCATGGTTGACCGCGTTGTTGAAGCGGGTGTAGAGGATACTTTGGAGACTCAAGAGGCTGATGTTAGGAGACGCCATACAGCTGACGAGTTCGGCGAGGTCCCCTTGGAGTGGGCACTCCTAGGCACTCGCACGCAGTGGGCGCACGACCATCCACCTCCCCGTGCTGCAGCGGACGGCGTGTCTACCTCACCCCAACCTGTGCGCAACGAAGGCGGCGTCGACGAGCACGTCGACGATGGTGACCAAGCCGGCAGAGACGAGGGCACGAGGAGGATGAGTGGAGTGATCTTGGCTGCCGACGACGGAGTCGGCGGAATACATGCGCAAGTGCAGCGGTCAACAGCAGGAATGCTGGCTATGCGGCGACCCCGACCACCTCTCCTTCGAGTGCCCCGAACGCGAAGAGAGCGACGACGACGACAAGGGAGGCCACGGGAAGTCCATGTTACAATACTAAGTTAACTAGGAACCGGGTCTAACTAAGGGGCCTAGGCTTAGTAGCCTAGGCCAAGCGGGTGTCGAGAGTCTTGTCACCAAGGAGAATCGAGAATGGTTGGGTTCACTATAGGACCAAAGGTACATATAGCAAACAAAAGCACCACCAAGCAAACAATCAAATAACTACACTACAGTAACTACAGCAAGCAGGATATACTAAACATAACTTTGACACACCCCCGTAGCCTGCTTGCAGTAATAACTAGGGCAGTAAACACCCCCTGAAGGGGTAGAGCAGACACGATGGGAGACGGCAGAGGGGTACGTGAGGGGAGGCGGCGAGAGGGAGAGAGGAGATGAGAACACAGGAGGAGTTGAGTGAGGGATGAGGAGAGGAGGTGGGGGGGTGGCCGCGGCGTCCCCTCTTACTAACCCCCTTTTACGAAAGGGGGGTTGAGTGGGGGATGAGGAGAGGAGGTGGAGGGTGGCCGCAGCGTCCCCTCTTACTAACCCCCACATCCCCACCCCCAATCAACCACCCTCCTTCAACCTCACCCCCCATTTCAGCCGCCCCCTGGAACCGCACCCCCTCCCTCCCTTCCTTCCTCCACACCCCTGCCCCACTCACAGTTGTCTCTGCCCTGTCCTTCACACGGCAGCCAGCCTTCCCACCTACCCGTCCCTGCTACCTACCCCCCACACTAGCAGCCGCGGGAGGGGAGAGGCAGAGCAGAGGGTGGTTCTCTTGGGGGTTCTCTGCTGGCAGGGTTCTCTGCTGGCGGGGTTCTCTACTGGCGGGGTTCTCTGCTGGCGGGGTTCTCTGCTGGCGGGGTTCTCTGCTGGCGGGGTGCTCTGCTGGCGTCTGGTGCTGGTGCTGGCGTTTGGTGCTGGTGCATGGCGCTGGTGCTGGTGCCTGGTGCTGGCGGCTGGTGCTGGTGCCTGGTGCTGGTGCCTGGTGCTGGCAGCTGGTGCTAGTGCCTGGTGCTGGCGGCTGGCGCTGGTGCTGGTGCCTGGTGCTGGCGGCTGGTGTTGGTGCCTGGTGCTGGCGGCTGGCGCTGGTGCTGGTGCCTGGTGCTGGCGGCTGACATCCGCCCACCACCCCCGTCCCCAACTCCTCCCCCCTCATGAACCACCAACCCCCACTCCCCCTCCCCAGCCGTCCCTCACCGGCCAACACACCACCACCTCCCCCACCTTTTGGAAATGGAGCGGGATCTGACAGCGGGGCAAGGACGAGGCGGGACGACAGGATGGTCGCGGGGTGCGGGTTCGGACGGGATACGGGGGATCTGCGCGGACGGTTGGTGAGCTGGCTGGCGATCAGCCGCCACGCCCTTCGCGTTTCCCTCTCTCTTCCCCACAGTGACTGTCGCTGCACACGCGAGTAGCGGGGCGAGGGGAGGCGAGCAGGTGGCGAGGTGCGTACGGGCGACGGGAGGCGAGCAAGAGGCAGGATGCGTACGGGGCATCAATCTGGGTGCGTGCTGGGCGTGGACGAACTGACGCCAGCGACAGACGATAGCGCATGTCAATGGCAGTCGTCGTTGACGGTGCATTTGTCACGGTTGGCGCTGGTTAGCGTCACTCTCGCGGGTGACGCTGGACGGCGCAGATGTCGCTGCTTGTGCTGGTCGTTTGCGGCTGGCGGCTGTTGCGGCGGGCTCAACGACGGATCCGTCGAATCGCATGGCGTGCTCGCTTGCGATGTCGCTTGTGCGCCGCTGGCGATTTCCGTGGCGAATTTGCTGGCGGGTTGCTAGCGGGTTGCTAGCGTTCGCCAAAGCGTTCGTCGTGGCCATCATGCTGAACGCCACGATGCGACAGGCGACGGGACGGCCGCGAAGGTACTCGCCGTGGCGCCCGTCACCACGGTCGAAACTAAGGACGTCATGGGCGCCGTGACGAGTGCGTCAAATGGTGGGCCCATAGGAACGTTACGGCTCGATACCATGTTGTGAAGAAATGAGGAATGAATGAACTAGCAAGCAAATGGGTACAAGTAGGAAAACCTAGAAGTGTTGTACCCCATATTGTCTACCCCACTACAGCCTACACAGACTATAGCATATGAGTTTGACACACCCCCATAGGCAAAGTGGGGGAGAACAAGAGGTCACAAAACCAGTCAAGCAAAGCAAAGCAAGCTCAGGGTGGATCACAACGTCACCACACAATCCGAACACAAGAGCAAGGCCAAAAGGCCAGTTCACATGCAAGATCATATATAAAGGTAAACAAGCAAGTGCAGGTATAGAAAGATCACAGTACAAGCAAGGTCAAGAAGTGAGCAAATGAGGCCAAGTAGGCACAAGACCTAACATTGTACAGAAGCGCTGATGATCACCAGGCGGAAGTGCCTTGGTAAAGATATCAGCAGTGTTGGCCTCAGAGGCCACGTAAGCAAGGCGCAGCTGACCACGCTGCTGCAGCTCACGAGCAAGGAATTAGCGGAGAGCAATGTGCTTCGTTCTGTGCTCCAATTTGTGCTCCCGACACAAGGCCAGCATGGCCTTGTTGTCTACGTACAAAACTGGAGGAGAACGAGGCGGCTCTCCTAGGTCAGTCAGCAGGTAGGTGAGCCAACGTAGCTCCTGTGCAGCCATGGCCCCAGCGTAGATCTCAGCCTCACAGCTGGAGCCGAGAACAGAAGACGAGCGGGTAGACCGCCACGAGACAGAGCTGGAGCCAAGGCTGAAGGTGTAACCTTGTGACGACCGCTGCGTAGCCTGGTCGTCAGCCCAAGAAGCGTCTGCGTGACCTGTGAGGACCACTTGACGTCGCCCTCCAAGCACTAGCCCCATGCCCGACGTATTGCACACGTAGCCCAACACCCTCTTCGCTGCAGCCATGTGCTCTGGTCGGTGTCTCCCAGGAGCAACATAGCGTGCCAAGATGCTAAGAGTTTATGCTAGGTCAGGTCGTGTGCAGGTCATCAGGTACATGAGGCAGCCAACAAGCTCTGGTTACGGGCCACTCGGCTCTACGGACTCATCCGAAGGCAGAGCTGAGAGCGAGTGGCGAGTAGACAGAGGAGTGGCCTTAGGCGAGGAGTACGTGAAGTCGAAGCGCTGAAGGACCTGCTGCACCATTTGTGACTGAGTCAGGGTAATGGTGCGGTGTGCTCTGTCTCGGGTGATATGCAAGCCAAGGTAGCTGCGCAGTTCACCCAGGTCTGTGCACGTTGTCAAGATACTAAGCACGAGGTAAGTATGTTTAGGACGGGCCTAGGCTTAGTAGCCTAGGCCAAGGAGATCGAGGGGTTTGAGCCAAGGAGAAAAGTCGAGAGAATGGATGATTCAATATGAGAAACAAGTACAAGTTATAGTTCAAGAAAGGTGCACCACCTAACAAGCAAGATAACTACACAAAGTCTACACTACAGGCAGTTATAGATTAATGTATACAATTACATTCTGACACACCCCCTAACTTACATTCTGCAGAAGGGGGAAGAGAGCAGAGGTGGAGGGACGGCTGCTGGTTGCTCTCACACCCTCCACCCCAGTGCCACTCCCCCGGCTCCCCCACACCCTCACACCCTCCCCCCCAGCGGCAGCTGCAGCAGTGGGAACGAAAGGAGGAGGAGGGGAAAGGAAGCACACCACCCATCACCCCCACACCCGCCACCCCCTTACCCTCCCCCCCACGGCTGCAGGGAAACGAAGGAGGAGGGGGGGGCGGGGAGAAAGCCGCAGAGCGGCTACAGAGGGTCGGCGCGGGTAGGGCAGGGGCGGCTGCAGCGAGTGTAGGCGCGGGGTGAGGCTGAGGCGGCTGCTCCAAGGGCAGGCGCTGGGTGAGGTAGGGGCGGCTGCAGCGAGTGCAGTCGTGGGTGCGGCTGCTCCAAGGGCAGGCGCTGGGTGGGGCAGTGGCACCGTCGCGGGCGCCAGGGGCGGGTCCGCGGCGGCTCAGGGCACCGCCGCGGGCGCCAGGGGCGGGTCTGCGGTGGCTCAGGGCACCGCCGCGGGCGCCAGAGGCGGGTCTGCGGCGGCTCAGAGCACCGTCGCGCACCACGGGGCACGCGACGGGCAGTTCAGGGCACCGTCGCGTGCCACAGGGCGCACGACGGGCAGGGCACCGTCGCGTGCCACGGGGCGCACGACGGGCAGATTCAGGGCACCGTCGCGCACCACGGGGCACGCGACGGGCAGGATTCAGGGCACCGTCGCGCACCACGTGGCACGCGACGGGCAGGGCACCGTCGCAGGCGACATAAGTGGGTCCGCGACGGCTCAGGGCAGGAAAAAAAATGTCACGCGCCACCTGGGCGCAGGACTGATCAAAGATCGCCATGCGTCTGAGGCGCTCGATTGGGAAAATAGCAGCGGAAACGTGAGGCGGGCCCACAGGCCAGGAAGGAAAACGCTCTAATACCATGTCAAGATACTAAGCACGAGGTAAGTATGTTTAGGACGGGCCTAGGCTTAGTAGCCTAGGCCAAGGAGATCAAGGGGTTTGAGCCAAGGAGAAAAGTCGAGAGAATGGATGATTCAATATGAGAAACAAGTACAAGTTATAGTTCAAGAAAGGTGCACCACCTAACAAGCAAGATAACTACACAAAGTCTACACTACAAGCAGTTATAGATTAATGTATACAATTACATTCTGACACACGTGTGTCTCTTTTGCAGCTCGGACTTCACGTGGGCGAGTCCAGCAGTGTCAGCAGTGGCAAAGACCAAGTCGTCGACATACACGAGGATGTAGAACGGCGACAAAGAGGTGTCGGTGCGCAGAAACAGCAACGGGTCGGCTGTAGACGGAGCAAACCCAAGAGCCGCAAGTGTAGTCCTCAGCGTGTCGTGCCACTCACGGGGCGCCTGGCGGAGACCGTAGACTGGCCGCCGGAGGCTCCACTGGATACCAGGGGGAAACGACCCAGTGAAGCCAGGTGGGCGGCGCAGCCAGATCTCCTCATGCAGGCTGCCCTGCAGGAAAGCAGTGATGAAGTCAAGAGAGTGAAGCTCGTAGTCGCGCTGAGCAGCTATGTGCAGCAGCATCCGAAGAGTGGTCATCTTCGGGGTGGGAGAGAAGGTCTGAAAGTAGTCAACTCCCTACCGCTGACTGAAGCCTCGAGCCACGTAACGCGCCTTGAAGACAGGCGGAGAACCCGGCGGCCGCTTCACCCTGAAAATCAACATGCCACTGACCATGTTCGCCCCAGGTGGGGGAACCTCGTCGACGTAGGTGCCTCTAGACTTCCAGGAAGCCATCTTTGCGTCCATGGCTGACTGCCACTGAGAGGAGTAGGGACCCTCGATGGCCTCAGCGTACGATCGAGGAGTCGGGATGTCTGGTGCATCCGGGTCTCCCTCAGGGGCAATCAGCGTGGACACGAGATGAGGCAAAGCAGCAGCAAAGCACTGGAACTCCTCCTGCCTGTCCCCAAGGACGTCCGTGCTAAGAGCACCCTTACCCCCGACGGACGTAGGACAGACAGGCTCAGAATAAGCAACAAGACTAGCAACGTAGTCTAGACGACAGCGAGCAGCAAAGTCGCCAAGCTTAGCAACTAGGGCCGACGCAGCAGTGGACTCAAAGGAAGGGTCAGTGACAACAGTAGCCAGGAGACGCGTGACAGTAGGACTGGCAGCACGAAGAGAGTCAGACTCCGGGTCAGCAAGGACAGGAAGAGAGGACTCTGGAGGAGACGGCAACGGGACACACAGAGGAGCAGTGGAAGGACGCAGTGCCATCTGGTGTGTGCCTGGGACAGCAGGAGGACGCAGACGCGGAGCACGACGACTAGTGCGAGCAGCACGAACAGGCCACGCAGGACGAGACGCAGACTCACGACGCTCAGCAAGACCTCCAGTAGGACCAGTGTAGGGAGAAGGAGCAGGTAGGGGGGAGGCGGGCTGTAACTGGGACTGCGACTGGACAGGCTGTGGACACTCTAAGGGAGGAGAAGGACCTGTAGAGGGCGGGAGACCAAGAACTTGCTCAAGGAGCGGAACGAAGTACGGCTGCGGCCGCGCAGCGCCTCCAAAACCAGCAGGGACAGCACTAGTACCTCCAACGGCAGCACCAGTACCAGTAGCACCTCCAGCTCCAACAGCGCCAACTCCTGCACCCTCAGACGCACTAGCGCCAGCAGGACCACCAGCGCCAACACCCCCAGCAGCTCCACCTCCAGCAGCTCCAGCTCCAGCATGACCGGCAGCTCCAGCACCGCCACTAGCTCCAGCAGTGCAACCAGCAGGACTAACTCCAGCAGCCCCAGCAGCTCCCCCAGTCCTAGCAGCTCCAGCACCGCCAGTACGAGTACCTCCGAGACCAGCAGCAAAAGTAGTGCCTCCAGCTCCAGCACAACCACCAGCGCCAGCAGAACCACCAGCGCCGACACCCCCAGCAGCTCCAGCTCCACTAGCTCCAGCAGCTCCAGCAGCACCAACTCCAGTAGGACTGGCAGCTCCAGTACCGCCAGCATCTCCAGCAGTACCTCCAGCAGCACCCCCAGCCCTAGCAGCTCCAGTACTGCCAGTACGAGCACCTCCGCGACCAGCCGCAACAGTAGTACCTCCAGCTCTAGCAGCACGGCTCCAGCACCGGGCAAACCACTCGCGCAGCTCCTGCGGAGAGAGTGGCTCCCGCCTCGACGAAGCACCGCGAGAGGCCACACGAGCAGGCCCAGCACCCCTAGGCTCCGCACCCCCAGGCTCAGCACCCCCTAACTCAGCACCCCCAGGCTCCGCACCCTTGGACTCAGCACCCCCAGACCCGGCACCCGCAGGCTCAGCACCTCTAGCAGCACCAGAGTCAACAGCTACCTCGACAGGCTCGACTGCGTCTACCTGGGACACACCTGACGGGGCAGGACCCTGAGGGGGGAGGGGGTCTACTGGGGGAGGACCTGGCGCAAGGAACAGCGGCGGCGGGGGGAGGGGCGCAGTGCGGTAGGGGAAGAGATGGTAGTAAGGCACCGACTTGTCAAAGGTGACGTCTTGGGAGGACAGAACACGGCGCGAGGTGGGGTCGTAAAACTGCCACCCAGGCGCGTTAGGGGGGAAGCCAAGGAAGACGCAGGGAACAGCACGGGGGGACAGCTTGTCCGCAGACAAGTCGCGGACAAACGCCTGAGATCCCCAGACCCGAAACGCAGACGCATCGCCAACCTTCCCCGTCCACCGCAAGGCGGGGGAGGTCTCTGGCAAGGAGACCCGGGGCTGAAGGTTGAGCTGATGGTCTGCGTAATGAACCGCAAACGGCCACAGAAAATGGGGGGCAACCGCATGGATCATGGACGTACGAGCGACGTCCATGACCATGCCAATGCGGCGCTCAGCAATCCCGTTTTGCTATGGAGAGGCCGGAAGCGTGAAGGTCTGGCGAATGCCCTGTGCTCGACAGAAGGCTCCCAGACGGGCAGAGGAAAACTCCCCGCCTCTGTCAGAGTGCAGACGCAGAACAGGAAAGTCCGAGCCAACACTCTCTCTGAGCTAGAGACGAGCTGCGCGGATCCAGTCAATCAACACCTCAGTGACGTCACCCTTACTGCGCAAGGGGAAGACTGTGGTGTAACGCGAGTAGTCGTCAACCACCAACAGGAAGTAACGCTCCTGCCCTTGTCCACGGACGCGGGCAGGGCCCCACACGTCCATGTGAAGAGTCTGCAGTGGAGCCTCTGTCGGAGGAAACTCGGAGGAGTGAGGGGCGGCGCGCTGTCGCCCCTCGACGCAAGGGACGCAGGTAGGGGCAGGCCCCGGAGGTAGGGGAGGGAGAGACCGGGGAAGACCAGAGAGAAGGACACGGGAGGCCATGCCTCGGAGACGAGGCAGGGAGGGGTGACCAAGGCGGTGGTGCCAAAGGAGAGTCTGGTGGGACAGGAGACGACACGAGTAGGGAGCAGACTCAGGACCAGACCTGGACGCTGCAGCAAACTCCTATCTCGACGCAGCTATCTGACCAGACTCAGCAGTCGGAGGAGACTCAGTAGTAAGTGTGTACAGGCTCGAACCCAGCCGACGGGTGAACGTGGCCAAGTGTCGGCCTGTCCGAGCACACGTGTAGTGGGTCACCCGCTGACTCGCAGGAGTGAACTGGTTAACCCCCCTATCCTGTAGATCAGATCCACTCACCAAGTTCGTAGAGAACGAGGGGAGGTAGAGACCTGACAGGGTGCCAGAGGTAGCAAGGACAGGACCCCCTGAGGGGTCCGCCAGGGAGACCGCAACCGGCCGACTAGGCGGCGTAAGCGTGGCCAGTCTCGAAAGAAGGAGCGGGAAGCACCCGAGTCAAGGGTGAAGGTGTTTAAGGCCTGAGCCGACGTAGTACCTGAGAGAGCAGACTCACCAGCACCTGGGGCAGCAGACGCACTAGCACCTAGAGCAGCAGCCTCACCAGCACCTAGAGCAACAGACTGGATACTAGGATCAGGCGGCACACACAGGTGACAGACTCCCTTGGCACTAGTAGACAATGCATACATTGTAGTGAGAATAGCATCATAGTCAAGAGCAAAGATATCTACCCTCTGCCTAAGCAGCTCCACCCAGTCGGGGAGCTCAGCGTCGTCGCCAAACTCTGTACGCCAAGTGTCGCTCAGACGCGCGAAGCAGCGGGACTCGGTGTGACCACGCGTCCCGTAAGTCTGACCAGTCCGGACACCCGTGCTAATAACGTACGAGCAGCGAGCAGTACTCAGCGACCCTCCACTCTGAGCGTACCACTCACGAAGCTGCTGGGGTGAAAGAGTCTCGCGCGGACAACGCTGCTGCATCATCGGGCCACTACAAGAAACTCCCAAACTACCCACTCCAGGACGACTCCCACTACTGCCACCCCGACAACCCCAACTGGTGTACCACTCACGAAGCTGTTAGGGGGTGAGGGACTCACGCGGGCGACGCTGGAGCTGCATCTTGCCACTACAAGCAGCTGCGGAACTACTCACTCCAGGACGACTCCCACTACGGCCACCCTGACAACCCCAACTAGCGTACCACTCACGAAGCTGTTGGGGGGTGAGGGACTCACGCGGGCGACGCTGGAGCTGCATCTGGCCACGCCAGGAGCAGCAGTAGTAGTAGAAAGAGCAGCAGTAGTAAGAGCAGCAGTAACAGCAGTACAGGCAGGGCAGTGCTCACTAGTGGCGAGAAGGGCAGGCGGACGACGGCGGCAACGGCGATGCCGCTACCACTGTAGAGCGAGAGCTCCGCGGCAGCTGCAGGGGTGGCTGCTCCAGGGGCGGCTGCTGCAGTGGCGGCTGCTCCAGGGGCGGCTGCTGCGGTGGCGGCTGCTCTAAGGGCGGTTGCTGCAGAGGCGACTGCTCCAGGGGCGGCTGCTGCAATGGCGGCTGCTGCAGAGGCGGGTGCTCCAGGGGCGGCTGCTGCAGTGGCGGCTGCTCCAAGGGCGGATGCTCCAGGGGCGGGTGCTGCAGTGGCGGCTGCTCTAGGGGCGGCTGCTGCAGTGGCGGCTGCTCCAGGGGCGGCTGCTGCAATGGCGGCTGCTTCATGGGCGGCTGCTGCAGTGGCGGCTGCTCCAGGGTCGGCTGCTGCAGTGGCGGCTGCTCCAGGGGCGGCTGCTGCAGTGGCGGCTGCTCCAGGGGCGGCTGCTGCAATGGCGGCTGCTCCAGGGGCGGCTGCTGCAGTGGCGGCTGCTCCAGGGGCGGCTGATGCAGTGGCGGCAGCTTCAGGGGCGGCTGCTGCAGTGGCGGTTGCTCCTGGGGCGGCTGCTGCAGTGGCGGCTGCTCCAGGGGCGGCTGCCGGTGCAGGGCGGCTCGGCGGCTCGGCTGCCCGCTAGGGGCGGCGACGGGGCCGGGTAGGGGCGGCGACGGGGCCGCTACGGGCGGCGACGGGGCCGCGTAGGGAAGGGAGCGGCGACGAGGCCGCTAGGGGCGGCGACGTGGCCGCGTAGGGGCGGCTACGAGGCCGCGTAGGGGCGGCGACGGGGCCGCGGAGGGAGGGGAGCGGCGACGGGGCCGCTAGGAGCGGCAACGGGGCCGCGTAGGGGTGGCGACGAGGCCGCGTAGGGGCGGCAACGGGGCCGCGTAGGAGGGTCAGCGGCGACGGGGCCGCTAGGGGCGGCGACGGGGCCGCGTAGGGACGGCGACGGGGCCGCGTAGGGGCGGCGACGGGGCCGCGTAGGAAGGTTAGCGGCGACGGGGCCGCTAGGGGCGGCAACACGGCCGCTAGGGGCGGCGACGGGGCCGCGTAGGGGCGGCTACGGGGCCGCGTAGGGAGGGGAGCGGCTTTGGGGCCGCTAGGGGCGGCGACGGGGCCGCGTAGGGGCGGCGACGGGGCCGCTAGGGGCGGCTACGGGGCCGCGTAGGGGCAGCAACGGGGCCGCGTAGGTAGGGAGGCGGCAACGGGGCGGCTAGGGGCGGCGACAGGGCCGCTAGGGGCGGCGACAGAGCCGCTAGGGGCGGGGATAGGGCCGCTAGTGGCGGCGACAGGGCCGCTAGGGGCGGCGACAGGGCCGCTAGGGGCGGCGACAGGGCCGCTAGGGGCGGCGACGGGGCCGCGTAGGGGCGGAGACGGGGCCGCTAGGGGCCGCGAGGGGCCTGGAAGGGCGGCTATAGGGCCGCTAGGGGCGGCGACGGGGCCGCTGAGGGTGGCGCGAGGGGCCGTGAGAGGGGCCTCTAAGGGAGGTCGACAGAAGGGCAGCCCACAAGGCGCGCCTCGGGCAGGAGCGATTGTCGCTCCGGTCAGAAAAAAAAAGTTTCAGTGGCGGGCCCAAGGAAGCGTTCCCACTAGGGAACCTACTCTATACCATGTGAAGAAATGAGGAATGAATGAACTAGCAAGCAGGTGGGTACAAGTAGGAAAACCTAGAA
This sequence comes from Closterium sp. NIES-65, assembly GCA_948144175.1. NCBI lineage: Eukaryota > Viridiplantae > Streptophyta > Zygnematophyceae > Desmidiales > Closteriaceae > Closterium > Closterium sp. NIES-65. The sequence goes on from CANXME010002409.1 coordinate 898,489, forward strand.
GTGTTGTACCCCATATTGTCTACCCCACTACAGCCTACACAGACTATAGCGTATGAGTTTGACACATGTTACAATACTAAGTTAACTAGGAACCGGGTCTAACTAAGGGGCCTAGGCTTAGTAGCCTAGGCCAAGCGGATGTCGAGAGTCTTGTCACCAAGGAGAATCGAGAATGGTTGGGTTCACTATAGGACCAAAGGTACATATAGCAAACAAAAGCACCACCAAGCAAACAATCGAATAACTAGACTATAGTAACTACAGCAAGCAGGATATATTAAACATAACTTTGACAGTCCAGCGGCGGTAGTCGACGCCGCGACAACAAACCGCACAAGGAGAAGCCGTCGTCGAAATCGACGCCAACGATGAAGGATGTTGACTCCTCTACCAGCAAAGGTTGAGGCGACGGGGAGGCGTCGTGCTCGATGGTCGAAGTCGTAAAGTTGACTGTCTCTCTGGCGCCGGAGGCCGGGGAGGACTTCAAGGCGGTCGCAGCCGCTGTGCAGGCGAACCCGGCGGTGGTGCTACTCGACAGCGGTTGTTCTCACCATCTGATGGGAACGAAGGAGGCGTTCGTCGAGATGAAGCTTGGAGGCGACGTCAAGCATGTGCGTGGCTTCAACGGGGCGTTGCAGAATGTCAAAGGCCGTGGCACCGTCGTTTTGCGAGGGGAGATTGGGAAGCAGATTCTCATTTTCGACGTGCTTTACGTTCCGGGCATGCATGCTAACCTACTGTCGGCCGGCCAGCTGTTGGAAAATGGTGTGAAGCTGCAGGATATCGGCGACGAAATGATGCTCGTCTCGGCGGCAGGGGACGTGCTTGGTCGGGCGAAGTATACCGGCCAGGTTCTTTGCACCGACCTTCGACCTTGCTCGACGGAGTCAATGTTGGCCCTGGCACAGGTGGTGGCTCTGCGGACGATCACCTCGACGACGAAGACTACGCCGGACATGTGGCACACAAGGCTAGTGCACGTCGGCGTCGACATGATCAAAAGCTCGGCAAAGCACGAAGTCGCCGTCGGTCTAGACATCAAGTAGTCGACCGCGGCGGATCTGCCGTGTGCTTCCTGCGTCGGAGGCAAGTTGGCGCGGCATACCTTCCCCGACCAAGGATCGGACGCCGAGAATGCGCTCGACGTGGTGCACATCGACTTCTGCAGGCCGTTTCGAGTGGCCGCCAACGATGGCAGCCTCTAGTTTCTTCTGCTGAAGGACATGAAGATCCGCTATGTGTGGGTTTGGCCGATCGCGAAGAAGAGCGACGCGCTGGTCGTCTTCGAAAAGTGGCTGAAGTTGGTGGAACGGCAGACGTCGAAGACGGTGAAAATGCTGCGTTCAGACCGCGGAGGAAAGTTCCTCGGTCGAGCCTTTACCGACCTCGTCGAAGACAAGGGTATACTGCACAATCTAACTTGCCCCTATACACCGCAGCAGAACGGGATGGCAGAGCGGGAGATGCATACGGTCGTCGAGACCGTGCAGACAATGCTGCTTCACATGGGCGTGAAGCGCCACTGGTGGCACCTTGCTCTGCGCCAGGCCGTCTGGGTGTGCAACTATCTCGAACGCGCATCTCTGCCTTCGGGGACGACGCCGCACGAACTGCTGTTTGAGAAGAAATCGGATATGACGCTGGCGCGCGTGTGGGGCTGCATGGTGCAATTCATGGTCCTCGAGCAGCAGCGCAACGGGAAGTTGGCGCCGAAGGCCCGGTGGGGCCTTCATCTCGGTGTGTCGCCGGAGAGCAAGGGCTGGGAGGTGCACGACCTCACCGACAACAAGGTGGTGACGACCATAGAGGCCATCTTCTACGAAACTATGTCACTGGAGGCATGGAAGGCCGAGCACGGCCCCATTTCGACACGGAAACCTGCTGTCGCGCCGACGGATTCCTCGTTGACGACGACCCTTTGCTTGCCGCCGAGGACGACGACGTCGAAGACGTCGCTCCTCCCTCTGCGCCCACTTCTACCTCCCCCCTGCCCTTTGTCGCTGATCTGCCAAAGACGGCGTCGCCGTCGGCCACCGGCGATGAGGGGAGCATTGCTGCGTCGCCTTCGGCGCCGGCTGGTGGCATCGCTGGCGGCCGACGTGACGAGATGCACCTCGACGGCCGAGTGGAGAAGCCGTGGACAACAGGGGAGCACCGAGCAGAGGAGCCGGTAGAGGAGGAGTCGGCAGAGGCGAACTCGGCAGAGGAGCCGACGGTAGAGGAGAGGTCGGTAGAGGAGTCAGCAGAGGCGAAGTCGCCAGAGGGGCCGACGGCAGAGGACCAGCTCGACGATGGCGCGTCGAGCGACGTCGTAAAAGTCCTTGGTGGCAAGGAAGGGGAGCTATCGGCAGGGGAGCAGTCCAACGACAGCGACGTGGTGGAGGTCCCGGTCGAAGACGAGAAGCCGCGGCGCTCTACCGGCTCCAACTTTGGCAATCCGGCGGAGAAGTTGAGCTACCATGCTTATCTACTGCCGACTCCCTACAGCACGCTCCTCGACAATGCGGACGCCGACGTCGACCTGCCCGAGCTCGACCCCGATATGCACACCGATCCGGAGCATCGCTGGGACATTGCGAACATGACGGTGAAGGAGGCGTTGGCGAGCTGGAAGGGGAAGGTGGTGAAGGCCGCCATGGACGAGGAGATCAAGAGCCTCATCTTCAATGGGACGTGGGAGGTGGTCGAGCGTCCACGCGGTGTCAACATCATGAAGAACCGCTGGGTGCTCACGACGAAGTACCACATCGACGACACTGTCGCCTGCGAGAAGGCGCGCTTGGTCGTGAAGGGTTTCACGTAGGTCTACGGCACTGACTACGACGAAACGTACGCACCGGTGAGCAGCTACGTAACTCTGCAGATCTTCCTCTACATCGTAGCAGTTCTCGACCTGCATCTGATGCAGCTCGACATGAAGAACGCGTTTCTACAGAGCAAGCTGGATCGCGTCCTCTACATGTACCAGCCGGACTACTACAACGACGGGACCGGCCGAGTGTGCAAGCTGTTGAAGAGCCTCTACGGGCTGAAGCAGTCGCCGTTGCTGTGGTAAAAGGCGCTCGACGACGTGCTGACTGGCACCGATTGGAAGAAAATCCAGGTCGACGAGGCTCTCTACTTCAAGGTCGGCGACGACGGATTGATGTGCTGGTTGCTCGTCTACCGCGATGACCTTCTCGCCGCCAGCAGCAGCCTCACTATGCTAAAGGAGCTGAAGGAGCTGCTGGAGACCGCCTTCGAACTGCGCGAGATCAAGCCAGTTGAGAAGTACCTTGGGCTGGAAATTGTGCGCGCGGAAGTAGTGGCTCCACCAGCAAGTCTACGTCGACAAGCTGCGTCGGCGTTTCATCGACGAGGAGCAGACTGGGCGAGTGCCGAAGACACCAGTCTCCGTCGACGCCTTCATCGGAAACTTGTCTTCGTCGAAGACCACGTCCCGAGATGTGACGACGCGCTTGTCACCCAAGTCCCACACTCGCCACGCACGCTCCTTCGCCGCAATTTCCAAGTAGATTGCCGCACGAGCCTTCGGTTGCAGCTTGTGGCGAAGGGGATTCGGTATATGGTAGTAGTAAAGGCACCCAAAGGTGCGTAGGCGGGATAGGTTCGGCTTTATTCTGGTCCATGCTTCGAACAGAGACGTTCCCGGGAGCACCTTCATCGGCAAACGGTTGCGAATCCATGCCGCTAACAAACTCGCCTCACCCCACCACTCGCTCGCAAGCTTGGAGTGTTGAAGAAGTGAACGAACGGCTTCCACCAACGTGCGATTAAGCTGCTCCGCCGCTCCATTTTGTTGAGGTGTATAGGGTGTTGTAACATCGTGCTTGATGCCCTTGCTCTTCATCCATTTTTCAAGCCCGCGTTCACAAATTCGCCGCCACCGTCAGTGCGAATACACTTCCGCTTCTTGTCGTCATCACTAACTTCGAGCGCCCACTCTTGAATCTCCTTGGCCGCATCGCCCTTTGCCTTCAAGAGTCGTGTCCAACACATCCGTGTCGCGTCGTCGAGCATCACCAAGAAAAACCGCGCTCCTCCCTTTGATGCTTGCCGCATCTGTCCACACACGTCCATGTGAACGAGCTCAAGTGGGTCCTTAGCGAGGGGAGAGGTACGGCTACCAAATGGCTTGCGAGCCATTTTTCCTTCGACACACGCCGCGCACACGCCCTTCTCGTCATCGCCGGTGATCATGTCGACTCCCTTCGCAAGTCCTTCGTTGGCCATCTCCTTGACCGACTCGTAGTTGACGTGCGCAAGCCGATTATGCCACGCTTTAAGAGTCGCCTTGGAGCCTTGCGCCACGTTGGATGAAGCAACTCTCAGGTGCGTCTTGAGCTGGTAGAGTTCTTCGTTGAGAACACCTTGCGCGAATTGCTCTCCCTTCCAAAAGAGGTTCATCTTCGCATCGGCGATAGTGACCTTCACACCCTTATTCGCGAGTTGATGACGGAGAGGAGATTCACCTTCAACCCCGGGACGTGAAGTACGTTAGTGATGTCCAACGGTCCGCCACCGATGATGAGACGCGTACTTCCAACTCCGACCACCAGTAGCGACTTGTTTTCGAAGACGACGAGCTTTACGTCTCCCGATGCACCAACGTTGGTGAGGAACGATGCCGGGTGTGTCATGTGTTGTGTTGCGCCGGTGTCGAGGAACCACGCGTCACTTGGAGTGTTGGTCCCATCACCGGCCAATAACAAGATCGACTCCCTTGTATCATCCGCCTCGCCGGATGCCGTGTGCGCGTTGCCCTCGTGGTTCCCGCCTTCGATGGAGTCCAATCGCTCGGCCGCTTTCGACACTCTCACCAAAAGTGTCCCGGTTTGCCGCAATAGTGGCACTTGCTTGTGTCGTTCGATGCGTTTCCCTTGCCGCGATCGCTTCCACTGGACGACTTCTTCGTCGCACCTTTGCTCCACGTGGACTTCTATCCGAAACTCCCTCCGGAGAACATGGCGGCACCCTCGTTCTCATTAGCGAATTGTCGGCGACGCGATTCTTCATGGAGAAGCAGATCAACCACCATTTCCTTTGTCCAAGTGTCGTGCACGCTATCGAGTGTCGTAATCACCGTTGACCACTCTTCCGGAAGACCGCAAAGCAATGTCAATATCCAATCCTCCTCCGTGACCGTTCCACCGAGGTCCATGAACGTTTCCCCGAGTCGCATACTTGTGCATCGATTTGCCCGCGCGCATCTTCACCGTATAGAACGCATTCCGGGCTAGGATCTTGCCGTGGAGTGTCTTGTTCACGTGCATCGTCTCGAGCCGCTTTCACGCTTCATGCGTCGACGCTTTGAACTTGATGCACATGCGCACCGAACTCATGAGATTGATGCCGATTCGCAAGATTAGCGTAGCGAATGCCTTTTGGTCCTTCTTCTTCCATGTCGCGATGCCGCTCTCGTCGTCCACCTTCTTCTCCATCCATTGAAGAAACCCCAAAGTCCCTGCTCCATCATGAGCGCTTGGAACTTAAACTTCTACGCGGAGTAGTTTTGTCCAGTGAAAATTGGTACCGCCGACGTGTCAAGCATCGTTGCAGTTGCTCAGCGTTCGCCGGAATTTACAACGACACCATCCAAGGAAGTGCGGCAGGCCTTGCTTGACGCCGGCATGCTTTCTCCTTGTCGAGCGCGTAGACTCCTCCGACCAGCTCTGATACCACTGTTGTAGAGGCGTCTTCTCTACTTTGCAGGAACTTGAATTGTACTAAACAGTCGAGCACTCTGTTAGCTTTTCAATGAGCCATAGATCACCTCGATCGCCTAAATATCGAGCGAGATATAGTCGTCTATGCGCTTGCTAGTGCTCTTAGAACAAAGGATAGGAGCTCTCTGGATTTTGTAGTCGAATGTATCACATACAAAGTGATTCTCGATTTCGGTCTGAAACATGCATACAAAGCGCACACATTCAAAGCTACTCAATTTGTTGAATCGCACAAGTAACATCGAGTTGCTACATGAAATGTGGCGAATGTTTCGCGGGTAACATTTCGATGTGGTGAAATTCGGCAACCGGATTTCACACATTTGAATGTTCCTTTGGTCTCGAATGTTGCAGGGCTGCCATGTGGCACCGATCTGCCCCGAAGTCAACTTGCAACTTCACGAAACCTGTAGTGGAGTCAACTGGAAGCAACACACCACACCAAAACCCTACAGAGCAAACAACCCCTCCCTTGAGTAGCCCAAACAGGGACGCATCAAACAAGCAGGGAAAAAAAACACAAGCCATCATCGATGATTTGTGTATTGTAGGTGGGTGTGCTAGGGTCGAATTGTTTCCACCTGATTACCCTTCTCTCAACTTCAACCCTCTTTCTGATGTTGCGCAGATCTATCTACCCATGTCCTGTGCATATGAAATTGTTCATGTTTTTTTGTCATTTACCTTCAGAACCTTCCACCCGAGCAACCAAAATTTCCCACTTTCGGTTGTAGCGGGGGGAAAAGGGAATTCGAAGGGGAAGCTGCTTTGGAACCCTCGTTATTTCCCTTCGCCCCCCATCTCCCTCCCAAGGGAGATGCCTATAGACTGCAGCCATTATTTGGGCCCAGTTCGGCAGCTACGAAAGAAGGACGGAAGGAAAATTGACGCATCTTCTTTGAAGCTTCTATTCACATTATCGAGGGCTGTACAGTGCGGGTTGTAGGGTAAAATTTTCAGAAATCGAGGCGCAGGTGTTTAGCAGCAGCGACGAGAACACCACCTAAAATTGATTCCGCGCCGTCTTCTATCCTTATTCTCCCCCCCCCTGGTGGAAAGCTTCCGCCCTAGTGAGACGGAAGAATGTGAGAAAATGAACGAGAATGAATTGACTAAGGGAAAGTTGGGTACAAGTACAAAACCTAGAAAGTGGTACCCCATATGTGCTACCCCACTATAGCCTACAATAGCTATGTCATATAAATCTGACACACCCCCATAGGCAAAGTGGGGGAGAACAAGGGGTCAGAAGACCAGTCAAGCAAAGCAAAGCAAGCTCAGGGTGGATCACAAAGTCACCACACATTCCGAGCACAAGTTCAAGGCCACAAGGCCAGTTCACATGCAGGATTACATATATATATAAGGATAGACAAGCAAGAGCAGGTGTATATATATATATGTAACAGTACAAACAAGGTCAAGTGGTGAGCAAGTGAGGCAAGGCAGGCACAAGACCCAGCTGAGTACAGAAGCGCTGATGATCACAAGGCGCAAGCGCCTTGGTGAAGATATCAGCAGTGTTGGCCTCAGAGGCCACGTACGCAAGGCGCAGCTGACCACGCTGCTGTAGCTCACGAGCAAGGAAGTAGCGAAGAGCAATGTGCTTCGTTCTGTGCTCCAGTCTCTGCTCCCGACACAAGGCCAGCATGGCCTTGTTGTCTACGTACAGCACTGGAGAAGAACGAGGCGGCTCTCCGAGGTCAGTCAGCAGGTAGGTGAGCCAGCGAAGCTCTAGTGCAGCCATGGCTCCTGTGTAGATCTCAGCCTCACAACTGGAGCGAAGAACAGAGGACGAGCGGGTAGCCCGCCACAAAACAAAGCCGGAACCAAGGCTGAAGGTGTAACCCTGTGACGACCGCTGCGTAGCCTGGTCGTCAGCCCAAGAAGCGTCTGCGTGCCCAGTGAAGACCACTGGACTCTGCCCTCCAAGCACAAGCCCCATGCCCGACGTACTGCACAAGTAGCGCAACACCCTCTTTGCTGCAGCCATGTGCTCTGGTCTGTGTCTACCAGGAGCAACATAGCGTGCTAAGATGCTAAGAGGGTATGCAAGGTCAGGTCGTGTGCAGGTCATCAGGTATATGAGGCAGCCAACAAGCTCTGGGTACGGGCCACTCGGCTCTATAGACTCATCCGAAGGCAGAGCTGAGAGCGAGTGGCGAGTAGGCAGAGGAGTGGCCTGAGGCGAGGAGTACGTGAAGCCGAAGCGCTGAAGGACCTGCTGCACCATGTCTGACTGAGTCTGGGTAATGGTGCGCTGTGCTCTGTCCCGGGTGATCTGCAGGCCAAGGTAGCTGCGCAGTTCACCTAGGTCTGTGCACGTGTGTCTCTTCTGCAGCTCGGACTTCACGTGGGCGAGTCCAGCAGTGTCAGCAGTGGCAAAGACCAAGTCGTCGACGTACACGAGGATGTAGAACGGCGGCAAAGAAGTGTCGGTGCGCAGAAACAGCGACGGGTCGGCAGTAGAAGGAGCAAACCCAAGAGCCGCAAGTGTAGCCCTCAGTGTGTCGTGCCACTCACGCGGTGCCTGGCGGAGACCGTAGACTGGCCGGCGGAGGCTCCACTGGGTGCTAGGAGGAAAAGACCCAGTGAAGCAAGGTGGGCGACGCAGCCAGATCTCCTCGTGCAGGCTGCCCTGCAAGAAAGCAGTGCTGAAGTCAAGAGAGTGCAGCTCGTAGTCACGATGAGCAGCTATGTGCAGCAGTACCCGAAGAGTGGTCATCTTCGGGGTGGGAGAGAAGGTCTGAAAGTAGTCAACTCCCTGCCGCTGACTGAAGCCACGAGCCAGGTAACGCGCCTTGAAGACAGGCGGAGAACCCGGCGGTCGCTTCATCCTAAAAATCCACATGCCACTGACGACGTTCGCCCCACGCGGGGGAACCTCGTCAACGTAGGTGCCTGTGGACTTCCAGGAAGCCATCTCTGTGTCCATAGCTGCCTGCCACTGAGAGGAGTAGTGCGGAGTTGGGATGTCAAGTGCATCCGGGTCTCCCTCAGGGGTAAGCAGTACGGACACGAGATGAGGTGAAGCAGTAGCCAAACACTGGAACTCCTCCTACCTGTCCTCAAGGACGCCCGTGCCAAGGGCACACTCACCCCCGACGGACGGAGGACAGACAGACTCAGACTCAGCGACAAGACTAGCAGCGTAGTCTAGACGATAGCGAGCAGCAAAGTCGACGAGTTCAGCAACTAGGGCAGACGCAGCAGTGGACTCAAAGGAAGGGTCAGTGACGATAGTAGCAAGGAGACGCGTGACACTAGGACTGGTAGCACGAAGAGAGTCCGACTCCGGGTCGGTAAGAGCAGGAAGAGAGGACTCAGGAGGAGAAGGCAAAGGGGCACGCAGAGGAGCAGTGGACGGACGCAGAGACATCCGGTGCGTGCCAAGGACAGGAGGAGGGCGCTGACGCGAACCACGACCACTAGTGCGAGCAGGACGGACAGGCGACGCAGAGCGAGACGCAGGCTCACGACGCTCAGCAAGACCTCTAGTAGGACCACTGTAGGGAGGAGCAGGCAAGGGGGAGGCTGGCTGTAAGTGTAACTGTGACGGGACAGGCTGTGGACACTCTAAGGGAGGAGGAGGACCAGTAGAAGGCGGAAGACCAAGAACCTGCTGAAGGAGCGGAACGAAGTACGGCCGAGGCCGCGCGGCGACTCCAGACACAGCAGGGACAGCACTAGTACCCCCAGTGGTAGCACCAGTGCAAGCAGCACCTCATGCTCCAGCACCCCCAGCAGCTCTAGTAGCCCCAGGACCTCCAGTTGCACCAGTAGCACCTCCAGCAGGACCGCCTCCAGGACCAAAAGCAGTAGCCTCAGCGCCAACACCCTCAGCAACTCCAACTCTAGTCGTACCCGCAGGCCCAGCAGCTCCAGTATGTTAGAATTAGGCTATCAAAACTTTGTGTACTATATTCTATATCGCATAGGTTATTTGCAGGTTGGGTGTAGTTTATGATCCCAACCCTATCTGGTTGGGATTCCCTCATAATCCTGCAAATGTGCCAACTCATCAATTGGAGATTTGCTAGGATCCCCATCCCATCTTTTCCCTGGCCTTGCCCATCCCAACCTCGTTTGTACTTAAGGCCTAGTGCCTTCTTTCCTAATCAATCAGTTCAGTTCCAATTCTATCACTGTACTCCTAGTACGAGCACCTCCGAGACCCGCGACACCAGCACCCTCAGTAGCCGAAGAACCTCAAGCTCCAGCAGCACGCCTCCAACGCTGGGCAAACCACTCGCGTAGCTCCTGTGGAGAGAGTGGCTCCCGCCGAGACGAAGCACCCGGAGAACCTCCAGGCGTAGCACCCCTAGGCTCAGCACCCCAAGTCGTAGTACCCCCAGGCTCAGTACCCCCAGGCGTAGCACCCCCAGGCTCAGCACCCCCAGGCTCAGCACCCCCAGTAGTAGCACTCTCAGGCTCAGCACCCCCAGGCGTAGCACCCACACGCTCAGCACCCCCAATAGTAGCACCCTCAGGCTGAGCACCCCCAAGCGTAGCAACCACACGCTCAGCACCCCCCGAGTCAGCACCCCCAGGCTCAGCACCCTCAGCAGCACCAGAGTCACCAGCAACCTCGACAGGCTCGACTGCGTCTACCTGGGACACACCTGAAGGGGCAGGACCCTGAGGGGGGAGGGGGTCTACCGGGGGGGGACCTGGCACAAGGAAGAGCGGTGGCGGGGGGAGGGACGGAGTGCGGTAGGGGAAGAGGCGGTAGTAGGGGACCGACTCGTCAAAGGTGACGTCCTGGGAGGACAGAACACGGCGAGAAGTGGGGTGGTAGAACTGCCACCCAGGCGCGTCAGGGGGGAAGCCAAGGAAGACGCAAGGAGTAGCACGAGGGGACAGCTTGTCCGCAGACAAGTCGCGGACAAACGCCCGAGATCGCAAGACACGAAACGCAGACGCATCGCCAACCTTCCCAGTCCACAGCAAAGCTGAAGAGGTCTCCGGCATGGAGACCCTGGGGTGAAGGTTGATCTGATGCGCCGCGTACCGAACCGCAAACGGCCACAGAAAATGGGGGGCAGCCGCATGCATCATGGACGTACGGGCGACGTCCATGACCATGCCAATGCGGCGCTCAGCAATCCCATTTTGCTGTGGAGAGTCCGGAAGCGTGAAGGTCTGGCGGATGCCTCGTGCACAACAGTAGGCTCGCAGAAGGCCAGAGGAGAACTCTTCGCCTCTATCAGAGTGCAGACGCACAACAGGAAAATCCGAGCCGAAGCTCTGCCTGAGCTAGAGACGAGCTGCGCGGATCCAGTCGATCAACACCGTAGTGACTTCACCCTTGCTGCGCAAGGGGAAGACTGTGGTGTAACGCGAGTAGTCTTCAACCACGAGCAGGAAGTAGCGCTCGTGACCCTGTCCACGGACGCGGGCTGGGCCACACACGTCCATGTGAAGCGTCTGCAGCGGGGCCTCTGTCAGAGAAAACTGGGAAGAGTGAGGGGCAGCACGCTGCCGCCCCTCGACGCAGGGGATGCAGGCGGGGACAGGCCCCGGGGGAAGGGGAGGGAGAGACCGGGAAAGACCAAAGACAAGGACAGGTGTCGGCCTGTCCGAGCGTCCATGCAGTGGGTCACCCGCAGACTCGCAGGAGTGAACTGGTGAACCCCCGCATCCTGTAGGTCAGCACCACTCACCAAGTTTGTAGAGAACGAGGGTTGGTAAAGACCAGACAGGGTGCCAGAGGGGGCCGCCGGACACGGGAGGACAGTGGAAAAGTGAGAAAGGACAGGACCCCCAGAGGGGTCTGCCAGAGAGACTGCAACTGGCCGATCAAGCGGCGTGGGTGTGGTGCGGTCTCGAAAGAAGGAGCGAGAAGCCCCCGAGTCAAGGGGGAAGGTGTGGGAGGCCGAAGCCGACGCGGTACCTGAGAGAGCAGACTCATCAGCACCTGAGGAAGCAGACGCTCTGTCACCTAGAGCAACCGCCTCGCCAACACCTAGAGCAGCAGCCTCACCAGTACCTAGAGCAGCAGTCTCAATACCCGGGTCAGGCGGGAAACACCGGTAACAGTCACCCTCATCACTAATAGTCACAGTATACATGGCAGCAAGAATAGCATCAAAATCAAGGTCAAAGATAGCTACTCCCGCCCTAGACAGCTCGCCCCAGCGAGGGATCTCATTGGCCTCAGGGAACTGGTGACGCCAAGCGTCCGTCAGGCGGCCAAAGCAGCGCTGGGTGGAATGCGCACCCCCGCACTGCTCACCCGCGCGGTCGCCGGTGCATAGGACGTAGGTGCACGGACCAGTACCCCCACCCCGCTGGCGTGCTGCGTACCACTCACGGAGCTGCTGAGGGGGGGGGATGTCACGAGTGCGCTGCTGCTGCTGGCGCTGACCACCACCGGAGCCGACCCTCTGCGCAGCGCCACCCCGACCAGCTTCGCCTCCTCCGCCGCCACCTCCTCCTCCGCCGCCACCCCCGCCACCTCCGCCCCCTCCGCCACCGCCGCCTCCGCCTCCGCCTCTACTGCCGCCACCGACACCTCCACCCCCGCCACCACTCCCACCACCACCCCCACCCCCTCCACTGCCGCCACCGCCACCTCCGCCACCCCCGCCAGCCCCTCCAGCGCCCTTGCCCCCCTTGCCCTTGCCGGTGCGGCGTCTCCCGCTTGGGGCAGACGCAGCGCCGACCGACTCGAGACCAGCGAGGTCGGCCACAGCAGTAGAGGCAACAGAGGGCAAAAGGGGGGAGGGGGAACACCCCTCAAAGACGAGGGTGCGAGGGTCACCACGAGAGGCTCCTACAGCGACTATGCTCTTCTCTGCCGCTAGGAGGGCCTTCTCGAGGAGGTCAACGGTGAGAGAAGTGGAGCAAACTGAGAGGAAGTGGTCCCTGACTACGCGGAGAGAGTCAGGGAGCCGAGTGACTATGTAGTAGAGGGTGATGTACTTGGGGGGGGGGGTTCTTGGCGCAGAACTCAGCAGGAAGCGCAGCGCGGTAGCGAGTGTCACTAGTGTGGAGGTGTGTAATGAGGTCAGTGACAGTGGGAAAGGAAGCAAGGTCAGGGAAGAGGTACGGCAGCATGAGGCGGCTCAGTGCAGTATTGGCAGGGGAGGAGTAGCGAGCAACTACAGCGTCGTACAAGGTCTGAGCACTCTTGTACTGGCTAAAGTGCGCACGCTCAGAGGTAGGCAGGTGGCGACGCACAGCAAGACGTGCAGCAGCATCACGTGTGGCCCACTGTGAGCGAACAGTGGCGTCAGCATCAGCAGCAGGGGAAGGAGAGGCACCAGAAGTGAGGTCAAAGAGGGAGAGACCGTCTGCCCTATCGCATTGTAGGAAAAGCTGCAGGTCATCTACCCATACGTCAAAGTCAATGGCCCGACCCTCAGCGTCAAAAGAGAGGACACTAGGGGTAGCCATGACAGTAGTAGAGTAGCAGCACGAACAGTAGGGTAAGGGCAGTGCAGTGATAGAGGCGCTACTTTTACCAGACAGGGCGGCTCGGGCGGCTCGGCGGCTCGGCGGCTCGGGCGGCTCGGCGGCTCGGTAGGAAATGCAGCTCGGCGACTCGGCGGCTCTGGCGGCTCGGGCGACTCGGCGGTACGGCGGCTCGGCAGAAACTGCGGCTCGGAGACTCGGCGGCTCTGGCGTCTCGGCGGCTCGGCGGTACGGCAGCTTGGCAGCTCGGCGACCCGGCGGCTCGGGCGGCTCGGGCGGCTCGGCAACTCGGCGGCTCGGGCGGCTCAGGCGGCTCGGCGGTACGGCGGCTCGGCAGCAACCGCGGCTCGGCGACTCGGCGGCTCGGCGGTACAGCGGCTCGGCAGCAACTGCAGCTCGGCGGCTCGGCGACCCGGCGGCTCGGGCGGCTCAGGTGGCGCGGCGGCTCGGGCGGCTCAGGTGGCTCGGGCGGCTCGGCAGTAGTTTGGCGGCGCCGGCGGCTCGGTGGTGACAACGGGGCCGCGTGGGGACGGCGGCGGGGCCGGTAGAGGCGGCGCCGGGGCCGGGAAGGGTAGCGCCGGGGCCGCAGGGTAGGCGACGGGGCCAACAGAGGCGGCGCCGGGGCCGGGAAGGGCGGCGCCGGGGCCGGGAAGGGCGGCGCCGGGGTCGCAGGGGTAGGCGACGGGGCCGCAAGGTAGGCGACGGGGCTGCAGGGTAGGCGATGGGGCCAGCAGGGTAGGCAACGGGGCCGCAGGGTAGGCGCCGGGGCCGCAGGGTAGGCGACGGGGCCAGCAGGGTAGGCGACGGGGCCGCAGGGTAGGCGACGGGGCCAGCAGGGTAGGCGACGGGGCCAGCAGAGGCGGCGCCGGGGCCGGGAAGGGCAGTGCCGGGGCCGTAGGGGTAGGCGACGGGGCTGCTAGGACGGCTAGGAGGTAGGCGAGGGCGGCTTGAAGAGGCCGCGAGGGCGGCACGAAAGGGCCGCGAGGGCGGCGCGAACGGGCCGCGAGGGCGGCGCGACGCGACGGAGCCGCGAGGGCGGCGGATCGGAGCCGCGAGGGCGTCGCGACGTGGCCGCTAGGGCGGCGCGACATGACGGGGCCGCGAGGGCGACGCGACGGGGCTGCAAGCTCAACGCGACGGGGCCGCTAAGGCGGCGCGACAGGGTCGAAAGAGGGGAGCGCGACTCGGGCAGAGTAGAGCGCGCTCCGGGCAGGATAAAAAGGTGGTGGGCCCTAGGAACAGTTCCCACAGGGGAACCTCCTCTGATACCATGAGAAAATGAACGAGAATGAATTGACTATGGGAAAGTTGGGTACAAGTACAAAACCTAGAAAGTGGTACCCCATATGTGCTACCCCACTATAGCCTACAATAGCTATGTCATATAAATCTAACAGAATGATTCTCTCAAAACACAAGAATCAACTTTTTGATTCCACAAGAATTGTCAGATTTATAGTGTAGGCTTTAGTGGGGTAGCACATATGGGGAACAGCTTTCTAGGGTTTGTACTTGTACCCAACTTTCCCTTAGTCATTTCATTCTCGTTCAGTTTCTCATGGTGTCAGAGCAGGTTCCCCTGTGGGAACTGTTCCTAGGGCCCACCACCTTTCTTTTTCTTGCTCGGAGCGCACTCTACACTGCCCGAGTCGCGCTCCCCTCTCACGGCCCCGTCGAGCCGCCCTTTCGACCCTGTCGCGTCGCGCTTGCGGCCCCGTCGCGTCACCCTCGCGACCCCTTCACGTCGCGCCGCCCTAGCGGCCGCGTCGCGCCGCCCTCGCAGCCCCGATCCGCCGCCCTCGCGGCTCCGTCGCGTCGCGCCGCCCTCGCGGCCCTTTCACGCCGCCCTCGCGGCCCTTTCTAGCCGCCCTTGCGGCCTCTTCAAGCCGCCCTCGCGACCCCCCCTCGTAGCCGCCCTAGCGGCCCCGTCGCCTACCCCTGCGGCCCCGGCGCCGCCGTTCCCTGCCTCGGCGCCGCCTCTGCTGGCCCCGTTGCCTACCCCTGCGGCCCCGGCGCCGCCTCTGCTGGCCCCGTCGCCTACCCCTGCGGCCCCGGAGCTGCCCTTCCCGGCCCCGGCGCCGCCTCTACTGGCCCCGACGCCGCTCCACCCGGCCCCAACACCGCTCCACCCGGCCCCGCCGCCACTCCACCCGGCCCCGACGCCGCTCCACCCGGCCCCGACGCCGCTCCACCCGGCCCTGCCGCCGCTCCACCCGGCCCCGCCGCCGTCCCCACGCGGCCCCGCCGTCACCACCGAGCCGCCCGATCCACCAGAGCCGCCCGAGCCGCCCCGCACCTGAGCCGCCCGAGCCGTCGGGTCGCCGAGCCGCTGAGCTGGAGTTGCTGCCGAGCCGCTGTACCGCCGAGCCGCCGAGTCGCCGAGCCGCAGTTGCTGCCGAGCCGCCGTACCGCCGAGCCGCCCGAGCCGCCGAGTTGCCGAGCCGCCGAGCCGCCCGAGCCGCCCTGTCCGGTAAGAGCAGCGCCTCTGTCACTGCACTGCCCTTACCCTACAGTTCGCGCTGCTAGTCTACTGCTGTCATCGCTACCCCTAGTGTCCTCACTTTTGACGCTGAGGGTCGGGCCATTGACTTTGACGTATGGGTAGATGACCTGCAGCTTTTCCTACAGTGCGATAGGGCAAACGGTCTCTCCCTCTTTGACCTCACCTCTGGTGCCTCTCCTGCCCCTGCTGCTGATGCCGACGCCACTGTTCGCTCACAGTGGGCCACACGCGATGCTGCTGCACGTCTTGCTGTGCGTCGCCACCTGCCTACCTCTGAACGTGCGCACTTTAGCCAGTACAAGAGTGCTCAGACCTTGTACGACGCTGTAGTTGCGCGCTACTCCTCCCCTGCCACAGCTGCACTGAGCCGCCTCATGCTACCGTACCTCTTCCTTGACCTTGGTGCCTTTCCCACAGTCGCTGACCTCATTACGCACCTCCGCACTAGTGACACTCGCTACCGCGTTGCGCTTCCTGCTGAGTTCTGCGCCAAGAACCCCCCCCCCATGTACATCACCCTCTACTACATAGTCACCCGGCACCCTGACTCCCTTCGCGTAGTCAGGGACCACTTCCTCTCAGTTTGCCCCACCACTCTCACCGTTGACCTCCTCGAGAAGGCCCTCCTAGCGGCAGAGAAGAGCATAGTTGTTGTAGGAGCCTCTCGTGGTGACCCTCGCACCCCCGTCTTTGAGGGGAGTTCCCGCTCCCCCCTTTTGCCCTCTGTTGCCTCTGCTGCTGCGACCGACCTCGTTGGTTTCGAGTCGGTCAGCGCTGCGTCTGCCCCGAGCGAGAGACGCCGCACCGGCAAGGGCAAGGGGGGCAAGGGTGCTGGAGGGGCTGGCGGGGGTGGCGGAGGTGGCGGTGGAGGCAGTGGAGGGGGTGGTGGTGGTGGTGGGAGTGGTGGCGGGGGTGGAGGTGTCGGTGGCGGCAGTGGAGGCGGAGGCGGCGGCAGCGGTGGCGGTGGGAGCGGAGGTGGCGAAGGTGGCGGCGGTGGAGGAGGCGGCGGCGGAGGAGGTGGAGCTGGTCGGGGTGGCGCTGCGCAGAGGGTCGGCTCCGGTAGTGGTCAGCGCCAGCAGCAGAAGCAGCAGCAGCAGCGCACTCGTGACATCCCCCCCCCTCAGCAGCTCCGTGAGTGGTACGCTGCACGCCAGCGGGGTGGGGGTACTGGTCCGTGCACCTACGTCCTACGCACCGACGACCGCGCGGGTGAGCAGTGCGGGGGTGCGCACTCCACTCAGCGCTGCTTTGGCCACTTGACGGACGCTTGGCGTCACCAGTTCCCTGAGGCCACTGAGATCCCTCGCTGGGGTGAGATGTCTAGGGCGGGGGTAGCTGTCTTTGACCTTGACTTTGATGCTATTCTTGCTGCCATGTATGCTGTGACTATTATTGATGAGGGTGACTGTTACCGGTGTTTTTTTGCCCGACCCGGGCATTGAGACTACTGCTCTAGGTACTGGTGAGGCTGCTGCTCTAAGTGCTAGCGAGGCTGCTGCTCTAGGTGCTGGTGAGTCTGCTCTCTCAGGTACTACGTCAGCTTCGGCCTCCCACTTCACCCTTAACTCGGGGGCTTCTCACTCCTTCTTTCGAGACCGCACCACACTCACGCCGCTCGGCCGGCCAGCTGCAGTCTCTCTGGCAGACCCCTCTGGGGGTTCTGTCCTTGCTCACTTCTCTACTGTTCTCCCGTGTCCGGCGGCCCCCTCTGGCACCCTGTCTGGTCTTTACCTCCCCTTGTTCACTACGAACTTGGTGAGTGGTGCTGACCTACAGGATGCGGGGGTTCACCAGTTCACTCCTGCGAGTCAGCCGGTGACCCATTGCACGGACGCTCTGACAGGCCGACACCTGGCCACGTTTACACGTCGGCCGGGGTCGAGCCTGTACACACTGACCACTGCGTCTCCTCCAGTCACTGCGTCTGGTCAAGTAGCTGCGTCGGGTCAGGTGTTTGCTGCAGCGTCCAGGTCTGGTCCTGAGTCTGCCCCCTGCTCGTGTCACCTCCTGTCTCACGCGACTCTCCTCTGGCACCACCGCCTTGGTCACCCCTTCCTGCTTCGTCTCCGAGGCATGGCCTCCCGTGTCCTTGTCTCTGGTCTTCCCGGTCCCTCCCTCCCTTTCCTCCCGGGCCTGGCCCTACCTGCGTCCCCTGTGTCGAGGGGCGGCAGCGGGCTGCCCCTCCCTCCTCCTAGTTTCCTTTGACAGAGGCCCCGCTGCAGACGCTTCACATGGACGTGTGGGGCCCGGCCCGCGTCCGTGGACAGGGTCATGAGCGCTACTTTCTGCAGGTGGTTGACGACTACTCGCGTTACACCACAGTCTTCCCCTTGCGCAGCAAGGGTGATGTCACTACGGTGTTGATCGACTGGATCCGCGTAGCTCGTCTCCAGCTCAGGCAGAGCTTCGGCTCGGACTTTCCTGTTCTGCGTCTGCACTCTGACAGAGGCGGAGAGCTCTCTTCTGGCCTTCTGCGAGCCTACTGTCGTGCACGAGGCATCCGCCAGACCTTCACGCTACCAGACTCTCCACAGCAAAATGGGATTCGTGAGCGCCGCATTGGCATGGTCATGGACGACGCCCGTACGTCCATGATGCATGCGGCTGCCCCCCATTTTCTGTGGCCGTTTCCGGTTCGGTACGCGGCGCATCAGATCAACCTTCACCCCAGGGTCTCCATGCCGGAGACCTCCCCAACTTTGCTGTGGATGGGATGGTTGGCGATGCGTGTGCGTTCCGTGTCTTGCGATCTCGGGCGTTTGTCCGCGACTTGTCTGCGGACAAGCTGTCCCCTCGTGCTGGTCCTTGCGTCTTCCTTGGCTTCCCCCCTGACGCGCCAGGGTGGCAGTTCTACCACCCCACCTCTCGACGTGTTCTGTCCTCCCAGGACGTCACGTTTGACGAGTCGGTCCCCTACTACCGCCTCTTCCCCTACCGCACTCCGTCCCTCCCCCCGCCACCGCTCTTCCTTGTGCCAGGTCCCCCCCCTGTAGACCCCCTCCCCCCTCAGGGTCTTGCCCCTTCAGGTGTGTCCCAGGTAGACGCAGTCGAGCCTGTCGAGGTTACTGGTGACTCTGGTGCTGCTGAGGGTGCTGAGCCTGGGGGTCCTGACTCTGGGGGTGCTGAGCGTGTGGGTGCTACGCCTGGGGGTGCTGAGCCTGAGGGTGCTACTACTGGGGGTGCTGAGCCTGGGGGTGCTACGTCTGGCGGTGCTGGGCGTGGAGGTTCTCCGGGTGCTTTGTCTCGACGGGAACCACTCTCTCCACAAGAGCTGCGCGAGTGGTTTGCCCGGCGCTGGAGGCGTGCTGCTGGAGCTGGAGGTTCTTCGGCTGCTGAGGGTGCTGGTGCCGCGGGTCCCGGAGGTGCTCATACTTGGAGTGCTGGAGCTGCTCGGCCTGCGAGTACGACTGGAGCTGGAGCTGCTGAGGGTGTTGGCGCTGAGGCTACTACTGTCGGTCCTGGACGAGGTCCTGCTGGGGGTGCTACTGGTGCTGCTGGAGGTACTGGAGCTGGAGGTGCTGCTGGCGCTGGTGCTGCCGCTGGGGGTACTGGTGCTGTCCCTGCTGTGTCTGGAGTCGCCGCGCGGCCTGGGCCGTACTTCGTTCCGCTCCTTCAGCAAGTTCTTGGTCTCCCGCCTTCTACTGGTCCTCCTCCTCCCGTAAAGTGTCCACAGCCTGTCCCGTCACTGTTATAGTTACACCCGACCTCCCCACTACCTGCTCCTTCTCCCTACACTGGTCCTACAGGAGGTCTTGCTGAGCGTCGTGAGCCTGCGTCTCGCCCTGCGTCACCTGTCCGTCCTGCTCGCACTAGTGGTCGTGGTTTGTGTCAGCGTCCTCCTCTTGTCCCTGGCACGCACCGGATGTCTCTACTTCCGTCCACTGCTCCTCTGCGTGCCCCTTTGCCTTCTCCTCGTGAGTCCTCGCTTCTTGCTCTTGCTGACCCGGAGTCGGACTCTCTTCGTGCTGCCAGTCCTACTATCACGCGTCTCCTTGCTAGTGTCATCACTGACCCTTCCTTTGAGTCCACTGCTGCGTCTGCCCTAGTTGCTGAGCTTGTCGACTTCGCTGCTCGCTGTCGTCTAGACTACGCTGCTAGTCTTGTCGCTGAGTCTGAGTCTGTCTCTCCTTCGTCCGTCGGGGGTGAGTGTGCCCTTTGCACGGACGTCCTTGAGGACAGGCAGGAGGAGTTCCAGTGTTTGGCTGCTGCTTCACTTCATCTCGTGTCCATACTGCTTACCCCTGAGGGAGACCTGGATGCACTTGACATCCTGACTCCGCGCTCTTACGCGGAGGCGATAGAGGGTCCCTACTCCTCTCAGTGGAAGGCGGCTATGGACACAGAGATGGCTTCCTGGAAGTCCACAGGCACCTACGTTGACGAGGTTCCCCCGCCTGGGGCGAACATCGTCAGTGGCATGTGGATCTTCAGGGTGAAGCGGCCGCCAGGTTCTCCACCCGTATTCAAGGCGCGGTACGTGGCTCGATGCTTTAGTCAGCGGTAGGGATTTGACTACTTTCAGACCTTCTCTCCCACCCCGAAGATGACCACTCTTCGGGTACTGCTGCACATAGCTGCTCACCGCGACTACGAGCTGCACTCTCTTGACTTCAGCACTGCTTTCTTGCAGGGAAGCCTGCACGAGGAGATCTGGCTGCGTCGCCCACCTAGCTTCAATAGGTCTTTTCCTCCTGGCACCCAGAGGAGCCTCCGGCGGCCAGTCTACGGTCTCTGCCGGGCACCGCGTGAGTGGCATGACACACTGAGGACTACACTTGCGGCTCTTGGGTTTGCTCCCTCTACTGCCGACCCGTCGCTGTTTCTGCGCACCGACACCTCTTTGCCGCCGTTCTACATCCTCGTGTACGTCGACGACTTGGTCTTTGCCACAGCTGACACTGCTGGACTCGCCCACGTGAAGTCCGAGCTGCAGAAGAGACACACGTGCACAGACCTGGGTGAAGTGCGCAGCTACCTTGGCTTGCAGATCACCCGGGACAGAGCACGCCGCACCATTACCCTGACTCAGTCACACATGGTGCAGCAGGTCCTTCAGCGCTTCGGCTTCACGTACTCCTCGCCTCAGGCCACTCCTCTGCCTACTCGCCACTCGCTCTCAGCTCTGCCTTCGGATGAGTCCGTAGAGTCGAGTGGCCCGTACCCAGAGCTTGTTGGCTGCTTCATGTACCTGATGACCTGCACACGACCTGACCTGGCATACCCTCTTAGCATTCTCGCACGCTACGTTGCTCATGGGAGACACAGACCGGAGCACATGGCTGCAGCGAAGAGGGTGTTGCACTACTTGTGCAGTACGTCGGGCATGGGGCTAGTGCTTGGAGGGCAGAGTCCAGTGGTCCTCACTGGGCACGCAGACGCTTCTTGGGCTGACGACCAGGCTACGCAGCGGTCGTCACAGGGTTACACCTTCAGCCTTGGTTTCGGCTCTGTTTCGTGGCGGGCTACCCGCTCGTCTTCTGTTCTCGGCTCCAGTTGTGAGGCTGAGATCTACGCCGGGGCCATGGCTGCACAGGAGCTTCGCTGGCTCACCTACCTGCTGACTGACCTCGGAGAGCCGCCTCGTTCTCCTCCAGTGCTGTACGTAGACAACAAGGCCATGCTGGCTTTGTGTTGAGAGCAGAGACTGGAGCACATAAAGAAGCACATTGCTCTTCGCTACTTCCTTGCTCGTGAGCTACAGCAGCGTGGTCAGCTGCGCCTTGCGTACGTGGCCTCTGAGGCCAACACTGCTGATATCTTCACCAAGGCACTTGCGCCTTGTGATCATCAGCGCTTCTGTACTCAGCTGGGTCTTGTGCCTACCTTGCCTCACTTGCTCACCCCTTGACCTTGTTTGTACTGTTGCATATATATATATACACCTGCTCTTGCTTGTCTAGCCTTATATATATATGTAATCCTGCATGTGAACTGGCCTTGTGGCCTTGAACTTGTGCTCGGAATGTGTGGTGACTTTGTGATTTACCCTGAGCTTGCTTTGCTTTGCTTGACTGGTCTTGTGACCCCTTGTACTCCCCCACTTTGCCTATGGGGGTGTGTCAGATTTATATGACATAGTTACTGTAGGCTATAGTGGGGTAGCACATATGGGGTACAACTTTCTAGGGTTTGTACTTGTACCCAACTTTCCCTTAGTCATTTCATTCTCGTTCAGTTTCTCAAGAATCACTGTTCACGGGACAACATTGCACTCTACGAAGAAAAGGGTTACTGCACCAAAAAGTCCTTCTCCAATATAGTAAGGGCCCACCAACCTCTTTTTTTTTTGCGAGCCTTTCTGTTCCTGCTAGAGTGCCCTAGGACATGCGAATTTGAGGCCAAATGTGTCTCTCTCCTCCGACGTTTCCCCCCCCCCCCCCCCTCGAATATGCGCCAGCTCCCCCATGGCGCAGGTTTTCTGCGGAGCAGTCAATCCAGGGTCAAAATTCGTTGACCCTGGTTCGACACGCGCCTCACCTTCCCTTTACCTTCCTGAAAATTTGCTTCTTTCTGGCTGCCGAACTGGGCCTTGGTACCTCTATACGACACAAGTTTCGTGTTCCAACAAATGTAGGTGGCTCTGTACAAAGGGAAAATATGCCATAAGTAACCAACTTGGGACTCGCTAACGTGAATGGTAAAAACACAACGCGTACGATCACTATATCGGGTTTTCTGATGGGTTTGGTAAGTGGGGTCACAGATTTAGTCACTAACAACATGAATAAAATCACGCGAATTGTCACACGAGTAACTCTCGCCAAAAGAACTTGAAACTCAACAAAATTCCCGCTCGCGCCCAACCAATCTGCTATCTTGTGAAAAAACTAAAACTCAATCGGAATCGGATGCGGTTTAGGAACGGATCAACCCTAAACACCTGGCGAGTTGCGTGTTTAGGGTTGATACATCCGAAAACACATCTAGGTTCTTTTTGGGTTTCATTTTGTTTTGGCGGGAGTTTCATCTATGGCTTTTCGCGTTTTTTTTTTACCTTTTGATTGTGACAGATTACGTGAAACGTTTCATTAGTCGCGTGAAAACACCCTTTAAAGTGACCGTACCCTTTATTTTTCTATCAAAAATGTTATCCAATTCCATGATGGTTACGAATGGCATATTTTCTCTCGTACAAACTGTCAGAATCCCAACAACTAGACCATTGGGATAAAAGGGCTTATTTCAGTAGCGGGTCAGTGCGCCCATAACCCCCCAGGCGAACGTGCATGTAACCCTCTCCAGGATCGATCGGGGATCTCACAGTGTAGCTCTACTGACACCCCCCCACACTGGGAGGCCCAGGACTAAGCACAGCGGCACCGGCCTACATGTGCATACACCGGGAATCGAACCCGAGACCGCTCTGATACCATGTCAGAATCCCAACCACTAGACCATTGGGATAAAAGGGCTTATTTCATTAGCGGGTCAGTGCGCCCATAACCCCCTAGGCGAACGTGCCTGTAACCCTTTCTAGGATCGATCGGGGATCTCACAGTGTAGCTCTACTGACACAAACTGGAGCCTCTTTTTCACCACAACTCTGATTTTCAGGTGAGAAACGACTCAGACAATTCCGGGACGAGGAATGGGGAGGACTGTACCTCCAAGCTTGCACCTTCCCGGCGGATTCCCAACCAAGCAAGCATGAGCCAGATGCAGAAGGCACCTGCGCATGGGTGGAAGGGTTGGTTCGCAAAGCCAACCTGTCAAAAGCAGCAGCGGGGTTATAGAGCTCGCCACTTGCCGAACCGTCGCAGGCGGCCCTTGCGACACTTAGGGCGAAACACCCACGGGCAAAAGTGGCGATACCCGAAGGGTTGGGAGGTTACGGGGAAACGGCACTCGCCATCGGGGTGGACTCGTTCCGCGATGTCCTAGCAAAGTCTCCAAATGGGATAGGGGCGGGCCCTTCTGGCACATGCTTCGAACACCTCCGCGATACAGCGCTCACAAACGACGAAGTCTTTTTACTGCTCCGAGACCTAGTTAACAACCTCCTCAGCACGTTCCAGGAGAGGCCAGTGAGGGAACTGCTGCTGCCAGCCAGGTTGGTCGCGTTAGGAAAACCAAACGGCGGCGTCAGGCCAATAGCGATAGGAGAAGCGCTACTAAGGATCATGGCGAAAGCGGCGCTGAGAGAGCTGTCGGGAGAAATCCGCAAATATTTTCTACCAGTGCAGTACGGGGTGGCTACACCGAGAGGGGCGGAGTGCATCATCCATGCTGCGCGGGCCCTGCTGGGGGAAGACGAGACAAGAGTGATCGTGCAGTTAGATATAGAAAACGCGTTCAACTCGGTCGAACGCGGGCACTTCTTGAACTCGCTGCGCTTCACAAACCTGATTTCTCTACTCCCCCTCGCGCGAACGCTGTATGCCGCCCCATCGACGCTGCTTCTAGACGAAGGCTTCAGCGTCAGCTCCATCGAAAGCGCGCGGGGCGTCCACTAAGGAGACCCGCTTGGTCCCGCGCTCTTCGCACTGGCTATACAACTGGCCTTGCTCGCGGGCGCGGTGGAGACACCAGATGCGACGGTGATGGCGTATGCCGACGACATTACGATCATCGGACCTCCAGCGCCGGCGACCCGGGCGTTCAACAAGATCATCCAAGAGCTCCAAGGGGCCGGCTTACGATGCAACCTGGTCAAATCCTCGGCGTGGTGCCCCTCGGGGCACACGACGGACCTGCCGGAAGGGCTGGCAGCAGCGGTAGACGGGGTGCAGGTCCTGGGGAGCCCGATAGGTACAACGGCTTACTGCAGACGCTCGATACGGGAAACGCTGGAGCGAATAGCACTACCACTGCGGCTCATCAGCAAGCTACACCCGCAGCATGCAATGCTACTGTTGTCCAGATGCATCTCCCGCCGGATATCCTACCTCCTGCGCACAACACCGGCGGACGTCTTGCCCCTAGCTGAGTGGCGCGGGTGGAGTGAGTAGCTGCTATGGACGGCGCTAAGGGCGGCACACCTACACGTGCCAACCAAAGAGCTGGAACAAAGCCTGGTGTGGAGGCAGGCGACATTGCCGATCGCGCTGGGAGGATTGGGGCTGATTGATCCTCTCTCGGAAGTGCCAGCGGCGCACCTGGCGTCACTAAGAGCTGCACAGCTGCTGCTACATTAGATGCCGCACTCGCCTAACAAACATCTACAGCGGGCGGAAGCGCTGGTATCACCACTAGGGGATGGAGTAGCTGGCAGAAGAGGATCAACACTAAGGGATATGCGGAACCGACTCCCGCTTCGGGCGCAGGGACTACTAGGGGAGCCGATGGGGAGAAGGGGGGGGAAGGGCCATCTGCAGGAAGAGTTGTCCGAGCAGATCAACCTCACCAGGGCGGCGGAGCTGGTGGGTGATACAAGGATGGATAAGCCGGGGGAGGACAACGGTCACGTGGTCCGGCTCATCAGCCTGCAGAGAGTGGGGGCGGGGGACTGGCTCCACGCCATCCCAACGCGGGCGGATCTCACATTCTCACCAGGGCAATACGCCTTGGCCCTTGGCTTCCGGTTGGGCCTGACCCTGCCGGTGACCAACAGCTGCCCATGTCAGGGGGAGAGGGGGGAGATAGGAGATCTGAGCCTACCCAACCACCTGCTGCGGTGTGGGGAGGGGAAAGACCGGACGAACACACATAACACACTCGTATATGCGGCGCTGCGCATGGCATGGGAGGCTGACTATTTGACCCTGTACGAGACCACGACCTACTCGCAACCAGTCAACCCCAAGCGAGCGGACTTGGCCTTCAAGGACACAGAGTCAGCTGAAACGTGGGTCACGGACGTGACAGTAACTGACCCGGTCTTGCAGCGCCGTGACACCAGGGCGGTGAAGCCGCCGGGGTGGGCGGCGGAGGACGCTGCAAGGGGGAAGAGGGGGTTGTACGAGGGGCGCCCAGACTATGTGGGAGTGTTGGGGTTGGCGGTGGAGACGTATGGGGCCCTGGCAAGGGATACGCAGCGGTTCCTGAGAATGCTAGGCACACAGGCAGCTAAAAAGAAGTAACGGCAGGAGAGGCTAATTGCAGTAGCCTCCAAGCTGACGACGCACTACCGACAGCGATGGTCGGTAACGTTGCAGCGAAGCCAGGCAAACACATTCCTGGCGAAGTCAAACAGAGCCACGGAGATGGCATACCCCCAGGTGGCGGCCGACCCCTTGGAGCCCCGCTTGGGCGACCTCAGGCAGGTCATAGAGGACGACCTGGAGTGGGGACCACCCCTGGACATCTGAGGGGTGGGGCAGAGGTTACCCCACACGCTGGGGGTCTGAGCCTCTGCGGCTGCATTGTGGTCACCTAGGCTTTTGTGTGGTGCCGGTCCAAGGGACGTGCGGGATGTGCATGCGTAGGATTACTGGTGGTGTGCGGTTGGCACTTTGTCATGGCTAGCTTGGCTGCTTTATATGTGCATGGCCTGTACCCTATATAAAATTTAATGAAGGACCGCTTGAGAGAGAGAGAGAGAGAGAGAGAGAGAGAGAGAGAGAGAGAGAGAGAGAGAGAGAGAGAGAGAGAGAGAGAGAGAGAGAGAAATCTTCAATCAGCCGTCTGCTCTCTGTTTTCTTAGCTATATAAGAGCCTCTCATAGCCTCACTTCCTCATTTTTCTGTGTGACGGCACAATATTAGCGCTCGTGAGGGGTGAAAAAGATGAGAAAGATCATGATTATGGAGTGCGAAAGTAAAGCATATAATAGCTGCGGAGAGTCACTCGTCAAAGGTAGTGAGCTAGACTACAGGGGGTAGGCACGAACTACTATGAGTGATCGTAGATTTGCTTGCGTTCCTTAGCACTTGCACATTCAAGGGAGAAGTTGGCAAGAGTTTCACTAGCAAAGTTGGAATCACTGAGTTCACAATGACAAGAATGACAACATCAGACACCTAGCAATTCTACGGCTAGCCTGGTCGACCGCCAGCACAGCTTGGTCGACCGTCTGCCAGCGTTGCGTAGAGGAGCCGCGCCAGCATGCGAAAAGGCGACCTGCCAACAGAGCAGGTCGACGGTGTGCCAACGCTGCAGTAGAGTGACTGTCCAGCGTTGCCCCGTAGAACATAACAGTGCGCACGCTCGCAGGTGCGTACAGATGATTGGCTCGACTTGCCTCGTTGGGCATCCGTCGGATGTTGTCTGCGCCTGACAAGCCACATCGACTTCGAGATACCAGCCCGAAGTCGCCTTCGCCATCGCAACCTCGACGACGTTCGCGTGCCTCCGCAGAACTCGTCGAGCAGGTTATCCGGTCGACCTGGTCGACCACCAAGTGCTCTAGTCGACCACCACTGCCTCTAGTCGACCACCAGGTGCCTCTAGTCGACCACCAAGTGCCTCTGGTCGTCCACAGCTCCTGTCGAGCTACCCCCTGGTCGACGGACCCCCTCCGTCAACCAGAACTGTCAGAGGTTGTCGCCGAGCTCCCCTCGTCGACCGCTGCTCACTTGTCAGGTCGACGGACTGCTCCATCGACCTCCCGTGCTATGCTCACGCCTTGCTACAACAGCCCGCTTTCTCTTCTCACCCTGCCGGTTCCTTGATTCAACTCTCTGGCGCCTTGGAGCATGGCAATGCCCAGCTCGTTGCTCACTGGAGCCTTGCTGTATACCAGTGTGGAGTGCGTGGGGATCAATGTTTCAAACAACGCTTGTGATTCCTCAAATTCGGTTTCTTTTGTTGCAAGAATTGCGTTTCATTTCTGTTTTGTATCAATGTTCATCAGATTTCAACACATACGTGCTTATCAAGTTCCATTTCACAATCAAGTATGTGCTCGTCATTGAATAATTTAGTGCGTTCCCCAACCACAATTCAGTTTTTACTTGACCTGTTTGTTTTGCAAGGTGTGCAAGATGCGTTGTGAGGAGTAGGGAGGGGAATGCGAGAGAGAAGACAATGTGGAAAAGGGTGGGAGGAGATTTTCATGGTAGAGGGAGAGGAGAGAAGGCGGAAAGGGGGAGGAAGGGGGGACAAGCTAGCAGTGATTGGTACATAATGAACTGATTGCAACTCTTCATTATGCTTGTCTGCTCTCAATCCTATTTGTGTATGCATGTGTGTGCGGGTGTGTTTGTGCATGTCAGTTTGTGCGGGTGTGTTCATGTCAGTTGGTTGTTTCACAGGGGGTTGTTGTGCTGATATGCATCGTGTTTGTGATATGAGGTTGTCATCGTCGTTGGGGCAGCGTGTTTTCCCTGTTTCAATGACCCCATCAATCTCCGTTGCAGCATTGGTGTATATTGAGCATCCACTTTAATTCATTCACAATTGTTACGTGTTGTATCCTTGTACGAGCGTTTGCATTTGTGTTTGTGGGATGTGTGTTTCAAAGTGTGGTGTTGCTATGTGTCATGTATGTATTAGAGGTTGTTAATCGTCTTTGGGGCAGCGTGTTTTCGCTGTTTCAACAACCCCATCAACCTCTATTGCTATATGATGCATCTTAACATTCATTTTGAAGCAACCACTCCACCTGATACTTTGTTGTTCATTTGTACAATTGCATTCGTGCATGTTGATACAAGAATATTATGCTCGGCTGTACCATCCGCCGTATTTATCGATGATGCTGGGATGGTCGAGCAAATTCATGATTTTAACATGATACGTACGGTACAGGCCTCTCGATAGCAGGGTGATTCACCCTTATGACCCTTACTATAAGGGCGAGTTTGACTATTCACCCTTTACAAGACTGGCTTTGTTTGAGACCCTTACAAAAAAAAAAGATCGATTATACGGCTCTGATATTTCAGAGCTATGTGGTGTAGTAGCACTGATGAAATCGATTTCGATCTAAGAGAGGATACCAGGATTGGTCGCGTAAAACAAATATTCGCGTCGGACACCCGTGCTGGGTATCGAACTGGGTCCTCCACATGACTAAACGATTCAACACACTGCAACACCAACATCCTATATATTCTGGAGAGTAAATATACTAGGCTATTTATTTAATTTGTTTGCACCCTGATTTTCAAGAGCAGTTTCTGTGAAGCATCCTTACTGAAAGAGTAAAGGCTGGGTGTTGACCTTACGAGAAAGAGTACCCCAAATCCTATCCAGAGGCCTGGTACGGTATTTATGGGGATCTCATGTGAGAGTGCTTTTATTCAATATTTGTGGCATCCGTTTGAACACAGTTCCAAACATTCAAGCGGGTGCTCCAAAAACTGCGTAAAAATTTGCTCTTCAAATGATATCCCCGAAATGTCAAACCAAAAATAAAGGGTTGCTACGCAACCCATAAAAAAACTGCTGGAAAATCAGCCCGGGTTCTTAAAAAGGTCTTAAAGTCTCTGCCTTTTTTAGTGACCATTAGCAATTGCTGTAGTGACCGTTAGGGTGATCTGTTTTCTAAATGTGGTATCGAGAACCTTGTTACTGACAATTCGCAATTCTCCCTGCTTTTTGGCCTCCCATCCCATTTTCCAGTGAGAAGAATGAATCTGCTTCGCGACCTTCCCTCAGCTTGAAGCAAGAGACCCTTACGATTGCTCAAGTCGAGCGTGGTGGGTGGCTCAACGGCACAACCCAGCGGTCAACATCTGCTGCCGGGGATAGGGAGCGCGGTTGTCAAGAGGCGCAATTATGGACGGCGATAGAGCTGCACCGCATCCCCCGGCGCGGCCCGCTGGGCAGCACGGCGCGCAGTACACGCCGCCAGTGGCGGGCGCGTCGGAGCCCGCTGTTGCGGTCGCCTTGATGGCGCTCGTCGCCGTCATCGCGGTGGGTTGCCGCCACGCTCGCACGATCGTCGCACGCTGGTCGCACGTCGGTCTCGCACGTAAATCGCATCCCAGTCGCACGGCGTGGGTCGTTGACTCTCGTGTCATGCTGGGTAGATTTCTAGCGCCGTTTCATTCGACTGGGTTGCGGTACGACACACGCGCACACAGACACACACGCACCCACATATTTCTAAGAATAAATTCCGATCGACCGTGGGGCCTAGGCCGTGCCCATGGTCTCAAAGGGGCTCTATTTTACCGAGTTGCAAAGAATCGCTTACAAGGAAGTTCATATGGTGGCGACGACGAGAGTTCTTAAGGCAGTACGAGTGGTCGCACGCTACCCTACACGCCCGTCCCTCCTTCCTAAGACCTCCGCCCACCTCAAGTTGCCGCCATCCACGCCTTTTTGCTTGCTTGCTTGCTCGTCTATTTTTTTTTTCTCAAACGCTCCCCTTGGTCCAATCCCCTCCCGTGATTTCCCTTGCCCGCCTTCGCTCGCGCCTGCCTCCCCCCTGCCTCCCCCTGCCTCTCCCCTGCCTCCTCCCTGCCTCCCCCCTGCCTCTCCCCTGCCTCCCCCCTGCCTCTCCCCTTCCTCACCCGCGGGCGGTGGCCACTGCGCGCGCAGGTGGTACTGCCAGCAGCGGGCGCGCACGTGGGCGTGGTGCACCAGATCCCCGAGGGCCACGTGGGCGTGTACTGGCGCGGGGGCGCGCTGCTCAAACACGTCACCGAGCCAGGTGGGCGTGGGGGAGGGGGGGGGGAAGTTGCAGGGGGAGGGCCAGGGGGAGAGGGGGGGAATGGCAGGGGGAGGGGCATGGGGAGGGGCAGGGGAGTGGCAGGGAGAGGGGCAGGAGGAGGGGTGGGAGTGGAATCGGAGAGGGGGGTAGCTGAATGCAGGCGAGTCATCCGTCGGTTGAATTCATTTTGACACGGGAGGGGGTTCATCTAGCGAGGGTTGAGTGGACTCCAGGGAGTGAGTGTGGAGGGCATGGTGCATGGCACATGTGTGTGCACTTGCAGGGGCACATGTGTGTGCACTTGTAGGGGCACATGTGTGTGCACTTGTACGGGCACATGTGTGTGCACTTGTACGGGCACATGTGTGTGCACTTGTACGGGCACATGTGTGTGCACTTGTACGGGCACATGTGTGTGCACTTGTACGGGCACATGTGTGTGCACTTGTACGGGCACATGGCTCTCGTTGGATGCAAGGAGATGGTGAGCAGGAGGAGTTGCTCGTGTGCACATGAACAGTATTGTTGTCTGTGTCACCATGTTTACATGGCTTTGTGGTTCTGCTTCACCATGTCCTCTGCCGTTCGGCCGACATCTCCATGCCATGTATTTGTGCAAGAAACATTTGTGTTTTTTTTTTGTGTGTGTGTGTGTGTGTGTGTGTGTGTGTGTGTGTGTGTGTGTGTGTGTGTGTGTGTCTGTGCGTGGGTGGTTGGGGGGGCATGTGTGTGTGCGTGTGTTGGTGCCTGCATCTCTATGAGGGTGTGTGCGTGCTTGCATGCCGACCAGGGTACCACCTGCTGCTGCCCTTTATCACCACATACGAGCCCATCCAAGTCACGCTGCAGACAGACCAGGTGACTCTCCCTGTTGGAGGATGTTTGTGAGATGAGAAGTAAGAGACATGCAGCTAACCGATTCCTTATGGCCGGCTGCTGCAGTGCTGTGAATGACTTATAGCTGATGCTCCGTGCGTGTGAAATGATAACTCCCGCCATCCTTGCTGCCCAGCCCAGTGCTTTTTTTTTCTCATGAATCGTGCCATAATGCCATTGCCACACCACACGGCAGGTGACCAACATCCCATGCGGCACCAAGGGTGGCGTCATGATCTACTTTGATAAGATCGAGGTACACCTGTTCCTTCACAGACTTTACGCCATTCACACCCTTCAGGCCTGCTCTCTTCCTCCCTCCCTCCCTCCCTCCCTCCCTCCCTCCCTCCCTCCCTCCCTCCCTCCCTCCCTCCCTCCCTCCCTCCCTCTCTCCCTCCCTCCCTCCCTCCCTCCCTCCCTCCTCCCTCCCTCCCTCCCTCCCTCCCTCCCTCCCTCCCTCCCTCCCTCCCTCCCTCCCTCCCTCCCTCCCTCCCTCCTCCCTCCCTCACTCC